>CM041777.1:350596371-350967292 GCA_023374045.1 Limonium bicolor
ACCTGATCTCTGAGTTCCCAACCCCTACAACGACGAAACAAACTTATAAGATTTCCATTCTTATTAAGGTCTTCATGAGCATTTAATGACTACAATGCTGAAATTGCATAAATTACAAAGCTAGATCTGTCTAAGGTCAGGTTTAAACGGCCAGGTTTCATGTGAGTCTGGTTGATGATGGATGTGGGGGCTGTGTGGGGCTTAATTCTCTTCACCCCATGGTAGATAAGTCTGGCTGCTCCCCAATATCAGCACATCACCACTTCAGGAGGATCTTTGTAGCAAGATCCATTCTCTTCTGATCTCCAAATAGGAATTCCGCGTCATCTCCAAGTGATGGACACCACTGGAACTCCTCGGGTGATGGACTCTAAAGACTCGTCCCTATCCTGATGCATTCCTAGCTTACCTTCTTTCTCATAGAAGTTATGATGCACACGTCTGAGGTTAGGTCTGGGACGGGCTCGTCATCCTCCAATTCCTGGGCTGCTTTAACTGCAGCTCCAATGATGGTCTGCAACTCTCCTGGAATTGGTGGCACCTCCACCTCTTCGTAGGTTCTAGTGGTGTGGTCCCACTTCTTACCTAGGCACATGATCTTCACCTTCATGGTTGCACCGTTCTTGAAGGTAGGGGTGTAAAAGTTTCCTCCTTTCACACCTAATTCTCTGATCTTGAGGATTAATGCATATTGGTCAGCTGGGGTCAAAAATTCTCGTAATAAGACCATCCCAGGTCTCAATATCTCACACTTCTCTGGCGGGTGTGGTTTGGCCTCAAAGGAAATGGTGGGTGTGGAAATAGGCAATACAGGAAAGCAAATATCGAAAGCTGAACGAAAACAACAGTTGCCATTAAGTAATCAAGTCAATGTTTAAACTGGTCTTAGCACAAAGGTAAAAGAAAGAGGGATTTATAGTTCATCCCTTTACAATGCAGAGGAAAAATTATTTGAAGAAATGAAGCAAAACGAAGGTCTAAGCTTCTTCAGTAGGAAAGTAGTCCTCACCAGGTGAACTCGGGTCATCACTCGCCGATTCGACACGGTCCACCAGGTTGAGAACTGGTGCTTTGCCTGGCCTCTGAGGGTAGTTCTGGGCAGGACGATGGGTAGATGGTCCAGCACCTCCGGTGCCACCTCTACCTCCTCCTCCACTTGTATTAGTAGCTGGGGCTTTAGTCGCTGACCCGGTGCGTGGCTTGTAGTTCCTGGAATCCGGGTTCGAGAAGCACTCAAAGGATCTATGCCCCTTCCTGCCACAGTGGTGACACGTCACCAGAGTCCCGTCACACTCCTTTCCTGGATGGTCCTTCTCACACTTCTAGAAGAAGAAGTACCTTCTTAGGGTGGTTTCCACTAGGTGGATGGGGGAGCGGATTGGCTCCGCATCAATATGTGAAGGAACCATGGCCTTTTCATTCTTCCCCTTGTAGAACTTGCCCTTCCTTTCATAGTTCTGGGAAGAGTTTCCTCCACTACCTCCTCCAGCGTCTCCCTTCCTCTTGCCTAGCACAGAATCCTGATAGGCAATGGTGGTTTCGCAATCGTTTGCATCATCAGCTAGTTCCTGTAAAGTTTTCCCCTGGTGGAACCGATCATGTTCATTATCCTGAAGTTCAAGCCAGTATGAAATTTATCCACCAGGTACCTCGGAGCGTAAGCTCCCTCTCCAATGACAGCAAGCAACTCCACAAACTTGTCATAGTATTCAGCAACAGAGGAAGTCCCTTGCTTCAGCTGCTCAAATTCACTTCTCATCCTCTTTTGTAGGTAGGACGGGTAGAACTTAGCTCTCAAGGCCACCAGAAAAGCTTGGAAATCAAAGTTCGCCTGAGCGGTCAGCTCGGCTCTGGCTGTCTGCCACCATCGATGAGCTGGCCCTTGGAGGAAGTATGCCGCTATGTCCACTTGGCGATCTGCTGGGACATGTAGAGAGGTAAAAGCCTTTTGAATCTCAGCGATGTATTTCTCCAGGGCTTTCGGTACTGGCTGGCCTTCATAGACTGGGGGACGAAGATCGTTGACTGCTTTCAACCAGTTGAACTCTCGCGGACCGTGGGGTGGTGGTGGCGGTGGTTGAGGGATCTGAGCCTGCTGCTGAGCTAATGCAGGTCACAATCTGGGCTATGACCTCAGGGGTAACAGCGTCGGGTCCGTAACCACCTGGAGGTCCCGCTCCTCGTCCTCCTCTTCCTCCGCGTCCTCCTCTTCCTCCTCTTTGAGACATTTAGCTGGTAAAGGATGGTTTGTTGTTCAGAAGTGTGTATTAATCTAGGTATCTATGTAGTAACGTGCGAAGTGTTTCATAACTACCCAGGGACGGTGTGTAGTTAGAGTGTTCATGAGTGATGTAAATAAGGTCAAGTATGGGGTAAGGGTAACGTGCCTTTCTGGATCCTCACTTCCCAATTCTACCCCAGTTCCCCAGTTTTAAGGGCACCTATATTCTAAGTATTTCACTCAGCTTGTTTTCTCGGGCTCAGAGCGTAACTACGCTCTGATACCACTTTCTGTAACGCCCCTACTTATCATAAATGCAGCGGAAATAAAATACTAAGGCGATTACAGATCATCGGGTTCCAAACACCCGGCACCAAACCTCACCAATTACAACTTATGACATTACAAGAGCTACGGTCTGAACTCGAGAAAACATAACATAAAAGAATAATAACAAAATACAATAGCTCTCCAAAGTTCCTAATTCCCATCCATACACTCATACTCTTCGTGGCTACCTGTATAGCAATTCGTACCTGCAAGATGAAACCAAGCAGCCCACCCCAGGAGGGGTGAGTCAGTTCCCTGGAATGGAACTGGTACAACTCTCCAAAATAACAGTTTAAAACATAACTCTTAAAAATAAACAATAAGTTGAAGCCAAACACTTAGAACAAAAGCAGAAGAAGAACAAGGCACACCAAAACACCAAGTCAAAGATAACAAGTCAAGGATAGAGAGGCAAATAACATGAAGGTAAAGTGAGCCAACATAAAAGAAACCACGCCAGAAGTTAGTGAACATCCATTGCTTAAGTTAGATTCAGTTCCAATAGGATTAGATAGACCCAAGTAGTCACAAGGACTGGAAATGTAAGAAGATATCCAAGAACCTTAACTCAAGAGTGGAATAAACCCAGTTGGGAGAGATGGCCCCACCGCCAGTCAGTTGTCACAAGGACGAGGTAAACAGACCTCCGCTGTCAGTTGCCACAAAGGGCGAGGTATAGCAGACCTCCGCTGCCACCGACCCGTTCTCGTCATCGGTGAAAAGTGAGTGCACCACTTAATAGAAATAATCCATACCCAATACCAAGATTGACATTTCCCATATTCCCACTAGACTATTAACTGTACAAGTGCAATACCAAAACACTCAGTCCTACAGAGTGCAGAGGCGTAAACCCTCAACAGTCAATATCTAATGAGATAACCAGATAAAAGGAACCAATGATCATGTGAGTTGTACATCCAAGGCTCAGTTAGTCACAACAGGCTGAGTTAGTCACACAACAATTCCCTTTCAAGATACATTCATACTCATTTAGCGTTTCTCAAAACGTTCCATAAAATTCGTCACCAAAAATACTGAGTACGAGAAATCGTACAAAACATTCCATCAAGTCCATAACACATCAAGCTGAGTACGAGAAATCGTACAAAAATTCCATCAAGTCCATAACACATCAAGCTGAGTACGAGAAATCGTACCTGGTATATGTAGAAGCAGCAATCAAACTTGAAAATGCGAACTACTTCCACTAATCACCTATAATTAAAGTATTCCAAGCATTAATTAGTTAAGGCACTATAATGCTACACCCCCATTTTATTAGTCTATAGTTCGTTTTACAGTTACTCCCTCCTAGGATCTGGTTAGATCTCGTAATTAAATCTTTTGTGCATACTTAACTTATTCCATTTACCCTCTCCTGATTATAGGTTTAGTTTATTTAAACCCTTTGGTTACGCTTGGCTAACTCACTTTGTCACCCATTAAAGGTTTATGATATGTATTTCCCCCCTAGTAGTCCACCTAGATGCTACATTAACTTTGATATTTTTAATTGTCACGTAAGAATAAGATTTATCCCTATTTCTTCTTCTTAATACGTTCCCATAAGGTATGCTACTACTTTTATTTACTTCTAGTGTGTTTACTTATACACTTATGTTTCCCTTAGAATTTATCCAAAATATTCTTTAAGAAATGCTTATTGTATTTAATTATATTTAATACCTTTTAGACATATCCACAACTGATATATGGTTTATAAAATAAAGTGTTTGCCCTAGTTTAATTCAACATACCAACCCCCAAAATAATAATATGTAGTTTGTTTAATACTTCGATTTAATATAAGTTCCCATTTTATTTTTCTCATATAAGTATATTATGTGTAAACAACTTTTACTTCACCTAAAAGATAATACCCAAAATATTTAAAAACATACTGTTATAAAATACTAATTTAGTTTCCTTTATTTTCCCCAACTCAAAAAGTTAATTACCTAGCCATACTTTAATTTTTGGTTACATTAAAACCTTATATTATAGGTTATTCTTATGAAATTCCATAAACATAATTTTTAAACCTATTTACCCTTACCAAAAATTCCCAAATTTATTATATAATAACTATAACATTTTAGACATATTATAAAATTTTATTTCATAAAAATATCTTTTAAAATCACCCAAATAATTCCATAATACCCGTAACTTGCAAAAATCATAACTTATGTTTAAAAACTCAAAACCCATATTAATTTACATGAAAATAAACTACATTAAATAAGGAATCTATGGTTAAATTTTCAAGTCAAAACACATTCGGGAAGGCCATTAAATAAATCTAGCAAGTTAGGGTTTATTCTGAAATGTAATATAAAAACTTATACTTATATTTTAAAACGTTTTAATCGTGGCCGTCCGTTTCTTTTAACTGAGATCGGACGGCTCCTGATCGTCGAGTTCATCAGTGAACTCAATTCGATCCCGAGTACTAATCTTCGTTTTCTCTTAATCCACAGAACCAAATCGAGTGGTTCTTGTTCCATTGAATTCGAAATTCCAAGACGCATCTATTGACACCAATTTCCCCAAATTTCATGCAGTATTACGCAAGATTGAATCTGGGTTCGAGTTAGGTTGAGTTTCGGGTTTACGAATCCGATTTTGCCAATTCCTCTCGATATAATGCATAATGAATAAATTGCTTTGTGGGTTTGGTCGAAAATGAAGTTAAGATGGGCAACAACGGAGCAATTTGATCAGAAACTCACCGGAATAGCATTAACGGGGAGAATCCAACTCGGAAAATCTGGAAATCATATTTCATGTGCGGTTCAGGTATGCCACTTCTCGAATCAACTCGCACCAACTGAGAGAGATTTGATTCTTGGAACCTATCACAATCCAAACTAGACATGTAACTCTAGATGTCAGTGGAAGAATCATTGAATTTGATGAACTAGGGAGAAAGTTACAGATCTCACAAGATCGTGTTTACCTAGTTGTTTCGGGATGAACTGGGCAAAATTACCGACGTGATCGAGTAGGCATCTTTAGACAGTTCTAACTCCCAAACCAGTGCGAATCAGCCTTGGCCATCAACATGAAAGTTATAGAGGGATTAGAGATCTTCAAAACAAGCTAAAGAACAAGAAATTTGGATGAGAAAGAAGAAGTTATGGCGTGACGAAGTTTACCCGATTTCAGGAAAACTGCAGTTCTGGGTTACGAACTCGCGAGGAGCCAACTTTGGATCAATATTCCGGTCATTGTAGAAGGAGTTAGATAGTGTGTGAGTAATGGTTGGAAAGAGGAAAGATAGAAGAATCGAATGAAACAAACGGCATACCAAATGGTGGAGTAGGGAAAAAGATATAGGTGTCTAAAGATCGACCCTCGACATGCCAAAACCGCTGGGAAAATCAACCGGTTAAGTGTTGGTGCTGACTGGGCGTGACACGTGTCCTGGACACGTCAGCATCCTTCAAAATTTTGGCTCTAAACTTCAATCTATCATAACTTTGGCTAGGATGATCCGTTTTTGACGTTCTTTTTATCGATCTTCATGGTTTTTCATAAACTATTTATTGGTATAGGTTTCATGGCCTAGTTTGACCATTCTCAAAAAGTCAACTCTAGCAAGGCTTAATAAGCTTTAAGGTTTCTAGAATTTTATATTGACTTTTATGTTTCAAAACAATGTTCCAACACTTCCTAAAATCTTTATAATATATTTGGAGTGTTTAGAAATTTTCCCAAGATTTATTGACTTATAAATCTTATTATTAAATTCATAATACTATATAATAATGTATAATAATTGGGTTAAATAGGAGAAAACCCCTAAATAAATTTCACAACTCCATATAATAATTTAATATTCATTATTCCATATAATAATTTAATTTTAACAAAAGAAATCCCCTAAATTAATTTAAATTAATTTAGGGGTATTTCAGATCAAGCATACATCCCCAACAATTTAGAATGTTGTTTATTGCCGTAAGTGGTCTGCTGATGGCTAGAGTTAACCAAGCCCTACAAAAAAATAAACAACGAACTAAGGGTAACGTGTTCCCAATGATGAGAAAGTTGGCTAAATAAGGAGGTAAGGTTAAGATAAGTTGCAACCCTCTCTCTAAAGGATGTTTGTATTATTAAGAATAAGATAAGCACATCCACTCCTTATTAAAGGGTGGTTGTTCTAAGATTAAGATCAGATTAAGATTGAGGTGAGATAAGGATGGAATCTAAAGATTAAGAGGAAACATAACTTAAGGAGTTAAATGATTAACTCTAATTAAGGGAACGCGTTTAAGTCGTTCATTGTTTGTGAACTTGGATTGTTCATTGTTGGTTTGTTGTTTACTGCACTTACTATTATGTTGTGCATCTAATCAACTCCATGCTACGACAATTAGTCGTCGTAGCCACGTTAGCTTGGGGGCAGAGAGGATCGTACCAGCATTCGTGCTTGACCCCCTTTGGGGGTGTTTTTACTACACAGGTGTACAACAGGAGGCGGCCCGTCGCAAGAGGTAAGAAGAGGATACAAGTGTTAAGGATTAAGTGTGACCTACGAGTTGTGCATGTACACTCGTATGACAATTGAGTTAGTAAGATGTATAGGTTTTGTGAGAGGATTGTAAGAAGAATATGTATTCGGTTTAGGTTGTTATGTACTAATGTTCGGTATATTCTGTAGTCAACCGTGGCAAGGTCCTGGAGTGTAAAGAATTCCGCTGTGCTGTGACATGTATATATATATGTGTAAGTTGCGAGACCACATTTGGATTGAGTTGGGGTGTTACAATAAGGTCAGCTGGTAACGGTTCCATTGGAACCAGGGGACTAATGTCCATTAATAAGTTAAAGGTTTGTCTTGACATGACACTTGAGGTGGGAATTAATTGGAAAAGGATTGTTTAAAAAGATAAGGGCCAGGTGGCTAACTAACAAGTACAGTTTAATACCGTATCTTGTTTGGTGATTGCTATGGATTATTAATGCATGCTTATTGGTTATTTATATGGATTATTGTTGTGTGGTTATTGGTGTTGTGTACTATTGTACACTGATGTTTATAGGTGAATTGTTAAGTGACATTAAAAGTTTACAGTTATTACTGTTATTATTGTAAACCGGTATTTCATGTAAAGAACCTAATATTAAGATGACTAAAACGACTTAAGGAGTCCAATGATTTAAGACTACATTTAGCATACCAGCATTTCGATTGCTGAGCCTTCAATGGGCCAAACATTCCAGGTTGCTGAAGAAGTCTCAAGCTGGGTGCGGGACGCGGGCGGGGTAGTGGTGTGTTTTCAACAAACACCTTTGGTTTTATTTTGTATTGTAGTAAGAAGGTTGTTGTATTCAGTTAGTTGCTCATTTGGCTGGATTTGGTTTGTAATAATTAGAATGCTCAGTATCTGTTCATCACAGAGTGAGGAGTTGAATTGTTGGAAAAGTAGAGATGCCTTGTTGCTCACAAGGGTGAGTAACGGCGTCGTGTACCACCAAGGTAGATAGTTTTATTTTTCCGCTGTGAATTGTTATTTGTTATGCTACGACTTGCGACGATATTACAGGTTTAAGACTAGGGTGTTACAAAAAATGGTATCAGAGCGGAGTACCACTCTGATGAAAGATACTGAGTCAAGAATATGAGCATAGGATATTTGGGAATACGGGAGGAAACGTCTGTGAGGATTTGTGACCTAGAAAGAAAAACCCTAGGGATATCCTTATTGCTAGTGTTAGCTTACTTACATGTTTGTGATTGTGTATGACGGTGTAGCCCTGAGTAGAAATAATAATATACTATCTTAGATGCGACAAGCGGAAGACCACATGGAGGACAGCATGGACCGCGGTGGCGAGACACCGGCAGATGTCCAGCAGTACCAGGCCTGGCAGCGGCCATGGCAGACTTCGCGCAACAGCTAGGAGCTCAACTTACGGGAGCATATACCCCACCCGCTGCAGCCCAGGGAAACCACTGGTTGAAGAGCGTTGCAGACTCGAGAGTACCAACTTATTCAGGAGAACTGGACCCCGCCACACTGGAGAAGTTCATTGCAGAGCACCAGAAGGCGTTCAAGGCTGTCAGAGTTCCAGAAGACCAGCAGGTCGACCTCGCCGCAAACAACCTGAAGGACGCAGCTGACGTTGGGGGCGGTCTGTAGAGGGCCACGTAGTAGAGCTACACCGAACTTTGGATGGACAGCGTTTGTAGAAGTGTTGCGGGAGAAGTACTTGATAAGCGAGAAATACATCTACTTTTAGGGCTTTAATTCTTCCTATTCTCATAGCAATTTGTGTCGTATTTCTCACTTATCATATGATTTTCTTAGATTTATGTTTTGATGTGAACTGATACATCTTATGTGTCAAATGTAGGATTACAACGACAAACGGTGATATATATGTATATATATATATACGATACAGCACAAAAGTGATATCAATCGACATCAAGTCATCATTTTCTCATGATTGCTATACTAAACGTCCACATTTGCTACACAAAGTCATGAGAAGAATACCGACCACGTAGACAATAATGGCAGCAACATAAGCACGTGATTGGGCTGGCTTAAATTCGTCATTGATGATGATCATTAAGCCGACCAAATGACAGAGGCGCAGGACGTCATGGGTTTAGGCGGACAGCAGCGGGCGGACAAGGCACAACCGCCTCATTAGGCGCGGACAAGAGAGGGCAGAGACAACCGCCTCCATTTGTGCGGACAAGACTGATGTCCGCTTGTTTTTGGGCGGACACTTGCGAGGACAGAGGCGCGGACACGCACCAAATTCAGACGCGATTCTTCTTCCTTCTTCTCCGGCGCCGCACTCCAACTGCTACTTCATTAATTACAGACGGCGCCCACCTTAATTTGTGCACGCGTGACGCCGGCTCTGCAATCAATTCCTGCTGCGGATCATAAATTAAATCTCCGTCTGCAATCAATGCTCTGCCCGATATAAATGAAATCTCTGACCACAGATCTGCTTACCAACTCCACCGCCTTGCTCCAGAGTCAGTCAGCACCGTCCTCACCAACTGCACCGTCCCTGATTATTCCATTCACACTTCTTCACCTTCCTATAAATAAGCTACGTTCCCTTCAGTATTAAGCATCCCTCTTCAAATCCAAAGCTCATCCATCACGCAGAGGCCTCGTGCCTCTCCACTACCATGCTCGCTCACCACATACGCTCCACTACCATACTATCCATCGACCACATCCATTTCTCTTCTCCCCGTTTTCTCCATTTTTATTGTTTTATCACCACACCACATCACTGCCATTAATTAGTATTTATTATTACCGACGACGTGGATACAGAGGCGGAGCTAGGATTCAGAGTCAACTTGCTAGCTGGAGTTTTCTCTACCCTTTCTCTTATTTGTTAAAACGTTGTTTATATATAGTTATGTTTAATTAATAAACTTAAGCCCTCCCAGGTTGGGATGCGAGCCTATTTTATATAATTATGTTATGTTAAGCTTTCCACTATGATTTTATCTAAAGTAGTAGTTTAATTCCAGTTCTTAATCTGCTTTAATTCTCTGATCAATTATTAAAGCAATACTTGTAGTTTTCTAATCAAACACGCGAGAGCTGAGATAGATGACAAGACATAGGAATTAAACCTGATTAACAGCTAGAAGCCTGATCCGGCCTATAGGTTAATTAGTCTCAAATAGAAGCTGTTCTTTATGCGATTGGTTGTGTCCGGATTAGAGTATTAGTCTGCTGCTAGTTCTAGCAAATGGTTAGGGGTTCGTTAGATTTAGTCGTCAACGATTATTTATAGTTCTGAGTTTATTACTTAAGTGGTGAAGTTTATATTAATATAATTGATAAAATAGGTGAGCAGAATTAACCGGGATGTTTTCTTAAAAGACAAAAAAGATTTATAAATTCTATTTTTATAATTTTGTTCAGGTTAGGTTTTTGATTATTTCTTCTCCTTAAAAATGATAAAATCTATTTATTAGAAGTCTCAGTAAATTTAATCCCTTTCAGTTATCCACAGCGAGGTCCCCAAGAGTACGACAACCCCACGAATCCACTATCCCGCAAAACGATTAGGTACACTGCTTAAGTGGTAGTTAGAAGTAGTCATATTTCTCCATCAAGTTTTGGCGCCGTTGCCGGGGGACTCCAGCACGGTTAATTGATAGTTTTTAAATTTTTATTGGGATTTCTATTTTTATTTACTTTTATTTTATTTTCGCCTTATTTAATTTTACTAAAAAAAAAAAAATTTCTTGTATTTCTATTTTATTTCTTATTTGTTTTTCTATCTAGTTATTTTGTTTATATTTTTCTTCTCTGTTTCTATTTCTTTTCTACTTGGTATTTTTATTTTTGTTTTTATAGGATAATTACTGACAATGGAGAGCAGCCACGATGAGGTGAGAAGATTGTTGATCAATTTGGAATGGACACAAAGCAAGAGGAGATATCCTCATATCAAAGATTGGTCAAGGATTATCAACACCTCAACAATCAAATCGAGAGCCGTATTGGTGGGAAGTCGACCAGGCTAATGCACAGTACAACTAAACTCAGTTGGGGTATTACTACTTCAATCAGAGAACGAACAACAATCTACACGGAGGCTAGACGAATTTCTCCTGAGTCAGGCCGAGCCACCAGAAGAGATTCCAGTGGTGACTCCAAGGAGTGAAGACCAATTCGAGCCAGATATTATTGAAGCTGCAAGTTCTGATGAGGAGATAAAGAAACTTCTCAGTACATTTTTCTCCGACGCCGAGTTGGAACAAATGTCTGAGAATTACAATCTTCCTCTATCTCCATCCCCAACACAGGAGGAGCAATTAAAATTCGAAGATATTGTGTCTGAGCCGGTCTGCGAGCTTGAGAAAGGTGATCCTATTGAGCCTCACCTACCGGAAGAGGAAATTTACATCCTCGAATCTGAGGAAGGAACACCACTACCACCGGTCTCTCATCAACTTCCATCCTGCCTCCATAAGCCTCAACAACGGAAGGAGGATGTTTACATCCTCCAATTTGAGGAAATGAAGCCAATCACACCTGGTCTCCTGTTACAACTACGCTACCGGCAGTACCTCCTCAAACACCAGGTTTTGTGGAGTATTCATTTTCCTATTTTATTTACCGAAGTAACGTTTTGTTTTGATCCAGGTGGTTTGCTTTTAATTATTACTAACTTCGTTTTCCTGGCGAAGATATTATCTACTTTGTTTTTGATCCAGGATAACGAAGCGATAGTCTAGCCAAAGACTAAAAATACGGGCAGCTTACTGGGAGGCAACCCAGTGGTTAAACTTTATTATCCTATTATTATTATTATTATCATTATTATTATTATTATTTTAATTTTGTACCCCACATTATTTCTATATTATGTTTTTCAAAAAAAAAATTAACAAAAATTTTCAATTAATAGGGGAGCATATGGTTTTATTTTTATTTCTGATGTTTAACAAAGAGAAGTGGAAATGGTGTCTATGCTTTCATGCAACGCTTTTTAGCGTTTATTTTTGGGTAGTGTGTGCAGGTGAAATTCTTATCATGGTATCTGAAGACCTCCTAGGCTGGACACTTGCTTGAACGCAAGTGTGAGGAACGCTACTACCCCCATTGTTCGCACTTAGTGTGAGGAAGGACACTTCCTCAATCTACGATATCAGGGGAGTCTCAGTTTCTTTATTTTAAATGTTTGTGTCCAGTCTATCACGCTTAATGATTATTATTATATCAGTCCATGATTGTTCTGAATGAAATTCTTCATGAGTCTGGCATATTTTGAAAGATCTTTTCATGATTATTTTATGAACAATGAGGACATTGCTCCTCTTAAGTGTGAGGAAGTTTAGACCTTTCCCTGAAAATATGCCAGTTGCACTTAATGCCACACATGTTTTTAATTGTCTTCTTGCATTGAGGGAATCACTGCTCTGAGTGCTTATAAATGTTGAATTCTTGGGTGAAAATTTTTGCATAAACTTTGAAGTGAAGCCAGGTGACCACCTCAAGAATCTTTCTGCTTTAGGTTGTTTGTATATATAGTTTTATTCAAATGAATCTGTTTTCCCAAAATTGGTTGTAACACCCCATCCAATATTAACACACTTACAATAAACTGCAGCGGAAAACAACCTCATCACATTACTTAACTCGTTGGTGTTACACGCCGTTAGCCACCCACGTGGCTAACAAGGCTAGTACATACACATTGTACCGGTCTGATGGGCTAAATTCTCGAGCAACTACACATTATTATCCCTTTCCATTAACAACACAACAACATACACCTTTCAACTATACCGAGTATTTATAAACTGATGCCGACAACAATTTCGGTCTTACTGCACCTACTGTATATATACACTTAAACGAATACCCATGTACAATGACTACCCCGTCCTACTCTCGAACG
Source organism: Limonium bicolor (assembly GCA_023374045.1). Lineage (NCBI taxonomy): Eukaryota > Viridiplantae > Streptophyta > Magnoliopsida > Caryophyllales > Plumbaginaceae > Limonium > Limonium bicolor. The sequence continues at coordinate 350,609,333 of CM041777.1, forward strand.
GCTTCCAGCTCTCTGTACCTGAAATAGGAAAAGAAGAGAAAGGGTGGCCCCCAAGGGGCTCAGCACCTTTGCTGGTATGGTAATCCCGCAGCCCACATGCTACCGGGCCACGCACAACTAATTGTCGTCTTAGCATGCGGTTGATTATATTTAAATCATGCATGTAACAGTAAACATACAACACATAACATTTCGCCTCAACGGCTCAACAAACGGATAATATATCCTTACTTAATAAGTCACTCATGGTATTCATTATCCCTAGAGTGTTTCTCCTCTAATGGAGCTACTTCCTTAATAGACGACACTTACCCTTAATTCGGGTTAACCTTAAACACCTCTTTTCTCAAACTGGGACTCATATCCATGATCCACATTATACAACATATAACATACACTGCATAACATCACATAACAACACTTTGCACGTTTCCACGTGCACAACATAACACCGCAATAGATATTGCATCACAACAAAATACATAACATAACGGGAATGGTTCTCTTAGGAACCGACCCAAACATTGTTTATACACTGGTGAGCCTAGAGAATGTTGCCAGTCTCATGATAAGCTCGTTACATAACTCGTTACCGTCTCGTTAAATGAACGGATAACTTAATACAAGGTGTCTCGGATAGAGTGATCCAAGCACACCGAACAAACATTACATAGTATGCCCCTGTGGCCCGACGTGAGTCAGTAATAGCCTTGGTTAAGCTAAAGGGAAGGTTGGGAACCAAATTGGAAAACAACCATAACATACAGAGAGGATCGAACCTGCTATGACAACGACCCCCATACTCACACGCGTGGCCGGAACAGACCGGACTCCTCACTCCCCCCGTTAGCACTTGTCAGAAGTTCATCATTGAACTTAGTTAAACAATCACAACATTGGGTTAAGTCTTGTTAGACAAACACAAGGGAAAGGAGAGTCATACATTCATACACCAACATCACACACAAACATTACATACTAACTCACGCATAGCCGTGGTTAGAACATTCCTTAGGTCGGAAACGTTATCACCGGATACCGTTCTCCTACGTTTACCTAATAGTGGTTAACTAGCCCTTCAAGCGCATTCGAGGTTACCGGTATCAGCACGTAAACATACAATACAATAACAACTGTAAACTCGTTTCATGATTTATCTCATAACGTGGCAAAATACAGAAAAAACAAATTGGCATCAAGCTGTAATCCGGTAGGACACAGGTTGCAAGAAAACCATACCTGTCTCCGGAGTCACTTTCATGTCCACTCATTTCCCGAGCAATGCTCGACAACTGATAACATACATTGTACTTTTATTAACATCGAGGTACATGATTGTGTAAAGTCTCATGTCTATAACTTTCCCGTTAACTTAGTGACATACCTCACTTTTAACTTGTTTACTTTTACATTTTAACACAACCTTTCATCCACTCAATAATCATTATAACTCACTTAACACATGTCTTAAACAACCTCATAACATCATAACCATCAATCCCCATCATTTTCTAACCTTTAACAAATGTTTGGCCCATACAACACTTGTCCGAACTTGTGTCCGAACCTCCAAGTTCGGACGCAAGCCGCGACCTAATACTGAAAACCACCAACGTCCTAACTTGTGTCCGGACTTCCCAAGTTCGGACACAGTTCGAGAGTAAATCCCAGATAGAAACAGTCACGTCCGAACTTGTGTCCGGACGCCCCAAGTTCGGACACCAGTTCGCGAGTGGGAAAATCCTTTTACCCAAACGAGCTGTCCGAACTTCCATGTCCGGATGGAAGTTCGGACCGGCAAACATTCATTTCCAAGTCTTTAAACACTAACCAAATCTCTCCAAAGCCTCCAACACTTATAGTATCTTCTCCTGAGGTTGCTAATGATGTGTTTCATGCCTATTCTAACCATTATACCAAGACTAGTCTTCCACACAAACATCATCATCCAAACATCCTTTCTTACAAAACAAAACTCCTTATGGCACTCTTACAATTCCTTTTTCCAAGCTTACACTTTCCCTCATTTCCAAAGGTTGCCTAAGTCTTTAACTAAGTCCAAAATGACTTGGTACATACTACTAGAACCGCAAGATCATGCCTAAGTCATTATTACACTCTAGACACTTCCTAGTTCAAATCAAAATTCTTTTAAAACATCTTAGAACTCTTTCAACATTTCCCAAATTGGCCATAGCTTCTCTTGATATACTCACATCCAAAACACTTAGGTTTTTACCTTATCTCATTCAAGAACACCTAAAATCCATCAAACACATTTTAACACAACTTCACACATTTAGCACTACATCACAATGATGGCATAACTTAAGTTGCTTGGCACTTAGGCCCTTAAATAACATGGCTTCTAGGCCCTTAAATTGCATAAACCTTAAACACTGAATTCCTCAATATATAAGCCTTTGACCTGCAATTACACACAAACCGGATATGTCCTTACTAGTCTCTTGAGAACACCTTACAAGTCGTTCACCATTTGCTCTTTAGGTAGTTTTTAGCAAAGCATATAAGTCACTTCTCCTAAGGCATAAACCACTGAGATAGCATATTTACCTCTTTTCCACTCAAACTTCTTTCTTGTTTCCGCTAAACCGGTAAGGCATTCTTCCTGTCAACTACTAAACAATATACCAACATTGAAATGAGTATATAAGCTTTATGCTTCATCTCATTGTAAACCTAGGTTTCATTATTTCAAAACCTTAATGTAGTAGTTTTAGTACCTTGATCTTTGAAGGGAGTTTAATATCTATGAAGAGGGACTCCACCTAGTCCATAAGAGATTGGAATGAAGCTAGACAAGTCACACAAAGAGCTCCACCAGTGAGTATTTTCGGTCAAACACAAAACATGGGGAAACTTGATTTTCTTTAAGATTCCTACCTAGAAGCAAAGGAGAACAATAATATGTGAAAAGACAGGTGAGCTCAAGCTCCATCAATGGTGAATCTCCTTGGCACCGAAGTTGAGTTCTTGAAGATTTGAAAAGGTAGAAGTGTAGAGCTTGCTCAACTGAAGAATGGTGGTCTTGGAATTGAATTGGACCATGGAGCTAGGAGTTTATGAAGTGGTCAAAGATGGAAAACAATGGTGTGTTGGTGTTGCTGTAGCAGCTCGTAAAAGAGATCAAGCAAGAAGGAGGTTGGAGACGTGTGAAATGAAGAAGGAAAGGAGAAATGAAGATAGAACTTGCTTTAACAAGATATTTGTATTATAAGGTAACTTCTTACCTTTTTACCTTCCTACCCTTCCTTTCCTTAATTGCTTTTTACATGTGGTGGACCTCACCTTCATAAAAATCGGCCCCATATATTAGAAGGGTATAATAGTCTTTGTTGACCAATTTAATTACTTATAACAACATATGTTACAAACTAGCTTATAAAAGTTACTATTCTAAAAACAAGCACATAGAAGTGAAATTTTGGATTTCCCATTGATATAGCCACCCAAATGGACATTTAGCCATTCAAAACTCATTTACAGACAATTTTCAAAAACGTGCTTTAGACTCCTTAAAGCACATTTTTTTGTGTTTAACTTGTTTTCAAGCTTGGTTTTCTTTGGTAATTGATTTAATATGTTCATTACATATTTATAAGGTATAGATAGGACCACTAGGTCTTATACAATTATCCCAAAGCTTAGAGCACTTTTAGCCCATATTGACCTAAGGTATTATTTATGTTTGTTTGTTTTCTCAATGTCTACCAAGGTTTCCTAAGGCTTAATTTCCTATTAAATCATAATTGAATATTATTAAGTCTTGGTAGGCTCTTTGGGGTCCTAACCAAGTTCACTCATAGCTTAGACATGTTTTTGCTGCTCAAACTGTATCTTAGTGCTTTATTGCATTTTACTATGGTTTAAATTGTTCACGATGTTTCTAAGGCACTTTTAGCCTTTACATACCATAGTTTAAATGTTTAACAACATATCAGAGGTTTTGGGGTATTTCATGGTGGATTAAGTTGATTGGGGAAAACTGACTTAGTTTATCTTGGGATTTTGGAAATGATATGAAAGTTGGAATGAAAGGATAAGGCAAGGTACTCCGCTGACAAAAATTTTCCTAACAAAAGCAGGCCTCGTCTATCCGGTTATTAAGTCCTAGGGGTGCCTTAACACCTATCTACCTAAGGTCCGTGATCTGGGTAGTTGGCCCAACCCGTTACAAGGGAGAGAGAAAAGTCTGGGTTACGAAAAAACTCTGCAATTTGCAATTATTCAATTGTGTGTATATATTTCTTGAAGAAGAATGTTTTTGCATACGAAAAGAGTTAATTGCAGTTTAATTTTTGTTTTTGATCATGAGTATGTGGTGTTGAATGGTATCGCGGAATAAGGCGTTACTTCACACCCCTTGTCATCCAAAGGTTAATGGAAAGAATGGTGGAAGATCCCAAGTTAATCTACATTCAGATTGGTAGTCTAACTTATCCATGCTTTTTTTTTTTAAAAAAAAAAATTATTCTTTTTCAGCTGTTTGCGAAACCAACCAGAGCATAATTCTTTGATTGTCACTTTGCTTGCTCTGTTTTGCATCATCTAATCCTGAGATTTGATACTACGGCCTTAGATATTATTTATTCTACTATTGCTTGAGGACAAGCAAAAGCTAAGTGTGAGGAAGTTTGATAAGCGAGAAATACATCTACTTTTAGGCTTAATTCTTCCTATTCATACAAGTGTGTCGTATTTCTCACTTATCAATGATTTTCTTAGATTTATGTTTGTGATGTGAACTGATACATCTTATTGTCAAATGTAGGATACAACGACAAACGGTGATTAATATGTATATATATATATATATATAATATATATATAATATATACGATACAGCACAAAAGTGATATCAATCGACATCAATTCATCATTTTTCTCATGATTGCTTATACTAAACGTCCACAGTTGCTACACAACAAAGTCATGAGAAGAATACCGACCACGTAGACAAATGGCAGCAACAATAAGCACGTGATTGGGCTGGATCAAATTCGTCATTGGATGATGATCATTAAGCCGACCAAATGACAGAGGCGCAGGACGTCATGGGTTTAGGCGGACAGCAGCGGGCGGACAAGGCACAACCGCCTCTTAGGCGCGGACAAGAGAGGGCAGAGACAACCGCCTCCATTTGTGCGGACAAGACTGATGTCCGCTTGTTTGTGGGCGGACACTTTGCGAGGACAGAGGCACGGACACGCACCAAATTCAGACGCGATTCTTCTTCCTTCTCCTTCCGGCGCCGCACTCCAACTGCTACTTCATTAATACAGCGTCGCCCACCTTAATTTGTGCACGCGTGACGCCGGCCTTGCAATCAATTCCTGCTGTGGGCGGATCATAAATTAAATCTCCGTCTGCAATCAATTGCTGCTGCCCATATAAATGAAATCTCTGACCAAGATCTGCTTACAACTCCCACCGCCTTGCTCCAGAGCTTCAGTCAGCACCGTCCTCACCAACTCACCCTGCACTGCACCGTCCCTGATTATTCCATTCACACTTCTTCACCTTCCCTTATAAATAAGCTACGTTCCCTTCAGTATTAAGCATCCCTTCTTCAAATCCAAAGCTCATCCATCACGCAGAGGCCTCGTGCCTCTCCACTACCATGCTCGCTCACCACATACGCTCCACTACCATACTATCCATCGACCCATCCATTCTCTCTCCCCCCGTTTTCTCCATTTTTATTTGTTTTATCACCACACACATCACTGCCATTAATTAGTATTATTATTACCGACGACGTGGATACAGAGGCGGAGCTAGGATTCAGAGTCAACTTGCTAGCTGGAGTTTCTCTACCCCTTCTCTTATTTAGTTAAAACGTTGTTTATATATAGTTATGTTTAATTAATAAACTTAAGCCCTCCCAGGTTTGGGATGCGAGCCTATTTTATATAATTATGTTATGTTAAGCTTTCCACTATGATTTTATCTAAAGTAGTAGTTTAATTCCAGTTCTTAATCTGCTTTAATTCTCTGATCAATTATTAAAGCAATACTTGTAGTTTTCTAATCAACACCGAGAGCTGAGATAGATGACAAGACATAGGAATTAAACCTGATTAACAGCTAGAAGCCTGATCCGGCCTATAGGTTAATTAGTCTCAAATAGAAGCTGTTCTTATGCGATTGGTTGTGTCCGGATTAGAGTATTAGTCTGCTGCTAGTTCTAGCAACTGGTTAGGTTCGTTAGATTTAGTCGTCAACGAATTATTTATAGTTTCTGAGTTTATTACTTAAGTGGTGAAGTTTATATTAATATAATTGATAAAATAGGTGAGCAGAACTAACCCGGGATGTTTTCTTAAAAGACAAAAAAGATTTATAATTTCTATTTTTATTATTTTGTTCAGGTCAGGTTTTTGATTATTTCTTCTCCTTAAAAAATGATAAAATCTATTTATTAGAAGTCTCAGTAAATTTAATCCACTTTCAGTTATCCACAGCGAGGTCCCCAAGAGTACGACAACCCCACGAATCCACTATCCCGCAAAACGATTAGGTACACTGCCTAAGTGGTAGAAGTAGTCACATATTTCTCCATCAGTACTACCCCGAACACCTAAAACAGAGAAAAAGGCAGAAGATCGAGACCTTAATCCAAGGGAGTCAAATAGTTGACCAGTACTACGCACGGATCACCAGTTTGTTGGACTATATACCAGGAGTCGACTATTCAGATACAGGAAGAAAGAAATGGAAGAGTACTAAGGAGATAATGATGGAGCAACCTCTGGCGGATTCTGCAAGAAGGGGAAGAAATTCTTTGAAAAGAAGAAGGGGCGGAAGGATTTCCATGGTCAGAAGATGAAGGAGCAGGTCCCTCGTCTGACCGGCCCAGCTATTGATGCTCAGCCACTAAGAACAACACCACCTAGAGACAATAAGTCAACCCGACATCACTATTACTGTAAACGTTGTGGGAAGAATCACCCAGGCGTAGATTGCGCAGGAAGGAAGGTGGAGTGCCGCTATTGCAAAAAGGAAGGTCACAGAGAGTATGAATACTTTTCCAATCCAGGGAGCCGAGTGTACAAGGGAGCTAGAGGATCACAGAGAACAACAGCTAATGAGGCGGGCGGACCAAGAGGAGGCCAGGCACCGCAGAACAACACCTATACTAGTGGACCGGAAGGACAACCATCCTCATCCGGGAGTCGGAAGGGGAAGGAGAAAGCTCCATGAAGAAATACCCTGTATACAGTGGGAACTCCAGGCGCTGAGGCTAGTGCTCAGCGTGAAACCGGTAAGCCTGGAACTTAAACCTAATGCATGATGCATGAATGTGTGTTTATATTTATCAGTCGATGAGACTTGTATGTGTTAGTAAGTATCAAAATTTAGAGAGACCTAACTTAGGTAACCTCTCACCTAATGGGATACTTTGATATTTATTTTCCTTACCTATGAGACCGAGATCACCTGAGCCTATGAGCGAAGGTCGGGAATATCTAGAGGCAGAATGCCAAGTACTTTGACCGGTATGATCCTACTCTAGAAATACTTAACTATAAAAGAACAAATAGCCATTTTAAATAAATGTAGAACTTTGGGGATAGGCCTTTGGAGGATTTTATATTCCAGGGTATGGGAGTGGATCAAAACTTAGAATATATATGATGTGTATGGGTAAGGATCGGGATCCACAGGCTAGATTATATAATGAAGTAAGAAAGGTAGATGGAGCACGAGCTCCTAGGATACCAGTTATAACATTCCCCATAGGAGATGATATTGAACTTTTATATGGTGATAAGAAAAGGATGGAAAAAGGCGAGCAAAATTATTTTGGAAGTCAGGAGACGCATTGACATATAGTGGATAATCCAGATTAATGTACCATAGGATTAAGGATATTAAACCGAAAACAAAACCGAGTTTATCTTTGGGATAAAGGGTGTGAGATAGTACAGTGTGGAATAACAAGTTGGTTTTACTTGGACTGCCGAAGGGCATTATCAACTGTCCAAACTTACAGTAACTACAAATTATGACCTGCCTAAATAACGAGCAGATGTCATGAAAAAGAATACATTAATTAATATAAATACGTAAGACTACAAGAATTGTCAAAAGGGTTTGAGGATGGCCTATACATAAAGATTAAACACTGAAATTTTATGGGATACCCAGGCACCGAGCTCACCGCTCAGTGCGATACTAGAAAATCTTACAATTCCTTATTAACTACAAGGGAAGATAGTGCGAAACCTTGAAATATGACAACAGAAAAACAGAATCTCAAAAAAAAAAAATATAAGTAAACATCCATCATGGATAAGCACGGGTTATAAATACCCTAGCAAATACCAAGAGTCTCAGCTAGTATCAATATGGCGACAGTGCTGGACTCTTAATCAATAAAAGGGGGAGAACAAACTTTGAATCTATATTTTCTGAAGTCAGGAGAACTACCTAATTAGCAATACCAAATGATACATATATAAATATAATTTGGAGGTTGTAAACCTAAAACATTGAGGGTATTAATACATTTCAGAGGGTTAAGTACCATTAAATATACCTACCCTATTTTGAGGCTCGCGTCCTACACTATCCTTATGGTTATATACGAGCATATGTCTTCTATGACAACTCAATTTATTAATGCGAATAAAGGGTGAAAGGGAATCAAACAAGGTTAACCCCTATGTAATATAAATTATTGAAATACCCCAAACCTTAGTATATTGTTTAAACACCTAAATATGGTATATTAAGACTAAAAAGAGTCTTAGAAACATTAGTAAACAAATTTAAACAAAAGAAAACACAAAGTGTGCTTTAAGGTCAATAAAGGCCAAAACGTGCTCTAAGCTTGGGATAAGCTTGGTTAAGACCTAATGAACTTACCAAGATCTTATTTATATACTAATGAACATATTAAACCAATTACCAAAGAAAACCAAGCTTGAAAACAAGCTAAAACATAAAATGTGCTTTAAGGAGTCTTAAAGCACATTTTCGAAAAATTGTCTTGTAAATGAGTTTTGAGTGGCTAAATGTCCATCATTACTCTTTAATTAACATGTGTACTATATAGTATCACATTTGGAAGTCTATATCAATGGGAAATCAAAAATTTCACTTCTATGTGCCTTGTTTTTATGAATAGTGATTTTAATAAGCTATTTTGTAACATATGTTTGTATAAGTAATTAAATTGACAAATAAAGACTATATTACCCCTAAGTACTAATGGGGGCCGGTTTTCTTAAGTGTGGTGACTCACCACTCTCTTGTTAATGTATTAAGTAAATAATGATAACTAAATAAAGTACTTTTTACTTTTTTAACTACAAATATCTACAAAAGCAAGTTCACTTTCATTTCTCCTTTCTTCCTTGTATTCACACGGTTCCATGCTCTCTTCAACCTCTCTTCTTCCTTCTCTTCCACGGTAATATCACACCACCACCATTAAACCTCTTCTTTGATCTCTTGTAAAATCTAGCTCACTTAACCAAATCAAAAACAAACACCACCATTCTCTTAGTCTCATCAAGCTCTTCATTCCTATCTTCTCAAAACTTCAAGACCACCATTTCGGTGCCATGGAGTTCCACCATTGAAGGAGCTTGAGCTTGTATTTCTACATATTATTACTCTCCTTTGCTTTTAGGTAAGGAATCTCAAAGAAAAATCATATTTCCTCCATGTTTTTGCCTTGTCCGAAAATGCACATTAATGGTGATCTTTGTGTGACTTTGTTCTAGTTTCATTCCAACCTTTAATGGACTAGGTGGAGTCCTCTCTTGATATATATTCAACTCTCTTCAAAGACCAAGGTAAAACAACTACATTAATGTTTTTGAAATCATGTAAACCTAGGGTTTACAATGAGGTGAAGCTTAAAGCTTGAATACTCATTATGTTGTTTGTATATTGTTTAGTAGTTGACAAGGAATCAAATACCTTACCGGTTTTATAAGGAAACAAGAAAGAAGTTGTTTGGAAAAGAGGTAAATGTACTAACCTAATGTAGTTTAATGCCTTAGGAGAAATGAGCTTATAATGCTTGTTAAAACTACCTAAAGAGCAAATGGTAAATGACCTAGTGGAGTGTTCTCAAGGAGACTAGTAAAAGAACATATGTCTTGTGTATGTATTTGCAGGTCAAAGCATATATTGTGGAAATCAGTGTTATGATTATGCACCTTAAGGGCCTAAGGCCATGTTATTTAGGGCCTAAGTGCCATGCAATTTAAATTATGCACTATATTGTGAATGAGTGTGCTATATGAGTGAAGTTTGTGTATAGAAAGTGCTTGATGGATTTTTAGTGTGCTTGGTTGTTTGTTGGTGAAACAATATGTTTGGTTAGTAATGTTCTAGGAGAACCTATGTCGAAATTTAGGTAATAAACAAGAAGTTATAAGAGTTTAAAATGAGTTTGATAAGTTAAGAAGTGTTTAGAATGGTTTGGTGCTTCCTTGGGAAAGAAACATGCATTAAGGTGTTTAAGATGTGAGAAGGGCTTAGGCAATGTTCTAGAGGATTTATAATGCAAAAGAATGTTTGGGATATACCAAAGTCATTTGGATTGTGTTAGGATTTAGGCAAACTTTGGCAAACAAGGAGAAAGTGTAAACTGAAAAAAAGATTTCAAGAATGACATAAGGAGAGTTGTGAGAAATGATGCTTGGGAGATGATGTTAAAATGAGAGAAAGCATTTTGGGATAGTAGTTATCATAGGTATGAAACACCATTTGGAAAACTAAGGAGGAAATAACATAAGTGTTAGAATTTCGGTATGAAATGAGTAAGTGGGTTTAAGGTGATAGATAATGAGTTCATGGATGTTGTATGTGGATATAAGTGTACCAAATGTTGTTAGGAAACATTAAGAGCTTTAGGAGAAGTTTGGTGAAGATTTGACAAAGTTTGGGCAAGTTTAGAGGACGTCCGACCCAGGGGTCCGACCCAAGTTTGGGTCGGACAGCCTCTGTTAGACGTCAGGAAATTGTTCTGGAATGGTCGCCCAGAGTTGGGTCGGACATGGGTCGGACGGTCATGTTTTGAAGGACGGAAAATGTTCTGGAATGGTCCGACCCAGTCGAGTGAGTCGGACGTGGGTCGGACGGCAGTTTTGTAAGGCGGTAAAGGTTTCTGTAATGGTCCGACCCAGTCGAGTGAGTCGGAACGAGGGTCGGACATGTATGTTCTGAGGTCGATAAACTTCTTGGAATGGTCCGACCCAGAAGGTTGGGTCGGACATGGGTCGGACAAGCTAGGTTTTCCAAACCCGAAAATCATGGAAGTGTCCGACCCAGTTGTGGGTCGGACGGTGGGTCGGACAGACCAAAAACTTATAAAAAAAAACAGAAAGAATGTGTCTTATGTAATTAACCCTAGGGTGTAATGAAGGTAACCTAGAGTAAGTTAGACATTAAAAACATGTCATACGATCATGTTAAACTTTAGTAAGTTGAAGTTAATAAATAATTAACCGACATTATTAATCATGTATAGGAGTGACCTATGAGGAAATCAATCGAGGCAAGGACCAAGGTATGGTTTTCTTGCAGTCTGTGTTTACCGGTTTTACACCGGCTTGTGGTTGTATGTTTTTCTGTGTGTTTATTGACGTTATAAGATCTAAACATGTAATGAGTTTACAGTGTTCATATTATTGTGATGTTTATGATGTGACTCATTTCCCTGTGGTGTCTAACATGACTTACCACCTATTGTGTATTGGTTGTTAAGTTCCACCATGAACTTCTAACAAGTGTTAACTGGGAAGTGAGGAATCCGGTTGTCCGGTCATGCATGTAAGTTAAGAGTAGATATCTGAATCAGATTCGACTCTTATGTTGTTAAGATTGTTTCTAATTTGGCGTTTGGCTCGATCTCGCTAGCTTCCTCCAAGCTTACCTATTCTGACTTATGATCGGTTTAGTGGGAACATGTGTTGTGTGGGTGTTCGGGTCACTATATCCGAACCATCTGTGACTAAGTTACTCGTTCGAATAACAGAACGGTAATGAGGTGTGTAACGAGCTTAACATGAGGGTGAATTCATTCTCTAGGCTCTTATGTTATTTGACCTTCGTGGTTTGTTATTGTGGAACGAAGATCCACTGTGTATGTGAGTTGTGCTGTGCACTATTGATGCTATGTCACATATTATGTTATGTTATGTTATGTATAAAAATGAATGCCATGTTATCATGACAATTAGTTGCGCGTATCCCGGTAGCCGATGGGCTGCGCGTTAACCATACCAGCCAAGGGTTGCTGACCCCCTCGGGGCTCCATATTTTTACTGCAGGATGAGGATCGAGGAGGAGAGTGGCTGTAGGATCTAGGCTGCAGTTGTATGTTGGTTTATTTTGGATGTTAAGCCCGGGATGCGCTGTGCCCGTGGCATTATGTTTTGATTCCGTTGAAATTATATGGCGGTATATTGACAGATTACAGTGAAGGAATGTAAGTAATACTCGGTATTGTATATGATGATTATGGTTTAGTTTTATGCTCGGGAGTCTGATCATCAGACCGGTACACCTTGTATTTATTCTGCCTTGTCAACCACGTGGGTGATTGACAGCGTTGTAGCACCGAAGCGTTAGTTATTGTTTAGTTATTTATTCCCGCTGTGATTTCATTTAGTTGCGAAGTACGTTGTAGGGGTGTTACAAAAAGTGTTATCAGAGCGAAGTATCGCTCTGATGACTAGAATACCGAGCTTAGGAATATACCGAGTTAGGAAACCTAACTACAGTTACCTAAGCGATCAGTTATGGAAAGGTTAACCACTAACTAAGTGTGGAGATACCTTACTATCGGGAAGCGTTACAACCGTTGGACCGATAAGTGTGCAAGCGTATTGCTAATGAATATTCATGTGAATTCAGATGTCAGGTCGACCAAGAGGTAGAGGCCGTGGCAATGGAGATACGGGTGACCAGGTCGAGAATACTACGGCCCAGGTCATGGCCGAAGCTGTAGCGGCCGCCGTAGCCCAAATGGTACCACAACTAGTAGCGCAATTCAACAGGGGCAACACCCCGAAGTTCAACCACCACCGCCACCGCCACGAGAGACCAACGGTCAAGGCATTGGCAGACTTGAGACCCCTTCATTTCATGGGGAGACCGACCCACGTAAGCTGGAGGCGTACATCTCCGTTTATGGAGACGCCTACGAGACCTGGCTGACCTAGAGGCTAAGGTCCGTCTTGCCCCTACTACCTGAAGGGTTCGGCACAGAGTTGGTGGAAGCTTGTGAGAGTGGACCGGATGGCGGATCCTCAGTTTGGATGGAGGAGTACACGGCTCTATTGCGAGCCAAATACTACCCTGTGCATGTTCAAGAGGCCAAGCGCCTGTGCTGGATAGTCTGAGGCAGGGGGACAAGGTGTCGGTTGATGAGTACTACACTGCATTCACCGGCCTTATCCCCTGTTACTGACCTGGGATACTCGAACCGGGTGCTGGTAAACCGTTTCTACAACGGTCTCAGCCACCGTCTCTCTATGGGATGGGGCCAGCTGAGTATACTACCTTGCATTAATTTAAATGAAGAGTGATGTGAATATGTGTATCTACAAGTGAGTATTAATGTGAGTTGTGAGTATGTTTTGCGGGGCATGACTGACATCCTAAATTCAGGAGTGCTATCATGCCGCTGCTAAGGTGGAGCACCGTCCGTCTGAGGGACGAGGAGAATGCGCACAAGCGCAAGGCCGAGCGAGGGCCAGAGTCCGCAGGGTACGGGGAGGAAAGAAGAAGAAGAAACCTTATTCCTAGCCCCAAAATCAGCACCAGGGTGACAAGGGCCAAGCCCAAACCACCACAGTGAGGAGCCACTGAAGCTCACATATGCTTATGCGGCGAAACCCCTACGCTCTTACCCACCTAAGGCTAGCACGGGCTCTGGACCGGAGCGCCACTATTACTGTAAGTGGTGCAATGGAGACCACCCCGGCAAGGACTGCAAGGGAAATGAAGTACAGTGTCGTTACTGCGAGAAGTGGGGTCACCGTGACTACGAGTGTTACCGGAACCCCAACAACAGAGTCAACAAGCCCAAGGGGCAGTGGAAGGGTAAGGCCACAGCAGCTATTGATGGCCCGAAGACGGCTAACCAGCCACCCACAGATCAGAGACACACTGACTCCCAGAAGGGGAAGGGGTCGGGACCTAGCAAGGCCGCCCTGAATGTGGTGGACCGGTCTGAGGCGCCAGGGCCCTCTTCTAGACCAGGTACCGCCTAAACTGTTGAATGTAATAAGTGATTGCATACCGCATTTCATGCATGTGTGTACTAGTGAGTTCAATGTGTCATCATGTGAGTGAAAAGTTAAAGTATAGTATGAAAGTCACCTAATTAGATAATTCTAAACTTAAAGGAACCTTCAATATATGTTATCCAATCCCACCCACACCAAACCCTGAAGAAACCACCATCAACATCACCGACTTTCCAATGGAGCAATGTCAGGTCATCCAACCAGGTATGGTACTCTTAAATGGATACCTGACACCGGAAGCACAAATCCATATCATCAAACGATGCGACGAACTTGGAGCAGAACCAGGAGGTTTCTACACACCCGAATACCCGAACGGATCAAGAATGCAATTGAAGATGATGTGCATGGGTAAGGACTGGAACCCTTACACCAAGACATATCAAGAAGTGTGAGCTGGAGATGGAGCAACGGTACCAAGTATACCCGAGGAGTTCCATGCGGTCGTTAATCACGCCGTGGGAATTGCTCAACAAGTTGAAACGGATTCGATTCCAAATGTGAAAGCGGATTTGTGTATTGTGAACTTCTACCAGAACGGTGGACGATTAGGTTTACACCAAGATAAGGACGAGTCACCCGAGTCTCTAAGTAAGGGAGTACCCGTGGTGTCTTGGTCCATTGGTGATACCACAGTGTTTGTGTATGGCGAGCAGAAGCGTGCTGATCTCGCAAGGAAGTTAATACTAAAGTCAGGAGATGTGTTAATCATGGGTGAGCAGTCAAGGATGCTATATCATGGCATCAGAAAGATCAAACTAAATACCGCGCCGTCGGCAGTGATCAATGCCACACACATGAAACCCGGACGTTTGAATTTGACCTTCAGACAGTTTTAAAGCCTTGTATAACTATGTAATGTGCTAAGCCAGTGTATGTTAGGGATATTATATATGTGTTAAGTTATGTCAACCGTGTAAACCAACAATGTTGTAAGGGGAATGTGTTAATGAATAAAGTGGAGTTATTGAAGTATATCAACCGTGTTGTTACCCAATACTTATTAGTTTGCCAATGAATTAGGCTGTGCACTCGGAACGGGAGGTACACTGAGTGTCTGCAATGAGGCAGAAGCCGGCAAGAGCGGCACAATCCTCACCGGTACCTTTCCAGTCAATGGCGTGGACGCTTCGATCTTGTTCGACTCCGGAGCCTCACACACATTTATTTCTCTATCTTTTGCGAAGAGGCTAGGGTTAGACGGTGATGAGATGCCAGATTTTCTAGTCACTCTCCCGTCAAAAGAGCGGATCAGGTGCACCCGCTACCACCGAGATGCTGTTGTTAGAATCAGAGGTGAAGAGTTTCCGATCGACTTGATAGAGTTCGACGGACTTGGCTTTGATGTGATTGTCGGGATGAACTGGTTGGAGCGGTACAAGGGCAGAATCCTATGTGCCGAGCATCGACTGCTTCTTCGGAGTCCATCTGGGGTTACTATATCTTACCGCCAGAGGCCTAGGGAGCCTTCAACTCAGATCATCACCGCCATGGCTATGTGTCGTGAACTACGACGAGGGAGTGATGTATACCTCTGCTATGTCCAGGACATAGAGAGATCCAGAGTTTAGCCCAGATGTGCCGGTAGTGTCGGAGTTTCCTGATGTATTTCCTAAGGAACTGCCGGGCATGCCGCCAGCACGGGAAGTGGAGTTTGAGATTGATTTGGTTCCGGGTACCAGACCAATTGCGAAGGCTCCCTATCGTATGGCTCCAGCAGAGATGACAGAGCTCAAGGAGCAGCTGAGAGACCTACTCGACAAGGGATTCATCCGCCCTAGCGTTTCACCATGGGGAGCGCCGGTCCTCTTCGTG
Source organism: Limonium bicolor (assembly GCA_023374045.1). Classification (NCBI taxonomy): domain Eukaryota; kingdom Viridiplantae; phylum Streptophyta; class Magnoliopsida; order Caryophyllales; family Plumbaginaceae; genus Limonium; species Limonium bicolor. Next base: position 350,625,445 of record CM041777.1, read on the forward strand.
AAGAAGAAGGACGGTAGCCTCCGCCTGTGTATTGACTATTGGGAGCTGAATGCTGTTACGGTGAAGAACCGTTACCCTTTACCACGCATCGACGATCTATTTGATCAGCTGAGGGGAGCATCAGTATTCTCCAAGATAGACCTACGATCCGGATACCACCAGATTGCCATCCGTGACAGTGATATCGAAAAGACAGCATTCAGAACTAGGTATGGGCACTATGAGTTCACAGTTATGCCGTTTGGCTTATCAAATGCACCAGCTAAGTTCATGGACTTAATGAACCGCTTGTTCCAAGATCAGTTGGACAAGTCTGTGGTAGTCTTCATCGATGATATTCTTGTGTACTCGAAATCGAGAGGTGAGCACGAAAGCCACCTGAGAAATGTGTTACAAACATTGAGGAGGAATCAGTTGTATGCTAAGTTTTCGAAATGTGAATTTTGGTTGAACCAAGTATCCTTTCTTGGACATGTGATTTCTGAGGCCGGGATCGCTGTTGATCCGGCAAAGATAGTTGCAGTGCGCACCTAGCCTAGGCCAAAGACAGTTACCGATATCAGGAGCTTCCTTGGTCTGACAGGTTATTATAGGAGGTTTGTGAAGGACTTCTCCAGTGTCTCGAAGCCGATGACTTCCTTAATGAAGAAGGATGCACCATTCGAGTGGACAGTCGACTGTGAGAGTTCTTTCACGAGTCTCAAGGATGCTCTGACATCTGCACCAGTCCTGACTATACCAGACGGTCCAGATGGTTTTGAGGTCTATTGCGACGCATCAGGTAGAGGTATGGGTTGTGTATTGATGCAACACGGGAAGGTCGTAGCTTACGCCTCCCGACAGCTGAAAAAGCATGAGGAGAACTACCCTACCCACGATCTAGAGTTGGGTGCCATTGTCTTCGCGTTGAAGATATGGCGACATTATTTGTATGGGGTAAGTGTGACGATCTATTCTGACCACAAAAGCTTAAAGTACTTGTTCACTCAGAAGGAGTTGAACATGAGGCAAAGAAGGTGGGTTGAATTTCTGAATGACTACGACATTAATCTACAGTACAAAGAGGGTAAGGCAAATGTGGTAGCTGACGCATTGAGTCGCCGAGCACACTCTCTCCATTCGCTAGTCTCTCATACTGGCTTGGTTGAAGAGGTGCGGAGTGCTCAGATGACGGATCAGTATATGATGGAGATCAGGCAGAAGCTTATTGATGGCACATTCGAGGGTCAGAAGTACGACTTCAGACTCCACGATGATGACCTGATTAGGCTTAATGGCCGATTGTGTATACCTAGGAGTAGCGCTGAGTTGAAGGAGCGCATATTGAGTGAATCCCATTGTTCTACTACTTCGATTCACCCCGGAGCTTCAAAGATGTATAAGGGTATGAAAAGATATTTTTGGTGGACATGAATGAAAAAAGATGTAAATGATTATGTGTTGAGGTGTCTCACTTGCCAGAAGGTCAAGTTTGAGCACCGACGACCTGGTGGTATGGTACAGCCAATGCCAGTGCCTGAGTGGAAGTTCCATGATATTTCCATGGACTTCGTAGTAGGGCTTCCGCCTACAAGGGGAGGTCTGAATATGATATGGGTTGTTGTTAACCGACTGACCAAGGTGGCCCGATTCATTCCGATGAAGGACACCTGGAAAGTGGCAAAACTGGCAGAACTCTTTGATAGAGAAATTGTAAGACATCATGGTGTACCGAAAACAATTGTATCTGACAGAGATACCAGATTCTTACCGAGATATTGGAAGTCTACACGAGAAGCATTGGGTACCGAACTGAAATTGAGTACAGCGTTTCACCCACAGACCGATGGTCAGAGTGAGCGCACCATTCAGACACTTGAGGATATGCTACGTGCATGTGCACTTGACTTTCAGACCAGCTGGATTGATAAGTTACATCTGATCGAGTTTAGTTACAACAACAGTTACCATGCTTCGATCAAGATGTCTCCCTTCCAGGCCTTCTATGGTAGACCATGCCGCGCGCCATTATGCTGGGATGAGTCGAGTGAGACGGTCATTATAGGACCAGAGTATCTTGAACAAGTTCAGGCAGAAGTTCGCCAGATCCGGGCTAACATGAAGGTAGCTCAGGATAGACAAAAGTCGTACACAGATGTGCGCAGACGTGACCTGGAGTTCGCCGTGGGCGATCAGGTATTTTTGAGAGTATCCCCCATGAAGGGAGTATTTCGTTTTGGCCAGAAAGGCAAGTTGAGCCCAAAATATGTGGGGCCTTATGTTGTGACGGAACGGATCGGCCCGGTAGCTTACAGACTTGATCTACCCGCCGAGCTGGGCAAGGTACATGATGTATTTCATGTGTCCCAGTTGAAGAAGTATATGTCTCATCCGTCTCATGTGCTTCAGCCTGAAAGGCTAACCTTAGAGCCGACCATGCGATCAGTGGAGACTCCGGTACGGATTCTGGATACTAAGACTCGAGACACTCGCCATAAGTCTGTGAGACTGGTGAAAGTTCTTTGGTCTAACCAGGACGTTGAGGAGGCCACTTGGGAGCTGGAAGACAAGATGAAGGCGAAGTACCCGTCATTGTTTACTTCTTAGTGCTTATGTGTATAGGGTACGGGGCGTACCCCCTTTTAAGGGGGGTAGAGCCATTTCGGTTATGTGAGTACGACGTGTATTTAAATACATCGTCTATGCTATGTTGTCATATTACAGACCGTTGTGTCTGAATGATGTTGTATATGTTGTATGGACCTTGTGTCCAATGTTATGTACCCAATGTTATGTTGTATGGACCTTGTGTCCGATGTTATGTAAGTGCGTTGTTAATGATGTATGGAAGTATTGTTTATAAGTATTCCCGTGTTCTAACAGTTAGGATATGTGGAAGTGTGAACTTTGAGGACAAAGTTCTTTTAAGGGGGGTAGATTGAAATACCCCAAACCTTATTATATTGTTTAAACACCTAAATATGGTATATTAAGACTAAAAAGAGTCTTAGAAACATTAGTAAACAAATTTAAACAAAAGAAAACACAAAGTGTGCTTTAAGGTCAATAAAGGCCAAAATGTGCTCTAAGCTTGGGATAAGCTTGGTTAAGACCTAATTAACTTACCAAGATCTTATTTATATACTAATGAACATATTAAACCAATTACCAAAGAAAACCAAGCTTGAAAACAAGCTAAAACATAAAATATGCTTTAAGGAGTCTTAAAGCACATTTTCGAAAAATTGTCTTGTAAATGAGTTTTGAGTGGCTAAATGTCCATCATTACTCTTTAATTAACATGTGTACTATATAGTATCACATTTGGAAGTCTATATCAATGGGAAATCAAAAATTTCACTTCTATGTGCCTTGTTTTTATGAATAGTGATTTTAATAAGCTATTTTGTAACATATGTTTGTATAAGTAATTAAATTGACAAATAAAGACTATATTACCCCTAAGTACTAATGGGGGCCGGTTTTCTTAAGTGTGGTGACTCACCACTCTCTTGTTAATGTATTAAGTAAATAATGATAACTAAATAAAGTACTTTTTACTTTTTTAACTACAAATATCTACAAAAGCAAGTTCACTTTCATTTCTCCTTTCTTCCTTGTATTCACACGGTTCCATGCTCTCTTCAACCTCTCTTCTTCCTTCTCTTCCACGGTAATATCACACCACCACCATTAAACCTCTTCTTTGATCTCTTGTAAAATCTAGCTCACTTAACCAAATCAAAAACAAGCACCACCATTCTCTTAGTCTCATCAAGCTCTTCATTCCTATCTTCTCAAAACTTCAAGACCACCATTTCGGTGCCATGGAGTTCCACCATTGAAGGAGCTTGAGCTTGTATTTCTACATATTATTACTCTCCTTTGCTTTTAGGTAAGGAATCTCAAAGAAAAATCATATTTCCTCCATGTTTTTGCCTTGTCCGAAAATGCACATTAATGGTGCTCTTTGTGTGACTTTGTTCTAGTTTCATTCCAACCTTTCATGGACTAGGTGGAGTCCTCTCTTGATATATATTCAACTCTCTTCAAAGACCAAGGTAAAACAACTACATTAATGTTTTTGAAATCATGTAAACCTAGGGTTTACAATGAGGTGAAGCTTAAAGCTTGAATACTCATTATGTTGTTTGTATATTGTTTAGTAGTTGACAAGGAATCAAATACCTTACCGGTTTTATAAGGAAACAAGAAAGAAGTTGTTTGGAAAAGAGGTAAATGTACTAACCTAATGTAGTTTAATGCCTTAGGAGAAATGAGCTTATAATGCTTGTTAAAACTACCTAAAGAGCAAATGGTAAATGACCTAGTGGAGTGTTCTCAAGGAGACTAGTAAAAGAACATATGTCTTGTTGTATGTATTTGCAGGTCAAAGGCATATATATTGTGGAAATTCAGTGTTTATGATTTATGCACCTTAAGGGCCTAAGAGCCATGTTATTTAAGGGCCTAAGTGCCATGCAATTTAAATTATGCACTATATTGTGATGTAGTGCTATATGAGTGAAGTTTGTGTATAAGAAAGTGCTTGATGGATTTTTAGTGTGCTTGGTTGTTTGTTGGTGAAAACAATATGTTTTGGTTTAGTAATGTTCTAGGAGAACCTATGTCGAAATTTAGGTAATAAACAAGAAGTTATAAGAGTTTAAAATGAGTTTGATAAGTTAAGAAGTTTAGATGTTTGGTGCTTTCCTTGGGAAAGAAACATGCATTAGGTGTTTAAGATGTGAGAAGGGCTTAGGCAATGTTCTAGAGGATTTTATAATGCAAAGAATGTTGGGAATACTAAAGTCATTTGGACTTGTGTTAGGGATTTAGGCAAACTTTGGCAAACAAGGAGAAAGTGTAAACTTGAAAAAAGATTTCAAGAATGACATAAGGAGTTAGTTGTGAGAAATGATGCTTGGGAGATGATGTTAAAATGAGGAGAAAGCATTTTGGGATAGTAGTTATCATAGGTATGAAACACCATTTGGAAAACTAAGGAGGAAATAACATAAGTGTTAGGAATTTCGGTATGAAATTTGTAAGTGTTTAAGGTGATAGATAATGAGTTTCATGGATGTTGTATGTGGATATAAGTGTACCAAATGTTGTTAGGAAACATTAAGAGGCTTTAGGAGAAGTTTGGTGAAGATTTGACAAAGTTTGGGCAAGTTTAGAGGACGTCCGACCCAGGGGTCCGACCCAAGTTTGTGTCGGACAGCCTCTGTTAGACGTCAGGAAATTGTTCTGGAATGGTCCGACCCAGAAGGTTGGGTCGGACATGGGTCGGACGGTCATGTTTTGAAGGACGGAAAATGTTCTGGAATGGTCCGACCCAGTCGAGTGAGTCGGACGGGCATGTTTTGTAAGGCGGTAAAGGTTCTGTAATGGTCCAACCCAGTCGAGTGAGTCGGACGAGGGTCGGACATGTATGTTCTGAGGTCGATAAAATTCTCTGGAATGGTCCGACCCAGAAGGTTGGGTCGGACATGGGTCGGACAAGCTAGGTTTTCCAAACCCGAAAATCACTGGAAGTGTCCTACCCAGTTGTGGGTCGGACGGTGGGTCGGACAGACCAAAAACTTATAAAAAAAACAGAAAAGAATGTGTCTTATGTAATTAACCCTAGGGTGTAATGAAGGTAACCTAGAGTAAGTTATACATTAAAAACATGTCATACGATCATGTTAAACATTTAGTAAGTTTGAAGTTAAATAAATAATTAACCGACATTATTAATCATGTATAGGAGTGACCTACGGAGGAAATCAATCGAGGCAAGGACCAAGGTATGGTTTTCTTGCAGTCTGTTGTCTACCGGTTTACACCGGCTTGTGTGTTGTATATTTTTCTGTGTGTTTATGACATTATAAGATCTAAACATGTAATGAGTTTACAGTTGTTCATATTATTGTGATGTTATGATGTGACTCATTTCCCTTGTGTGTGTCTAACATGACTTACCACCTATTGTGTATTGGTTGTTAAGTTCCACCATGAACTTCTAACAAGTGTTAACTGGGAAGTGAGGAATCCGGTTGTCCGGTCATGCATGTAAGTTAAGAGTAGATGTCTGAATCAGATTCGACTCTTATGTTGTTAAGATTGTTCTCCTTAATTTGGCGTTCGATCTCCCGCTAGCTTCCTCCAAAGCTTACCTATTCTGACTTATGATCGGTTTAGTGGGAACATGTGTTTGTGTGGTGTGTTCGGGTCACTATATCCGAACCATCTGTGACTTAAGTTACTCGTTCGAATAACAGAACGGTAATGATTGTGTGTAACAAGCTTAACATGAGGGTGAATCATTCTCTAGGCTCTTATGTTATTTGACCTTCGTGGTTTGTTATTGTGGAACGAAGATCCACTGTGTATGTGATGTTGTGCTGTGCACTATTGATGCTATGCCACATATTATGTTATGTTATGTTATGTATAAAAATGAATGCCATGTTATCATGACAATTAGTTGCGCGTATCCCGGTAGCCGATGGGCTGCGCGTTACCATACCAGCCAAGGGTTGCTGACCCCCTCGGGGGCTCCATATTTTTACTGCAGGATGAGGATCGAGGAGGCAGAGTGGCTGTAGGATCTAGGCTGCAGTTGTATGTTGGTTTATTTTGGATGTTAAGCCCGGGATGCGCCTGTGCTCCCGTGGCATTATGTTTTGATTCCGTTGAAATTACTATGGCGGTATATTGACAGATTACAGTGAAGGAATGTAAGTAATACTCGGTATTGTATATGATGTATTTATGGTTTAGTTTTATGCTCGGGAGTCTGATCATCAGACCGGTACACTTGTATTTATTCTGCCTTGTCAACCACGTGGGTGATTGATGGCGTTGTAGCACCGAAGCATTAGTTATTGTTTAGTTATTTATTCCTGCTGCGATTCCATTTAGTTGTGAAGTACGTTGTAGGGGTGTTACAATTTTAATATAAACATAGTAACAAAAAAACTCTCCTTGACACTTACAGTGAAGGTAGTATAAGTATATTAAAAACTCGAATTAATACATACACTAAAAGTAAGTGGAAGCTATATTTAAAGGTAGGAAAACATACCCCTTGGCTTGTAACAATTGTTTTACACGTAAACATTCCTAACGTTGTATATTAATCCCTATGATTCTAATCCTCTATTTGATACACCTAATCAACATATTTTGGAAGCCATTGAGCTTGTGGATTAACCATGTTCCTAAAGGATAGAAACAAACAATAAGCTTGGATTGTCCTGTTAGCAAACCGTAGGATTTAAACTGGAAACCCTTAGTTTGAGAAGGTACCGATATTAAGAGATATTTGACCTAGGCTGAACATATGGTTCACCGGATTTATGGAGTTTAGATGGGATAAGGAAAAGACAAGCTTTAAGGTGGAGGAAATAATACAATATGAAGTTGTGGTTGTTGATCGAGTTATAAAAACTTTTACTTGGAGGTCTAACTGTGACTGTCTTCGTTCTATGAAATGATAACTAAAGTATAGGCAATAATCAAGCCTTGATAAGTGAAATATTAGATAAACCTTTTTAAGAAAAGAGGGTATTCAAAGATATACAAGTCCTTAACTGAACTTATTACTTGTATGATGGATTTGGGAGTTAAGATGATTGATGGATACAATTATTGGACAGTATGAGCCTAGATGCTTTAATAAGAATTTATCTTTTATGCCAAGAGGAAAAACTGGCTACCCCGCTTGATGATTTGATCAAAGGAACTTAGTTCCGGGGATTAAGGAATACACTAGATTCAGGTATAAGTTATAACAGTTATTGGAATAAGTTGTATAACAATTAAGGGAAAATGTACATGTAGTAATCACCACGTCACAAAGTTAATAAGATAAAATCTGGAAAATGATAATTATGTGGTTGTATGATATTTGATGTGGGAGGTTGAACTTGATCCTGGTCAGATCAAGGATAACCAAACACAAAATGGTGTGGAAGGATAGTTCAACACTGATGCTGACCCCGTCAGGGTTGGATGATTCCTGAGACTCCTTGTAAGTGGTCACAAATATTACTGTAATACGTAAGTATTTATGCTTAAACCTAATAAAAGGTCTGATTAATAAATATATGAGATATAGAAGGTGTAAATTAAGAGTTAAGGTGTCCAGGTTACCCTGAGGAGATTAAATAGCTAAAATAACTCCGCGTATGTCGGAAATTAGTCAGTTGTGAGGGAAATACCAACCATTATTATCCCATGAACCATGATTAATAAATTAAATAGAAGATCAAGAACCAATTACCAATAAAAAGGGTATTCTCAAGCTACCTTCTAAGTTATGGCCCAATTTGCTATCTGGAAGGAAAGATCGACTTCCATGTCTTTCTTTATGAATTCAAACCAATATATACACTAAATGGGAACCTACCTATAAACATGGTAGAATATAAAGAGTAGAAACATTATACTAATACACACGTGAGTTGATTCACAACCGCAAGAACATGTTCAATTGAGGGGAAACTGTACCTTAGAAACCGTAGCAGGAACCTTACTATGGTAAACCTGATGTACTGACGATAGTAATCGTGTATGTACTACCGACAATTAGTGAATCAATAATATCAGGAAATCTTTCTATAATATACAGAAGATGCATGGCTCGACCATAACTCATACTTTAAATTGAAAATGAAAACCGAATATGGAGACAGTAAACTCAAATACCAAAATCACAAGGTGATAACTTGAAGATCAAAGAGAGAGATTTTAAGTATGCCCAATATTAATACAAACCCGAGCGCCAACGATTATAACTACAAGAGGCGATTAATGGAAGCGTGTTACACACAATGGTTTAAACAAGCCATGAGACAATATCAGCAACTTACAGGATGGTAGATCACCTACACCCATACACACAGGATTCAAACAAACATCATATTAATGCACTATGAAACATGTCGGGGAATAAATAGATTTTTGAGTACTATACCTCGTAGGACAGAAGTCATAGGCTAATGTCCATAGGAGAGACCTCGAGTTCGCAATAGGCGATCGAGTCTTCCTTAGAGTTCCACCTATGAAGGGAGTTTTCAGATTTGGGCAGAAGAACAAACTTATCCGAAATATGCAGGACCGTACCCTATTACGGAGCGAGTGGGCCCATTAGCCTACAGATTAGATTTACCTGGTGAGCTTGGGGGAGTGCACAATGTGTTTCACATTTCTCAACTAAAGTAGTATGTGCCTCACCCATCACATATCTTAGAGCCCGAGACACTCAAGCTAGATCCTACACTTAGATATGAGAGACCCCAGTTCACATTTTAAACGCCAAGACTAGGGAGACCAGGAACAAGACTGTTAGGATGGTCAAGGTTATTTGGTCAAATAACGACATTGAGGAGGCGACATGAGAGTAGAAGACTCCATGTGAGACAAGTATCCAGCACTTTTATCTTTTAGCTTTGTGTATACTTGTGGGGGGTACGTGGGCGTAACCCTTTTTAAGGGGGTAGAGCACCACATGCGACTTGCATATCTACAGTCTAAATTGGTTTTATATTTGGTTGTTTGTGCTTGATTGTTGCGCATGTGTGCAATTGGTTGGATGGTTATGTCCTATGTGACATTTGGTTGGTTATTGTTATGTCCTATGTGACACTTGAATGATTATTTGTGTGTCCTATGTAACACTTGGATGTTTATGGAAGCACTCATTTACCTTACAGTATTTATCAAGTAATTTGTGTTACGATTATATTGAATGTCATGAGTAAGGATATGTATATGTATGAATTGCATACACCCGGATTACAGATGGAATGTAGAGGTGTCACTAGATAAGCATACGGGGAATAGATACGAGGAACTTGAATCCATAGGATATGTAAGTATAAGTTATGACTTCGGGACGAAGTCCTTTTAAGGGGGGTAGACTTAAATACCCCTAGCATTTAAATAATTAAATATAAGTAAATAAATATTATTTGGGGGTTTATTAAACCCTAAGAAAGCATATAAACACTTGGGCGTTAAAAAACGCACCTAAACTCCTTAAGGTTAAAAACGTGCGTTAAAGCCCGACCTTAAGATAAACAAGTTATTTAAGCTCTAAAACTCATATGAAGTTAACCAAGGATCATTTTATGACCTTTAAAACACAAGTCTTCAGTTAGAATTGAGTAAAAATACAATATGCCCGGGAGTTCCCTTAAGGCCTGAAAGTCCCGGAAATACCTTATAAAATAAAGTAAAGCATTACACGTCATTCTAAATGCACAATAACACTTTAGTAAACATATAAGATGAAGTTCTCAGGATAAATTCCCAGTTTAATACAAAGTTCTCGGAAGTTCCCGATGTGGGCCCCATAAAGGCCCGGGAATGCCTAGGAGGAGTGCTGTGGTGGCACAAACTCCTATATAAATTATTATTAGAGTTCCTAAAATAATTATTCATCATTATAAAGAGAATTCCCAAGCTACTTCTTCAATAATAAACAAAGAGCTCGGGGGAATTTCTTAACGCTCCTTTTTGACCCGGGAGTGTCCCGATAGGCCGGAAATCGAGTTACGAATTTATATAACCCCATATAACTCAATGTAACACCTTAACATATTATTATTGACTATAAACAATGTCAATAAACACTTAGAACTCATAGCGACTAATTAATTCCTAGAAAAATCCTTAAGGCACAAAACGTACCTTCAGGTGTCACAAAAATGCGTTTTACGCAATTGCCTTGAAGTTTTTGAGGAGCCACGAGTTGATAATCTTAAAAGGGGATAAATTTACCATATAAATAAATTGATTACAGTACTAAATTCATAGTACAAGAGGGGGCGATTTTAGGATAAAAAAGGTACCTAAAATCAGCATTTTTACCTTAAAACTTTCACCTTTTACCATAATAAAAATGTACCAATTAAATGCTGGAAACTATTACACATATTATTATGGTATTAGTACAATATAGTGTAACAAAAATCAAATGAAAAATTAATCCCATTTGGTCCCTAATCCATGCGCCATTTCTAGTCTATTTTGACTAGTTTTTGGCTTGAAAATTGTCTTATGCTAATGTGACTCACCTAGCATATATTATATGATGATGTAACAATTAAATTCAGTCTATTTAGACCCCCTCCACCGTATGACCTGCAAGATAACAAGAGAGATTAGATTAACAAAAGTAATGAAATTGAAATACTAAAAGTAAAGCTAGAATCTACTTTAGATTACTTAATGAAAACAAGTTGTCCTATACTACATGTGTAACCGATAATGACCATGGAAGATGAGGTCTGGTTGCCTTATATTAAATTAAAGAAAGATAATGACCTAACAAAGAACATTCTATGTATAATGCAAACAAAATCAATTGTCTATAGCATCACATGGGTACCGATTTGTGCTAGGAAATAAGGCCTAAATTGCCTTATTAAAAATCAAGCTAATCATCTATATACCTAGCCATTATCTACTGTCTTCAATCATCCAAAATTCAGTGCTCCAATTAGTCCATTTACGTGAGAAAACAAGGAGGAAACAAGACCAAATTGACATGCTATTCTACTTAAGAAAATCAAAAGAAATACCTACCTATCTTACCATTTGTCTTCTAGTTTCAAGTTGTTAACAAAGTCTCCTACCTCTCCTTGTCTCATCCGAAAACAAGCAATAATATGGGGCATTTATTGAGCCAATAAACAAGGAAATAAACAAAGAAAAAGCTAGTCAATTATTGACATTAAACTATCAAAAGAAATTGATTCATTCAATTGCCTTTCTTCTAATACCTACGTGAGCTCCTTCATTCTTCTTTGCCTTCCATGGCCGAATGGTAAGTTCTTCCAATTCTCTCTTTCTTCTTCATTTGACAATTAATTCCTTAGAGCTTCAAAGCTCCATTAATGGTGTTCTAAGCTCTAACACCATTTTACGTAAATTCCTAGTTAAATCTCCTAAGTCTTGAAGCAAGAAATCTTCCTAACAACTCTTACAATTTTCGTCAAGCATTAGATGTTCCAAGGAGGTTCCTAGATTCAACAACAACTCAAGGAACAACAAGATCAAGTTAAGATATATTTTCATGTTGAAAATCCTAAGTAATTCCTTAAGGCAATTTCGAAAATTATGAACTTCTAAACCAAGGTTCTCTTCATTATTTCATGAAGGAAATTTAGATCTACAATCATCTCAAGGTCTACCAAAAATTCCTTGAAAACAATTCCTAAGGTAAACTCTTGTAAAACTACTCCAAATCTTATTTATAAATCCTTGTTAGAAGTCTAACAAATGGATCTCCTAAATATGTACAAGGAGTCCGAATTCTTTTCATCAAGGTAGCATTTGGAGAGCTTGGAATTCAAGGAGAAATCAAGTACAAGAATTGTCTTGATTTAAGGAGTAAGTATATATAATTAAGGTTTATTAAGTTTAAGCTTGATTTAAGCTTCAAACTTTGGTATAAAAATTATGTATAACCTCTAAATAATTAAGGCCGAAAATATATGGGTTATAATGGCAAGAAAATAATTTATAACATATAAGGTAAGATTATTACCTTAAGGTATAAATATGTGTCACAAATATTAATTAAGATGCATATATATATAAACCAAAATATCTAAGAGTTATTTGTTCTATTTTGAGTTTATACATTCTAAGTATTAGCATAATTTTTGGAAGTGTAATATGGCTTATATACATTTATTATATATAAGGTTTAAATCAAGTTTTAAAACTATATGGTAAAGGAATCTTAAAACCGAGAGCAAAGTATTCCATTTGATGATTTTTGAGATATATATAAGTGTATTAGCTTATATTATAATTTGGGATATTAAAAATAGCTACAAGTATTTAAATGGCTAGCTTATAAAGTTATGTGGCTAAATGTAAATTTTGAAAAGATGATGGTGTGCTAAATATAAAAGCCGAGAGCTTAAGGATTAATTTGGTATAATTATGATATAATATAAGGTAGGAATTAATATTATGAATTTGGTGGATTTAAATAAGTGTTTAAGTGTTAAAATAACATTTAATTAAGTTTTGGGGCAATTTTGTGATTATTGGAAAGTTTAGAGGTGAAAACCGAATTACTTATGATCTTATGGGTATATTAAAGTATTAATTAAGAAATGAAGTCTTGGTCAAAGTGTTGGCCAAAAACTTTGGGTTAGAATGATTTATGACTTAAAATATTAAGTTTATATAAGTTTTGGGGTGAATATGTAATTTATGAAAGTATAGGTATAAAACCTATTTGTTTAAGGGGCACAAATATAATTTGTGAATTTATATGGGTCTTTTTGGAATTAAAGATAATTAAATATTAAAACTATGGTTTATAAGTTAATATGTAATTTATATAAAGTTTTGGAGTTAAAAAGTGAATAAAGGAAAATATAAGTGAAAACCGAAAGTTAAGGGATTTATTTGTAATTTATAAAGGTTGGTATAATAAGGTTGTAATTTATGAAAGTTAATATGGGTATTTGGTAAATTAAAAAGGTATGGTGGTTAATTAATAATTTACTAAGGTAATGAGTATGTTATGTAATTACCGAATTTATAACATTATTTGGTAATTTATAAAAATTAGAATATTCATTTGATAATTACCGTGAGATTAAAGTGGTAAATGGTAAATTAAAGTTATACGGTTATTTGGTAAGTAGTAAAAGTTAATGAGATCAATTATGATTACCGGAAATTATATGTGGTTATTTAGTAATTTATAAAGTTGTTGGGTATAATATATAAATACCGAATTAATAAGGTTGGTTTGTAATTTAATAATGAAAGGAATTGAAACTAGGTAATATAATGTAATATGGTATATTATGGAGTATAATATAAATTTTATAAATAATTTTGGTTATAATAAAAATGACCAAGGGATATAATATAAATAATAAGTGAAAATAAAATTGGATGTATGATTAATGAAATAAAGATATACAGTACAGTGGGGATTCATTATCACATGTGAATATCACATAAAATAACGAACTGTTGAACTACCTAGAGTCACTGTAAAATAACAGGGGGAAATAAAAGAACATACAAAGTTATTATACAACGAGTATAAACACTACAGTGACAGTACTATAATATTTAATGAATAGTTATATTAATATTACCCGGTATTGCATGTTTAAATAACAGCGTACGGGGATGGACTACTGAACAGGAGTTTGTCAAGCTAGCAGTTACTTGGTGAACAGTATGTTAATTGTGTGGTCTGAATGTCCTAAGGATTTTCCTAAGGTCCAGACATGTGTGTTTAATTAAGAACGATATCTGTGATTTTATGTATATTATTTTTGTATACTGTATTGCTCAACACTGTGCGTTTTATTTATACGCGAACGTCTTATGACTGGAAGTTTATACATCTAAACTGGAACAAGACTAACTGACCTTAGGGTATTATTGAACCTAACAAGGTCAACTGTTATAGTCTTACTCAAGGATTGGTTATTATGTCACTGACAAAAAGGCTACTTATAAAGAGAGGAATCCAGACTGTTTCGACTCTCTGGTTTGCGCATTGTGATCACTACGAGAGACTTCAATGGGAGTCACCAAGGAAATCCATCAGCCAATTCGGGATGGCGGAAGGCACTGCCGTTGGTGCACAGGTTCGAACCGATCGGGTCAATATATATATTTGTCCAGGCCTAAGGGCTGGTAACGGTTCCATTGCAACCCAGGGGACTAATGTCCATTAATAAGTTATTAAGGTTTGTCTTGACATGACACTTAGGTGGGAATTAATTGGAAAAGGATTCGTTAAAAAGAATAGGGCCAGGTGGCTAACTACAAGTACAGTTTAATGCGCGTATCTTGTTTGGTGATTGCTATGGATTATTAATGCTCATGCTTTTGCTATGGATTATTTGTTGTGTTGTTATTGGTGTTGTGTACTATGTACACTGAGTTTACAGGTGAATTGTTAAGTGACTATTAAATGTTTACATTATTACTGTTATTATTGTAAACCGGTATTTCATGTAAAGAACCTAATATCAAGATGACTAAACACTTAAGGAGTCCAAATGATTTAGACTTCATTTAGCATACTAGCATTTCGATTGCTGAGGCCGTTCATGGGCCAAACATTCCGGTTGCTGAAGAAGTCTCAAGCCGGATGCGGACGCGGGGGTAGCTGATTTTTTTCAACAAACACCTTTGGTATTATTTTGTATGTCGTAAGAAGGTTGTTGTATTCAGTTAGTTGCTCATTTGGCTGGGATTTGGTTTGTAAATAATTGAATGCTCAGTATCTGTTCATCACAGCGTGAGAGTTGAATTGGTTGGAAAGAGTAAGGATCCTTGTTCTCACAAGGGTGAGTAACGCGTGTAACACCAAGGTAGATAGTTTTATTTTTCCGCTGAGAATTGTTATTTGTTATGCTACGACTTGCGACGATATTACAGGTTTAAGACTAGGGGTGTTACAAGAAAGGTCTCCAAATAGATTACCCTAATCCCACACACCCTAAAACCCACCCTAGGAAAGCTAAAAAAACGTTGAAGGCATTTTTAGGGTTTGCAGTGGCATGTTTCGACCTTAAACCTGCTACATAAATGTTAAAAATCTGTCGAGTTGGTTTCTACAATGTAAAGTATAGAACGACTTCCAAATAGATTACCTTAACCCTAGACATCCTAAAACCCACCATAGGAAAGCTAAAAAATGTCGGGTTTAGCGTCCTACCACAAACCATAAAAACCTATCAAGCTGGTTGCTACAATGTAAAGTATAGAATGGCTTCTAAATTGGTTACCCTAACGCCACACACCCTAAAACCCATAATAGGAAAGCTAAAAAACGTCAAAGGCATTTTTATACAGTGGCAAGTTTAGGGTCTAACGACCCTAAACCCTCTACCATAAACCTTTAAAAACCTGTCGAGTTTGTAGCTATAATGTAAAGTGTAGAACGGCTTCCAAATAGATTTTCTTAACCCCACACACCCTAAAACCCACCCTAGGAAAGCTAAAAAATGTCGAAGGCATTTTTAGGGATTGCAATGGTTGCCGGCGGGTAGGGTCTAACGACCCTAAACCCACTACCACAAACCCTAAAAACCTATCGAGTTAGTTGCTACTATGTAAAGTATAGAACGACTTCAAAATAAATTACCCTAACGGCCCACATCAGGCCCACCACAACCCTACCAACCCACCATAGAATCGCTAAAAACGTTGAAGACATTTTTAGGGTTTGTGGTGGCAGGTTTATGGTCACACCCTGAACCCGTTACCACAAACCCTAAAAACCCGTTGAGTTTGTTGCTACAATTTAAAGTATAGAAAGACTTCCAAATAGATTACCCAAACCCCACACACCCTAAAACCCACCCTAGTAAAGCTAAAAACGTCAAAGGCACTTTTAGGGTTGTAGTGGCGGGTTTAGGGTATGTCAATTGATTGACCTAGGATAGGATAAAATGAAATACCCCAAACCTTAATGTGTTAATTAATTATGTAATTATGATTTTATAAGGCTAATTAGTTCTTAGGAATATGGTGAAGAAGTAAACCAAAAGAAAAGGAAAACTTCGTAAAAGTCACAAACGTAAAAACGCGTATTTAATTATCTTAGGAGGTATATAGCCATAAATAGGGTTATAAATATATTTTTATACCCTAATTACACACTAAGAACATGTGGGACAAATTCCCGAAGAAAACGGATCCAAATAATGCGTTAAAATGCTAACGGAGTCTAAAGCGCTTTTCCAGGAAACCCGCGAAAACGTGACTTTTAAAATTGTCAAATGACCCCGTAAAAATTATGTTGATCATATAAATATAATTAAACACTAATGGGAGCTTAAAAACCATTAAAATAAAGGAAACAAGAAAAATTTGGAAAACGGGCCCGGATTAGTGAATAGTGTTAAAACCGGGAACATTAGGGGTGTAAATTGTAGTAAGAGCAAAAATGCTCCCTTCCTTTGTAAATTAAAGCTGGCCACCCCCCCCCTGCTTCTCCTTGTCAGCCACATTTTGTTCTTTACTCCCCCCACTCTCTTATTTCTACTTTTATTTTGTTGACAAAAAGACAAAAAATAAAGTAATAAAGTACAAATGCCTTTTTCATCCCCTCTCTCTTCATTTCTCTTTTCTCTTTCCTCTATCCCCTCTTCCTCTTATGAATTTTTCTGCCTCTCCCCCAGCACTCTCTTTCTCCCAACTCTTCAACAATGGCGATTTGGTACACCCTCCACCACCTTGATCTTCTTCTTCGATTTTAAAGCATTAAACCAACTCAAATCAACAAAATAAATACATATTATTACTCCCCTCATCTTGGAGATCATTTCCCTCTTTTAAAAATCCTAAAAATCCAAAGTTGACCTCCATGGAAAATCTCCATTTGAAGAAAGAAGTAGCTCATTATGAGCTAGAACATCTCCTTGTTCTCTTAAGGTAAAAATAAGCTTCAAAAACACCTTCTTCTCCTAGTTTCTCACATGCCAATATTTCCAGATTTTGAACTCCATTTATCTTCATGTTCTAGCCTTGTTTAACCTTCAATAAGTGCTGGAGCATTGATCGGTATGTTTCCAAAGTACTTCATTAAGAAGTGAGAAGGTGATTCCCTGTTTTTTGTGATTTAAAACACTCCCTTGTGATCTAGGGTTTATCCCAAGATTTTAGATGTTGTTTAGTGATTATTGTTGTTCCTTGGGCATTGGTCTTTAGTTTAACAATAACCCCATTGACCGGTTGGAAATCAAGAACAAAGAGAGGAGAAGGAAAGAAGTGAAAAGACGGACTTGAGAACTTAAGGTAAACAACCTACCTTGATGTCTATTTGTAATGTTTTAGAATTTTGGGATCAGTAAATAAAAGAATGAACCAAAACTTGTGATGAAAATGTGTTGGTTCTCTATAAGAGAGAATTGTGATTTTTATTTGATGCATTGTTTAAATTGTGTTATTTAAGGGCCTTAGAGCCAAGTTATTTATGATTAATGTACCTTGGGATGATTGTTGAGTATATGTTGAGATTGTGTGCTGTTAGAACCCACTAAGGGCTTGGTTAGTTGAATTATGGATATGTTGGATTAGGTGATGAAGATGATGAAATTTGGGTGTACTAATATAGTAACGAAGTTATGATGAAATTTTGGTAGAAAATGAGTTTTTAAGGTGACTTTGTGAATTGGAGAGGTTAGGTGTTTGTTGAGTTGATTGGTAACCATGGAATGGTAGTTGGAGAACTAAGAAGAGTAGTACAAAAATTTGTAGCACAAGTGGTAGAAAAGTCATGGATTTGGCTAGGGATGAACAAGAGTGTTAGGCTTGAGAAACAATGGATGGACTTGGGTATAGATAGTGCAAATGTCTAGGAAGGTGTGGTGATTAACAATAAGTGATTTGGTGAGGTGGTACAAGATTGTAAACTATTAAGAGGGAGTAAGAAGTGCATTAGTGGGCAAAGTGCAAAATGTGGGAACTGATTTGTGTGAATTTGAACAAGAATTGGGTGGTGAATTGGACCAACATTTTAGGAGTGTTTTAGGGTGTTTAAACATGTAGGAAACATGTGGAACGATTGTGGAATGATTAGGAAAAGATTGGGGTGAATTTGGAGTTCAAAATGAGAAGAAAAGCACTTTGGAAAATGGGGTCTGTTGTGGACCGCCCCTAGGGACCGCCCCTGTGGGGAGGTCCAGTTGAATTCTGCAGGACGGGTGTAGTTTCTGTTGTGGACCACCCCTGGGGACCTCCCCAGAGGGGCGGTCCAGACCAGAGAGAAATATTTTTTTTAAGGCTTCTAATGATGGGGGATTGGATGGTAATGGTTTTAGAAGATGTTTAGGCTTTTTTTGGTGACATGTAAAGGTCTTAAAATGTGTAAACAAGTATTAGATTGAATGTGAGAGTTGTGAACTTAAAATCACAAGAGTAAAATTAAGTATAACGGGGTAACGAGGTTAATTATGGGCGCACTAGTCTTTAAACAATCGTATTACCCCGATGTTAATGGAAACAAATGTAATGTTACCAGTTGTTCAAGAATTATTCAAGGGATGTATGATGACACGTTAGAGTGAACCCCGAGTGACAGGTATGGTTTTCTTACAACCTGTGTCCTACCGGGATACACCGGCTTGTATGCCGACTTGATTTTCTGAATGTTTACCACCTTGCAAGATAAAGCATGAAATGAGTTTACAGTAATTCAATTATGTGGCGTACTTTGTTCCGATACTGTTCAACCTCAAATATGTGTTAACTGTAGTTAACCGACCATAGGATCACATAAGAGATCGGTATTCGGATTTAAACGTCCCAACCTACGGGAACGTTCTAACTACGGCTATCCGTGCGTTGTTTGTGTAATGTGGTTGTGTGTGATGGGTGTTGTTCCTTTTACTATGTCATTATTTAACGATTGTTGTTATTCATGTATGTCGAATGGTGTGTTACCTCCCTTGTGTGTAACACCCCAACTCAATCCAAATGTGGTCTCGCAACTTAACAGTATATATACACACATGTCACAGCGGAATTCTTTACAATCCAGGACCTTGCCACGGTCTGACTACAGAATATACCGAACATTAGTACAACAAACTTAACCATTTACATAACCTTCTTACAACCCCCTCGCATCCTATACATCTTACTAACTCAGATTGCCATACGAGTGTACATGCACAACTCGTAGGCCACACTAAACCCTTAACAGCTGTATCCTTTCCTTACGCTTGCGACAGTCGCCTCCTGATGTACCTGTGTAGTAAAAACAGCCCCCAAAGGGGGTCAGCACGAATGCTGGTACGATCCTCTCATGGCCCCCAAGCTAACGTGGCTACGACGACTAATTGTCGATAGCATGGAGGTTGATTATATGCACAACATAATAATGAATGCTGTAAACAACGATCCAAATATGAACAATCAAAGTTCACACACAATGAACGACTTAAATGCGTTCCCTTAATTAGAGAGTTAGTTATTAACTCCTTAAGTAATGTTCCCTCTTAATCTTAATCCAACCTTATCTCACCTCAATCTTAGTCTTATCTTAATCTTAGAAACAACCATCCTTTAATAAGGAGTGGATGTCACTTATCTTAATCTTAATTATACAAACCATCCTTTTAAAAGGATTGGTTGCAACTTATCTTAACCCCACCTTAATCTTAATCTTAACTTAATCTTAATCTTAACAATACAAATCATCCTTTAAAAAGGAATGATTGTAACTTAACTTAATCTTACCTTAATCTTAATCTTAATCTCAATCTTAATCTCAATATACAAACCTTTCCTGGAAGGGATTGGCCGTATCTAATTCGAACCTGGGATTTAGGTGATCCCACCGCACCATCTTAATGCCACCTACTCTGGACGGGAGTCCAGCGTAGCTGAGCCGGCAACCGGCCCTAGGCAACAAGTCCGAAGACAAGTCCTTAATCGGAGGTCGAATCTACTATAGATAACGACCCCCTTTTTCCTTAGCATGCATGACCGGAGATCGGTCCCGGGTTTCCTCACTCAAGTCCCAGTTAGTAGTTATCTCAAGACCCTGTTTGTTGGTTAACCTCTTTCGGTTCATATCGTCCCTCATTAGGGGGCGGTCCTTAGTCTCACTCAATTCCTTACTAAGCATTGGTTAGTAAGTTCTCACGGTATGTTGTGTTAGTTTTCAAACATCACACAACAATACAATATATATATAATATGTTCCGGTTGCATGCTTTATCTTGCTTAGTGAGCACACAAAACAAATAGCACACAAGCCGAGGGACACCTCGTTAGCAAGCAGGTCACAAGAAGAAACAACTGTACCATTCACCGTTGGTCGTTCGGTTGCTTACTCTCTTCCGGAGTCCAAATTCCCAAGTCCTAAAACATTCATTCAGTTTTAGGTTGTTAATCACTTAACTTAATTCAACTTACTTAAATTACTTACCTTACTTAACTCTTAATGATCCCAACCTAACACTTCTTAAGTCTTATAACCTAATCTTACAAACTTAATCTTAAGTGAATCGCATCTCCTCATCACTTATACTTATTCATCCACTTAATTATCATTGTTACCCACCAAACATGTCTCAAACAACCTTATAACATCAATACCTAATTATCCTCATCATTTCCCATCATTAAACAAGGTTTCTGGCCAAAACAGTGGCCTGTCCGAACTTGTGTCCGGACTTCCCAAGTTCGGACGCAAGTCGAGACTCAAAACTGAAAACAGACGCATGTCCGAACATGTGTCCGGGCTTCGGAAGTTCGGACATGGGTCGAGGAAAATCCTAAGTAGAAGTAGGCACGTCCGAACTTGTGTCCGGACTTCCCAAGGTCGGACACAAGTCGAGACTCTGAAATTTTTCACGCAACAGGGCCTGTCCGAACGTCCATGTCCGGACGGATGTTCGGACAAGGCAATGCACTCATTTTCTAAGCCTTCAAACACTTAACCAATATTCACCAAACTTCTCCTAAATCCTCATAATGTCTTCTAACATCATTTAGGCTCTTAAACTCACCTTATAACTTCCACCAAACTTTCCAAAACAACTTCCAAAGATCTTCTCAGACATTTACTAAATTCTTACAAATATTCCTAACACTTGTCATATGTTTCCTTACATTTCCAACTTGTACACTTTATCTAAAACTTCGACTAACCAAGGTGTTTCTTTCCTACCCATATAGCTCCTCCTTAACATCACTACATTACATCTTTGCTTTGCTCAATCCCTCCAAGGTCATCTTGCATGTCCATGCATAATTTCTCTTCTTTTCATTTGTTACTCAACACTCCTAAACTCTTGAGTTTACTTATACATTGTTTTCCATCACCTTAACACCTTAACATGGTTCTTCATTTACCCTGACCATGTAACACCCTCCTTAGACATTTCCACCTCTTTTATGCATCTTATTCACCATTCTCATGATCATACTCCCTTTTACATTCCCAGTCATTTTCCTTGACATTTGACAACATTCTCCCACACCTTTCTCTTCCATCACCTAAGTCCGCTCATTAACATCTAAACTAAACCTCATTAGTCCACTACTAGCATCTTCACCCTTACACAAGGTTGTCAAAACTCTCATTGTTTTACTCTCTAGTTCATACCTAAATCACCTTAAAGCGTTATACACCTTTCCATCCAGATTCTGGCACAAGTCTTACCACTCCTCATACCATGACTTTTGTGTGTTCAATACACCCATCTAAACTCTAATTTCCTCATAGACCATTCTAGGTCATTCTAAACCTCAAGAACTCCTTAGTTAACTCATTTCCACTCAAATTCCTTTGTAATGACTCCTAGTAAATCCTAGGTCATATTAATTCACCACCATCACCAAGCACTTATTTTCTACTCAAATTTCGCCATAGCTCCGCTAGTATATTCTCATGCCCAAATGCATTGTTTTTCTCACACAATAATCTCACACACACCAAGTCCTTTCTCATCCAATCAACTTATTCACATCATACTCCTTATATTGCAATAATCTTAAATTGCATAGCACTAAGGCTCTTAAATGACATGGCTCTTAGGCCCTTAAATGACTTAAACTTAAACACTGAATTTCCCACATATATAAGCTTTCAACCTGCAAATACACTCATCAATCTCATAGTAGTTATAATGCTCTTAAAATCCACCTTAAACTTATATTACTAACTCATTCTCATTAGCTCCTTAATCACAAGTTCATAAGCTTGTTTAAGTTCTTTTTCCTTAGGTTATATATCCCAGTACACAATGTAAGCTCTAAGCCACATTGGTATTTATCTAAAACTCATTCCTTAATCTTAAACCACCATTAGGTAAGCATTTTACCTTGTTTTCTCAAGCTTATCTTAATCTCCTCCTTAGGCCTTCTCCTTGCATAGATCTCGGCCACCACTTAAATTCCTTTTGCCAATGTTCTAATCAGTATTTAAGAACTCTTATGAGTACTAAACAATGCACTAACCTCAAGGAATGAAAACCTAGGTTAGAAATGTGTTCTAAGGCATAAAAGTGGATGATTACCTTTGAAGTCTCAAGGTAGACTTTGGCATTGAATGAAATAGGACCTCCACTAGCCTTGGTGAATAAATCAAGCTAGAACAAGGCATAAAAACATAGCCCCTGAGAAGGAATTTTCGGCCATGTACAAGAAATGATGGAAACATGGTTTTTCTTACATTTTCTTTACCTTAAGAGAATGGAGAAGCTAATGAGCTCTTCAACTTGATTTTCCCCCATCAATGGAGTTTTCTCATGGCACCAAAATGGAGCTTTGAAAGATTTGAAAAGATAGAAAGATAGGTCTGACCTAACTAAGACAAATATGCAATTTGTTTTGGATTTGGAGCTTGGAGTTGTATTTGGCAAGTGATTGAAGATGGAGAACCCATGAATGAAGCTCTCTCGGTTTGGAGCAAAAGAAGAGAAGAAGAAATCGTGTGGAGAAGAGAAATGAAGAGAGAGAAGAAGAAAAGGTAGGCTAAGGTAGATATTTGCTTTAATAAAGCAAATAGTAACTTCTTTACTTATCTCTCTTTTCCTTTCTCATTTAATGACTCATGTGGTGACTCCCCACATAAAAACCGGCCACCCTCTTAATATAAGGCTAACATGGTCTTTGTTGACCAATTAATTGACTTATATTGATTAAAACTTAAACTAGTCACTAAATAGTTACTATTCACTAATCAAGGCACATAATCGGGAAATTTTTGATTTCCCATTGATTTAGACCTCCTAATGTGATACTAATTAGTACACATGTTGATTAGAGAGTAATGATGGACATTTAGCCACTCCAAACTCAATTCTAAGACAATTTCTCAAAAATGTGCTTTAAGAATTCTTAAAGCACATTTTGTGTTTTAACTTGTTTTCAAGCTTGGTTTTCTTTGCTAATTGATTTAAAATGACCATTAGGATATTACTAAGGTCTATCATGATATTTGGGTACTCACCCAAGTCTCTCCAAGCTTAGAGCACGTTTTGCCCTGATTGCCTTTAAGGCACTTTCTTGTGTTTTCCTTGGTTTAAATTGTCTACCAATCTTTCTAAGGCATATTTTAGCCTTACTACATCATGATTTGATGTTTGCTTAACATACTTAGGTTTGGGGTATTTCAATATCTGTGACAGCCCAGACAAACAGCCCACATGTGATATTGTCCGCTTTGGCACGCAGGCCGCACGGATTTGTTCCTGGGGTTTCGCCCCAAAACGCGTCACACAAGGGAAGAGTATCCCCACCCTAATAAGGTATGGTTCGTGCTCTCTCCCGATCGATGTGGGAGGTTACACCACGCCGGGTGTTACACCCTACCCCCTTAAGGAGCCCAGTGCCCTCACGGGCTCACTGGACCCACACCGACCTGGGTCTGGCTCTGATACCATCTGTGACAGCCCAGACAAACAGCCACATGTGTGATATTGTCCGCTTTGGCACGCAGGCCGCACGGATTTGTTCCTGGGTTTCGCCCCAAAACGCGTCACACAAGGGAAGAGTATCCCCACCCTAATAAGGTATGGTTCGTGCTCTCTCCCGATCGATGTGGGAGGTAACACCACGCCGGGTGTTACATTGTGTTTGACTAAGTTTGGAACCCATATGGTGTCATAATGTGATAAGTTCGATAAGGGAACTTATAACTAAAATATATTATGGGGGTGAGGAATCCGGGGCGTCCCGGTCGTGCACGTGTGTTTGGGAGTTGATATCTATATTTGATTTAACTTCCTCTCTGTTTTGGTTGTTTTCCTTCTTGGATTACAGTCACCCACAAGCCTAATAAGAGGCTTTCCTACCTTGATTATTATTCGGGGCTAGGGGGATATGTGTATGGTGTGATCGGGTCTATATTAAGACCGACACATCTAAGTAAAGTTAATGTGTATGGTGTGATCGGGCCTATATTATGGCCAACACATCTAAGTAAAGTAAATATGTACGGTGTGTTCGGACCTATATTTTATCCGACACATCTTAAGTAAAGTGTACGTTCTCTAAGAATAACGGTATTATGTTGTGTACATGTTATTACGGGAAGTATGTTGTTATGTTGTGTACGTTGATCTCCGAAATCCACCCCATATTAATATAAGAAGTAATTAATTGTAACCCGATCAAATCGGTAAGTGTTGTCTAATAAGAATTTAGTTCCATTATGGTAGAAACCCTCAAGGGTTAAGGAACACAATAATTTGATCTAGCAAGTGTTGATGTGCTAACCTTCTCGGTTGTATCCTATTGATTAGATATTTGTGATTTAAAGCATGATGTGTGTTTATAGTATTTCTTGCATGCTCTAAATAAAAATCAACTGCATGCCCACACGACAATTAGTTGTGCGTGGCCCGGTAGCATGCGGGCTGCATGATTACCATACCAGCAAAGGTGCTGAGCCCATTTGGGGGCCCCCCATTACTTTTCAGGTACAAGAAAGCAGCCCTACGTTCGAGAGCTGGACAGGAACGGTTATGCATGGGTAGTTTATGTAGTTGTTTATGTGTTCGTAAGTAGTGTAAGGCCCAAGTGTGATATCGGTAATGGAATGTATTTGTAACACCCCTACTATTAATAAGAACATTACCGTCCAATCTCCTCGTGCTCTCAGAGTCATGCAGCGGATACATACTTGCATACAATGGGTGGTACAATGCCGTTAGTCACCCACGTGACTAACAAGGCTACTACTTCTATATACATCATCGGTCTGATGGACTGGAATCCCGAGTACTACATATCTGTAACACATACTCCATTTACCAAGTAATTACTACAATCCTCATTCAATACAATACTCCAAGTTCAATACAAAATAATCCACATACCGAGTTTACTAGGTTCCAAATCAAATACAATGCTTCTCCCAAATTTATACATACTCACTAAGAGTCTATCCATTACCCCTTCCTCACAAACTACCTACTTCTGAATACGAAGGCTTGTCACCGGTCTCTTACCTTGACCGTATCCGCTTCGGGTACCTGCACACTAAAAACGTTCCCCCTAGGGGGTCAGCTTTCGCTGCGCATGATAACCGCATACCCCGCGTGCTAGTGAGGGTACGCCGACCACTTGGTCGTATACATGCAGTTCATTTATTCACACAACATGCATACATGCTTTCATACGCAATACAATAATACTTACACAAGGCATACATACATACACTTCATTACATACAAGGAATACAATATACCATCCAATACATACTTACCTTCTTCCGAAATACACATACTCATTACATACACAATATACAATTCTTGTTAGCTTCATTGGTCCACCCGGGTTAATCGGGTGGAGGTTACTCTTTTAATCGTTACTCCATACATACGCATACATACTCATACTTACTTACTTACTCTTACTCTTACTCATGTTAAGTCGTCGGGACCTCCGGCCCGGGGACTACTCCGTCCCACCACCGGGATTTACTTGACTCACCAATCCGGGATGCTACCCATTTAAGGGGTTTAGGCCGCGGACCAGCTTAAGAGTCAGGAATTGCAGCCAACCTCTTGTGACTCCGCATCCTCACGCGTGGCTGAAGCTATATCGGACTTCTACTCATTCCAATTTACTCACTTAAGTTAGGAGTTAGGTAGTTAGGAATTAGTAGAAGTCAACATCCAACCACATACCCAAATACATTATTCATATACACATCCATACAAATACAATACAATATACAAGTACACTACAAGGTACAATTACACCTCATCATCATTCATATATCTCATGAATTATACAAACTAGTGTTCAAGACAATAAATATCAAGAACAACATAAGTCAAGCACAGGTAAGTGCAATATAGTCCGATTCATGCATTTATCTTATTTAGGTGATCAAATAAGCACACAAATCGGGGTAACCAGATTAGGATACAGGGCATGAAGAAATCATACCTTTCACCGCTGTACTTGTATCCCAACGTTCCTCCGGTGTTCACCAATCAAATCCTAGGATGTACATACAATTGAATGGTTAATCTAACTATCATTAACTTAATTCGATTACTCTTACATTTCCTAATTCATACTTACTAAGTCTTTATATTCTTTACACTTATATTCCATTTACTCTCTTTTCTTTACTTATCCATGGTTTACTTACATATATATATATATACTAGTTATAATCCTATAGTTTTTTTTTGTAAGTTATGGGTCGTCCGACCCAGCGTCCGACCCAAGCCCTGGGTCGGACCATTCCAGTAGATTCTCGTCCTCTGAAATTCTCCCTGTCCGACCCAGCACTATTCCGTCCGACCCATACACCTCTGGTCGGACCATTCCAGATTGTTTCGGGTCTGTTGTCCAAGCCCTGTCCGACCCACGTCCGACTCACCCTCTGGGTCGGACGGAGTCAGAAACTTCGACAACATAATTTTTTGCATGTCCGACCCATGTCCGACTCACGGCCCTGGGTCGGACCATTCCAGAAAGATTTATTTTCATTGTTTAAGCCATGTCCGACCCAGCGTCCGATCCAGGCTGTGGGTCGGACGGTAGCAGGACACTGCTACAGGCCTTATTTTTCTTTCCCATTTTCACTCATTGTTTCCCCAATCCTCCTACATGTAATTCCACATGTTTTAGTGCCATTTAGGCTTCCTAAAATACCTCAATTCATTCACCAACCCCATTACTAAATTCATCAACCAATTTATACAATTTCCTCACTTCCTTTTAACACTTACAACAATTTTTCATTCTCTTATGCTACAGATTTTCAAATTCCATTCTACCATCCATTACTTCTCAACCAATGCCACTATTAGCATCCCAAATACCTCATATCAGCATGCTAATTCATTTCCAAGAAATTGCACCTTCTATACCCAAGTCCAACATTTACTTTACCAAGTCTTATACTCTAGTTCCTCCTAGTTCCTCCAAGGCATTCCTTGCACTCTTTGCTACAGATTTTGCATCCTAGCATTCCCATACTTCAAATAACATTCCATGGTCATTAGACATCCCTACAATCCCCAATACACACCTTGGTTCTCCCATTCACCAAGTCATTCACAAATGTACATATTCCTACCAAAATTTTGCCATAATTCATCTACTTTTCTTACTTGGCCACACATACCAATTCTCACCAAATTCATTCCTAATCTAGCCACACCCTTACAAGGGTCCTACCAGCAATCCATACAAATATAAATCCATCCCAATACACCAATACTCCGTCAAACATCAATACTAATACTCATACACAACATACTTGGCTCCAAGGCCTACAATTCACATACTAATTCACAAATACTCAAACTTCCAAAATGACATTACTAATACATTATTTTGGGTTCCTTAATTAGTTCACCCATTCCCATTACTCTAATGCAATTAGAACTTAACATTAGGAAGGAGCTCTTACCTTGAGCTTTTAGTTCCTTCTTTCTTTCTCATTTCTCCTCCTTCTTCCTTTCTTGCCTCAAAATCGGTTATGTGGGGAATGGAGTTGCCAAACTCCATTCCCATCACCAAATGAACACAAAACAATTACAATTAATATACTAACCCTTAAATTAATGCTAGTTCAATGAAACGTTTAAAGCAAGATTTCTAGGGTTTACCTTTGGAGTGTTTTAGAAGGGGTTTTAGCCCTTGGTTCAAGAAGGTGAATCCACCACCATTGCAAGGTTGATATTATGCTCCAAAGAGAGAGAAAAATAGAGCATTACAATTGGGGCAAAAATCGGTTATGAAGGAAGGTGGAGAAAACATGAGTTTTTCATGTAGATTTTTACCTTGTTGGAAAGAGGAGACCCCAAGCTCCCTAATGGTGTGCTTTTCTCTTCAAATGGGGAAAACCCATGGAGATGAAATTCATCCTTTTCGAATTTTGAAAAGAGGGAATGATAGAGGATGATGAGGGGAGTTCAAATATGTAATTTGTTTTCGATTTGGAGCTTACATGAGGATGGAGCATGAGGTAGAAGGTGGAGTTGCCATGGGAGCTTCTTGAAGCTCTACAAAATCGCCTAACACCAGAGGAGAGAGGAGGGAGAAATCGGTGGAGGGGGAGAGGAAAGAGAGAGGTGAGTGAGTTGTGAGAGTGAGGTGAGAGGAAAGTGAATAAAGTAATTCTTTTACTTTATTACTTTTTGCTTTTGGCTCTCTTATTTAATGAGCTAGTTACATGTGTGTGTGAGGGGTTAATTTACCCATTAAAAACCGGCCCCCATATTACTACTGTTTGGAGCGTTTTTCGTCTTTTACAGAAAACGCTCATTATTTTACCCGGTTTAGGTACTATTCACTAACCGGGCCCGTTTTCCAGAATTTTCTCGTTTCTTTATTTTTATTGGTTATTAAGCTTCCATAAATGCTTAATAATATTTATTTAATGACTTATAATTTTTACGGGTCCGTTTGACCACTTAAAGTCACGTTTTCGGGCTTTCTCGAAAAACGTGCTCTAAAGCTCTATTAGCGTTTTAATTCATTATTTGGATCCGTTTTCTTCAGGAGTTGTTCCCATATATTATTTAGGTCTTATTAAACCTTTGGAATCCATATAATACTCTAGCCGAGGTCTCATACCTCCTATGGTTATTTAACGCTTATTTAGCGTTTTCCACTTTTTAAAAGTTTATTTATTCTTTTGGATTTATTTTTCCTTACTAGTATTTATTAGGTACCATTAGGCCCTTAAATACGTATTAGATTAATTTTAATCCGTATATTTAAGTTTGGGGTATTTCAATCTACCCCCCTTAAGAACTTTGTCCTCAAAGTTGTTCGAGGTTATAGGTTTACAATGCTTACTCATTCTTACGTGTCTAATACTAAAGCCATACCTTCTTCCTCCTTGCATTTCCCAAATCCATTACTCAGGGTCTCTACATACCATACCATACCAATGTACTATAATTACTCCAATCCGCATTACTACCAACCATCCGGTTCCTTATTACAAAATTTATACATACACACAGTGCAAAGCTATCCCCAAAGCAATGCAATACACATTACAATCCCGCAGGCACTCAGGTCAACTAGACACAGGACTCCTCTATGTCCCGCTGCCCTTGGAATAATACAACCTGCTACACTACTATCTTCTCCGGTATAAGCTTCTAGCCAAATCCTTACTCTCAGTCTAAGGAAAATCCTTCCCAACAGCTAATTAGAAATCTTTCTAAAGCATCCAACTCCAAGTTCCAAGTTACATTCATTACTTCTATCCTATGCGTGATTTTGTGACCACTTGAGGGGAGCTTCAAGAATCGTTCGACCCTGATGTGATCAGCACCAGTGTTGAACTATCTTTCCACCCCAATTTGTGTTTGGTTTCCCTTGATCTGATCAGGATCAAGTTCGACTTCCCACATCAGTTTCAAACAAGCAATTAATTAGTTGTTTTCATTTTCTATCTTTTTATTCTTTCTAGTCGTGATACGAATTCATACATCTCCAAAGGATGGAATCACTCCATCGATCATCCTCACTCTACTTCCCGAATGCTTTACTCCATGGTTCAATACCTAATGCTCATTTCATCAACCTTCACTACTTCCATCCATTACTCACCATCATCTCCAATATTCTAACTAAGGAATACTACACTTATAAGATTTAGTTGACTTCAATTGCTTCAAATAATTTACTTACGATTCCACTACTCATAAACTTCATTCATCTACTATCCTCATTAATTTCGTACTACTTCTTCAAGGCTACAATACTTGTGGAGCTCCGTCCACTACTCATTACTTTTCTTTTACTAATACTCTTACATTGGTGTTACAAGATGGGTATATTCCTCCTATGGTATTTGCATGTCTAATGCCTAGTTACCATAATTACAATATGAATGAGTACTTATGTTTATTTAACATAGTATCAATCATCAATTTGGTTCTCATTGTGCTATGCACATTATGGTTTATGGTTTTATTCACAAAAACTTACATTAAACGGTTTTCGCTCTACCCCCTTAAAAGGGATTACGCCCACGTAATCTACCATATGTTATTATTGAACATTGGTTATTTATTTCGGGCACTCTGAAGCGTCTTAGCTTCTTTTTGGTTTATTACATAATATACCCTTGTCAAAGGGTCTTAATCATAACGATGGTTTAGTCTTTGCACCAAGGATTCCTATATGAGTTTATTTAACTCATAATTAATTCGGTTCAAGCCTATTAGGCTTCAAGGCATTACTAGCCATTCTACTGTACTTACTAGGTATATTGTCTCCTAGCTAGGGCCCACTAGCTTCTGCTGCGCGACCCTGATAACTTGGGTTATCCACCCTTCTTGTTATCCTTAACGTGCTATGCATCACCTTTTTATCCGTCAATTATGGGGATAAGGTTTACTAAACAAATGCGGTATTCTTTTACCGTGTTTGAACTCAATGAGTTGTAGGTTTATAACCAGCTCTCTGGCAATCTAGTATACACACTATTTGTACCTCCATGATCCTTCGCAAGCTCCTCCGACTTATTGTCGGGCGAGGTTAAGTCACTACTTAGTTGTAGTACTTCCTCTGTTGTCAATAGCTTCTGAATTATACCAGTTCTCCTAGTTCAGTACAAGTGTTCTTTACTTGTATGACCTTGCATTTTCTATGCGTCGGTCCTAGTGACTTTATTGTATCTCCTTTCACCTTATATTCCAATGGAATTCACATCTTGTGATTAAGGCCGCACTGTATGTTGCTAAGCTTGCTTGACTGGCTTATGCCATGTTTGTGGTGAAAGGAAAGATTTACTACGGTTTACATCCTCCATATCCCTAGCCATCCCATTAGATCATTAGCTGAACAAGTGCAATGCTAAAACACTCAGTCATACAGAGTGCAGAGGCGTAAACGCTTGACAGTAAGTCACTTATGTGATAGGAAAGAATATTTCTGTGTGTCATCTCATACTTATACTCCGTGTCATTGCTTAACTACTTCCTCATAGCGGTCGCTTGTTATGCACCGTATTCTTACTCATTGTACAACATTTTTTTTACTATTTCTGTTACTGTGGTAGTTCCTCTTTACTTATTGCCATTATCATTGGCACCATTTCCTTATGGTGCACATACACTAGGAGGTTCCTAGTTTATATGTATGACGGTTGTCGTGGTATACCGCAATCCTATTATCTTCCCCTTGTGGGGATGTTTTATTTCCATTTAGGTTTCATGTGCAGGTTATCTTACCTCACATTACTTCCTCATTCATGATATAGTTTGCCAAATAACTTGGTTTATCGGGTTACAAGCTCTCTTGAGCGTTGGTCATTCATGGTGTGTAGTGTGCACCCACATTGATTGTTTTTGACAGTTACTGTCTCCATAGTGCTGAGCATTGGTTATAGGCTATAGCTGTGTAGTTCTACTCGTATGTACATCACCGGGACATTCCAAGAAACTTCGAGGGTTTTCCGGTCCCGTTCTTCAATTGAAGGGTATTTCATCACTGGTAAGTGAAGGTTCTTGTTGAGAGGTTATCTCCACTCATAGGTCTCATGACCCGGTTTACCATGTTGGTGTTTATACAATGGTTCACCACATGCTTGAGTGAATATGGAGTATGCTTACTCCTTAAGTCGTAATGGTTTGGAAATCTCATTTCCTTATTCCATCGCCCCTTGACAATATTCATAAGCGTAGGCTTACTGTTATAATAGATGGAAGCCTTTCTAAGGGTTCACATCTTCACCACATTGGTGGTCTTAGGCTAACGAGGGGTACCTTCCCTTGGGTTTCTCGTAGTGTCCAAGTGTGGACTAGGCCAATGTTGGCATCATCATCATTCTTATGCCCCTGTGCTACCATTGCTACAAAAGGCATGAAGGAGAATTAAGAGTTTGTCTACTGTATACTAGGATGATGCTCTAGCGTCAATGACATTGAGGTAGCCATCAGTCCCATCCACTCATAAAGTTGGGTTTGAATTGATGGTCCAGTTGTTGATTTCTTGTCGTATGAGACAATATTTCTTGCAAGTCTTGTTAGTAACGGTGTGGGTCTGCAACCGTTTAATGTTATATAACTTATTTGGTTTACGGCTTCTGAGCCGTATTGCTACGAGCTATGCTCCTTGCAAGCTGCTTATACATGATTCCACTCCATGTATACCGTCATAGGTTGGAGATATTATTGGGCTCCATGGTAAGTCGTGGCATCACGCTTCCGTTCATAGGAGACTCTTAGGCAATCTGGTGCTGATCAGTGCCTTTTGTAGACTAGGGTATTTCCTGTCAAGTGAAATCCCTTCGGTGTCTTAACCGAGTGCTCGTTCCAGCTCCTGTATTCTTGTCTTGACGCTTTATTTGACTGTTGTTAATCCAGTCACCCTTCCAGGATTGCTCCTGGGTGTTGTTAGTTATGCCGTTACATCCGGCTAATGTTTACGATCTGTTATCACTATACCGCCTTGTGGTATCGTACTTGAGTCGTCCCTTTTTAGGTTATAACGTCTCCCGTTCTTGGGTAGACTGTTTACACTTGCTCCTAGTGCGTAAGACTAGGTTTGATATCCCCTTCAATGATGGGGTATACTTGTGGTAATCTTGGGGTTGCTCTTGGGAATTCCGCCCCATTTGTTGAGCATTGTTAGGTTCACGTTAGGCATTCGCCTTAATGTGTTTAGGCTGGGTATTCCATCCAGCTGTCAGGTAGTTGCTTGGATTATTTGAGACATATCCAAAGTCTATACTTACTAGTATGTGCCCTTTTGCACTTCCTAGTCCTTATTCCTCATCTTCAGATGGATTCTCTGAGTTCCTTTATACTTGATCGTCTGAGGTGTCCAGTTGTTCTGATTTGAACTCACTCATGGTCCGTAGAACGGAGTTGACTACTTCCCGTGGGTCGCACTACATGTATACATACGTGGGGTACCTTGTTGATACGTTACCACTTACCCAACTATATGTCAGGCCCGCAAGCTCCTTCGGAGTGCGGTTGTCCCACATCCCGTAATTGGGTACACTCGTAGTGTTCGTCACACGCCTAGGTGAAGTATTCTGTTGCCAACTCCTCTTGTATCATTCTATGATACTCACCGTAATTATGTTGGTTCGGTTTTTAAAATCCAAGGTCTTAAAAGAAGGTTTGTGGTTTTGAAAGAAAACTTGGTTTGAAAATTATGGTTCGGTGTTAAAAGAAGTTCTTCATGGCATAGCCATGTTCGAAATCTTGACCAAGTCCAGCTTCTCGCTGACTGGTATGTTCTAAATACAGTGGTCGGGCCGTTAGGCCTTTCCAAGGTTCCATTCCTTCAGTTTCGGGATTTGTGATCCCATAGTTGCTTCGTTGTAGTCACGGTACATTACTATGTACCTGTGGTGTGTTAGAGTTCCTTTACGTATCTCTGTCCTTACTACACTTGCCGTGGCAAGTGCGTGGTACTGGTGGTTTTTGGGTAATCCTATACCAATCTTGGTAGGGTTTCCGCTTGCATTTGGTAGTCTTGTCGACTCTTCCTTTGATCTTATTGATCTACAATTGGTATACTCGATCCTTTAGGTAGTTTCTTGGTGGTCTAGACATGGCTGTCGTAGATCTGGGTACTTCTCCAATCCTGGGAGGTTCCCACTCTATTTGGTTTAGTGTCGTTCCTTGTGGCTCGTTCCCACACATTTGTGGTGGTCACTGAGCCTTCCTTGTTTAGGTACTACTCTTGTAGTCCTATTGGATTACATCTCATGGTTGTTCTTGTAGCTGTCTGAGCTATATTGGCCGGGTTTTGCAACCTTTTGGCGTTGTAATTTGGAGTTAATCATTCCCGACTATGTCCTTAGCCAGCTAGTATACCGTTGGTGGTATTATTCAAGTATTACTATCCCGTAGACTTGTGTCTCGGGTTCCGTTACTGCTCCTTTTCCATTTCGTTGCACGATTAGTGCTTCTTTTCCTACTGCTAGTTGTTTAGCTAGGTTCTGCGACTGCTAAGCATGTCGCCCCATGCTGTTGTAAGTTGTAGCCTCCTGGTGGTTGGAGTGCTTATTCCACCGCTATTAAGTGCGGGTATTGTGGTTCAACCGAGATCCATCTCCGGGTCTTCCATTTCTTGGTATCTACTATTTGTCAGTTCTTGTCTACCGTGTGATTGCTTCACAACTGCCAGATCGGGGTTTTCCCGAGTATGAGAGGCTTTTCCTCTCTTTGGCGTCCTTTCCCAAGTTATACAGTGGGGCATGTGGAGGGCGGGTCTGGTAATGTAGGTTACCGGTACTCACCGATAGTTCCTAACTAGCATATCTCTAATGCTAACACTCAGCCATTAGCCCTAAGCTTCTAATTCCTAACTCGGTATTCCTAAGCTCGGTATTTCCAGTCATCAGAGCGATACTTCTCTCGGATACCACTGTTTGTAACACCCCTACTATTAATACGAACATTACCGTCCAATCTCCTCGTGCTCTCAGAGTCATGCAGCGGATACATACTTGCATACAATGGGTGGTACAATGCCGTTAGTCACCCACGTGACTAACAAGGCTACTACTTCTATATACAGCATCGGTCTGATGGACTGGAATCCCGAGTACTACATATCTGTAACACATACTCCATTTACCAAGTAATTACTACAATCCTCATTCAATACAATACTCCAAGTTCAATACAAAATAATCCACATACCGAGTTTACTAGGTTCCAAATCAAATACAATGCTTCTCCCAAATTTATACATACTCACTAAGAGTCTATCCATTACCCCTTCCTCACAAACTACCTACTTCTGAATATGAAGGCTTGTCACCGGTCTCTTACCTTGACCGTATCCGCTTCGGGTACCTGCACACTAAAAACGTTCCCCCTAGGGGGTCAGCTTTCGCTGCGCATGATAACCGCATACCCCGCGTGCTAGTGAGGGTACGCCGACCACTTGGTCGTATACATGCAGTTCATTTATTCACACAACATGCATACATGCTTTCATACGCAATACAATAATACTTACGCAAGGCATACATACATACACTTCATTACATACAAGGAATACAATATACCATCCAATACATACTTACCTTCTTCTGAAATACACATACTCATTACATACACAATATACAATTCTTGTTAGCTTCATTGGTCCACCCGGGTTAATCGGGTGGAGGTTACTCTTTTACTCGTTACTCCATACATACGCATACATACTCATACTTATACTCATACTTACTTACTTACTCTTACTCTTACTCATGTTAAGTCGTCGGGACCTCCGGCCCGGGGACTACTCCGTCCCACCACCGGGATTTACTTGACTCACCAATCCGGGATGCTACCCATTTAAGGGGTTTGGGCCGCGGACCAGCTTAAGAGTCAGGAATTGCAGCCAACCTCTTGTGACTCCGCATCCTCACGCGTGGCCGAAGCTATATCGGACTTCTACTCATTCCAATTTACTCACTTAAGTTAGGAGTTAGGTAGTTAGGAATTAGTAGAAGTCAGCATCCAACCACATACCCAAATACATTATTCATATACACATCCATACAAATACAATACAATATACAAGTACACTACAAGGTACAATTACACCTCATCATCATTCATATATTTCATGAATTATACAAACTAGTGTTCAAGACAATAAATATCAAGAACAACATAAGTCAAGCACAGGTAAGTGCAATATAGTCCGATTCATGCATTTATCTTATTTAGGTGATCAAATAAGCACACAAATCGGGGTAACTAGATTAGGATACAGGGCATGAAGAAATCATACCTTTCACCGCTGTACTTGTATCCCAACGTTCCTCCGGTGTCCACAAATCAAATCCTAGGATGTACATACAATTGAATGGTTAATCTAACTATCATTAACTTAATTCGATTACTCTTACGTTTCCTAATTCATACTTACTAAGTCTTTACATTCTTTACACTTATATTCCATTTACTCTCTTTTCTTTACTTATCCATGGTTTACTTACATATATATATATATACATATGTATAGGTGGGTATATATATATACTAATTATAATCCTATAGTTTTTTTTTTGTAAGTTATGGGTCGTCCGACCCAGCGTCCGACCCAAGCCCTGGGTCGGACCATTCCAGTAGATTCTCGTCCTCTGAAATTCTCCCTGTCCGACCCAGCACTATTCCGTCCGACCCATACACCTCTGGTCGGACCATTCCAGATTGTTTCGGGTCTGTCGTCCAAGCCCTGTCTGACCCACGTCCGACTCACCCTCTGGGTCGGACGGAGTCAGAAACTTCGACAACATAATTTTTTGCATGTCCGACCCATGTCCGACTCACGGCCCTGGGTCGGACCGTTCCAGAAAGATTTATTTTCGTTGTTTAAGCCATGTCCGACCCAGCGTCCAATCCAGGCTGTGGGTCGGACGGTAGCAGGACACTGCTACAGGCCTTATTTTTCTTTCCCATTTTCACTCATTGTTTCCCCAATCCTCCTACATGTAATCCCACATGTTTTAGTGCCATTTAGGCTTCCTAAAATACCTTAATTCATTCACCAACCCCATTACTAAATTCATCAACCAATTTATACAATTTCCTCACTTCCTTTTCACACTAACTACAATTTTTCATTCTCTTATGCTACAGATTTTTAAATTCCATTCTACCATCCATTACTTCTCAACCAATGCCACTATTAGCATCCCAAATACCTCATCTCACCATGCTAATTCATTTCCAAGCAATTGCACCTTCTATACCCAAGTCCAACATTTACTTTACCAAGTCTTATACTCTAGTTCCTCCTAGTTCCTCCAAGGCATTCCTTGCACTCTTTGCTACAGATTTTGCATCCTAGCATTCCCATACTTCAAATACCATTCCATGGTCATTAGACATCCCTACAATCCCCAATACACACCTTGGTTCTCCCATTCACCAAGTCATTCACAAATGCACATATTCCTATCAAAATTTTGCCATAATTCATCTACTTTTCTTACTTGGCCACACATACCAATTCTCACCAAATTCATTCCTAATCTAGCCACACCCTTACAAGGGTCCTACCAGCAATCCATACAAATATAAATCCATCCCAATACACCAATACTCCGTCAAACATCAATACTAATACTCATACACAACATACTTG
This sequence comes from Limonium bicolor, assembly GCA_023374045.1. NCBI lineage: Eukaryota > Viridiplantae > Streptophyta > Magnoliopsida > Caryophyllales > Plumbaginaceae > Limonium > Limonium bicolor. Next base: position 350,663,485 of record CM041777.1, read on the forward strand.
GCTCCAAGGCCTACAATTCACATACTAATTCACAAATACTCAAACTTCCAAAATGACATTACTAATACATTATTTTGGGTTCCTTAATTAGTTCACCCATTCCCATTACTCTAATTCAATTAGAACTTAACATTAGGAAGAAGCTATTACCTTGAGCTTTTAGTTCCTTCTTTCTTTCTCATTTCTCCTCCTTCTTCCTTTCTTGCCTCAAAATCGGTTATGTGGGGAATGGAGTTGCCAAACTCCATTCCCATCACCAAATGAACACAAAACAATTACAATTAATATACTAACCCTTAAATTAATGCTAGTTCAATGAAACGTTTAAAGCAAGATTTCTAGGGTTTACCTTTGGAGTGTTTTAGAAGGGGTTTTAGCCCATGGTTCAAGAAGGTGAATCCACCACCATTGCAAGGTTGATATTATGCTCTAAAGAGAGAGAAAAATAGAGCATTACAATTGGGGCAAAAATCGGTTATGAAGGAAGGTGGAGAAAACATGAGTTTTTCATGTAGATTTTTACCTTGTTGGAAAGAGGAGACCCCAAGCTCCCTAATGGTGTGCTTTTCTCTTCAAATGGGTGTTGGGACATCAAGGTGTTGCAGAGATAGCCTTTCACCGCGACAGAGTCAATCATCACTTGACAGACACAAAGAGTGAGCCTCTTCGATAGAGTTCGACGCAACAAAGAAGACCTCACAGACTCTCTCGTGCGGTTGTGGAAAATCAGGAGTCAACTCGTAACACCTTAAGTGCCACAATGGTCATGAAGGTCTTCCTCAACATCCGAAGATCGCGGCCCAAGCAAGAAGACCACTTCAGAGCCGTTGGGAGTTGCCCACTAAGTTAGTTCCGGTATTCTCGGAACTAACTCCTTCGACCTGCTGTTGTGCTTAGAGTATAAATAAGAATGTAATAGTCAGTTTTCTGTGCTTTCATCGAGGATTATTTCAGAGCTTAGAGAGAGAAAGAGAATCGCATTGTAAGTCAAAAGGAGAGAGAATACGTACCAAGTTAGTTAGCACCTTAAGATAGACTCTACCTAGGAAGTTCCTAGTTTCATTACACTTACCATTGTTCTGATTAGAGAGTGTGTTGGGTAAGTGAGTGAAAACCGCTAAGTAGATCCTTTCTACTTAGTGGGCATCTGTAAGTTGTTTTGTTTGACCAGGAAATGAAATAGCTTATTTGTGTATCTTGCTGAGTTCCACAGAGTCCTTCTTCTTTTATTGTTTCGCTACAATTACCGCAAAAGTCTTCCGCATCATTAGTTTAGTTAATTCGATTGAGTGCCTCTACCTCACAGAGTGCCTCTCAGTTAAGAAGGCTGATTGAGTCAAACCAATCCTTAGACTCACACCTTTGATTGGTTTGAGTTAGCCACCCGATCCTACACGTGGTATCAGAGCCTTGCTTAGGCTAACATCAATCAACGAAGCAATGGCAGACCTCTTCGCCAATCAAAACAACAAAATGCACTTCGAGCATCCCAGACTCACCTCCACCAACTACGACCACTGGAAAAACGAGATCGAGCAACACATTGAGTCTGTCAACTCCGAGCTTTGGGAAATAGTCACTGGAGGAGATCTTGTAGTCAATCCAGACCGATCCACATGGACTGCTGCAGATCGCAAGAGGTACGAGCTGAATCGTCAAGCATCACGCGCAATATACACTGCTTGTCCATCCCAGAACAAAGGAGAGTAAATCACTGTAAGTCCGCTAATGAGATCTGGACACTCCTTCAAGCAACTCACGAAGGAGTCACTGAACTAAAGAAATGCAAAGCTCAAGAACTTCGAATGGACTATGAAAATTTTCTGCAAAACCCGGTGAGTCTCTGGAAGAAGTGCTTGATCGTTTCTATTTACTAACCACTACTATGCAGGAAGTTAGCATCCTACCAGATAGAGAGAGTGTCTTGCACAAATTGCTGGACAGTCTGAGAGAAGAGTGGGCAGAAACGGTAATCTCTACCAAAGCATGCAAGGACTTATCCAAATGGAGTTCAAGACCTAGGTTCCTATCTACAATCCGTAGATAAATATAAGAAGAATGTTCGAAAGAAGTGTGGTAATACTTCTTCTCCTCTTCTAGTAAGACTACTACTTTGAATGACCAAGCCTTGCAGGTTAATTCGACTCAGTTAACTCAAGAAGGAGCCTATGTTGCTGATACTCAAATCAGACAAGCTAAGGCTGAACTGGTGGACATTATTGTTGAGGAAAGTGAGGCTGAGACTATGGAGGACTTTGTCTTCATAGTCAAGAACTTCCGAAAATTCATGCGTAACCAACCTAATCGACAGAGTCGGTCGTTCTCGAACACCTCTAAACAAGTTTTCAATTCTGTCACTTGTTTCAACTGCAATAAACCCGGTCACTTCAAGAAGGACTGTCCTTTACTCAAGAACCAGTATGGAAAATCTCAAGGGAGATCGCTGATGGCAGCTGTTGGATGGGGCGATTCAGACTCCGACGATCCAGACATAGAGTCCAGCGGATTGGTATGTCTAATGGCACATGACGACGGAGTCCATGATTCCTGATAATGAGGTAACTCGTTCTCACCTTGAAACAGACCTTTACCGTATTTCTCCTATGGGATTTATGACTTTAATTGCTAAAATTGTCTCCGAGAACAACTCTCTCAAAGCAAGTCTTACCAGCAAGATAACCGAGCTATCTGAGGAACTCGAAATCTCAAAAAGTCTTATGTATGCACTAAGAGATGAAGCTGAGGAACACAAAACCATCTCTTGCTCTCTCAGGTTAGATCTACAAGAATCAAGGCGTCATGTTGATTCCCTTCAAAAGGAACTTCATGATACCTTAGAATGCACTCAGTTTAAACAGGGTGACCAGAAAGAGTCTCTCACCCTGATCGACTCCCTCAAACAAGACCTCACCATTTTTACTGACAAGTGCTGTTCTCTTCAAAATGATCTTAATGCCTCTGAATCCAAAAACATATCCCTAAACACCACTATCAAAAATCTCACTCAAAGACTGAAAGAAAAGGAGCACGCTCTTTCCCTTAAGCCAGTCAAGTTTATCAAACAAGTCACCTCCTCCGAATTACCTGAGTGGGCCAACTCCAAAATCAAAGAAATTAGCCAAGATCGAGACTCTTCGTTCTAAGGTAGAACAACTCTCTCACCAGATTGTAAATCTACAATCCGGAGTTCGATCCACTCAATCCACGCCCAAGTGGCACAAAGGTAAGTTCGACATTCCAAAGAATATGTCCAAATCCGACAACAGAGCAAACGATATCAAGAAAAAGAAAAATTCGATCTGGTGGAAAGGACAACAGAAATACGTCAATCTTCCACCAACCAAATTTGTGGCTACTGCGGGAGTCTTGGACATCGGACAGTGCATGTGATAAACTGAATAGAGATCTCTCTTTTAATGTCAAACGTGTTAAATGATACTTGAAGCACGAGAAAAATTGAAACAGTCTGGCTCGAAAAGGGAACCCAAGTACATCTGGGTTCCCAAATCTAACAAATGATCTGTTCTTTTGTAGGTGAAGGCGAATGGAGACAGCTGGTACTTGGACAGTGGATGCTCTCGTCACATGACTGGAGATCCAAATCAATTCAATTCGCTTTCATCCTACCAAGGAGGTAAGGTTACTTTTGGAAACAACAACCAGGGTGAAATCGTGGGAGTTGGATCCGTAGGTAACCCCTCAAAATTTAAAATTGATGGAGTCCATCTGGTCACTGGACTCCAGCATAGTTTATTAAGCATCTCTCAAATTTGTGATAGATTCAATTTGGTACTTTTCTCTTCTTCGGATTGTAAGGTTTATGATGAGCGTACAGGTTCACTAAAAGCTGTGGGACGTAGAGAAGGCAATCTCTACAAAATGTGCTTAAACTCCATTAACCCAGACGACCAAGTCTGTCTCAATGTGCATTCCAAAAACTCACTGCTGTGGCACTCCAGACTTGGCCACGCAAATCATAGGCTGTTGAACAAACTCAAAAGCAAGGACTTGGTGATCGGTTTACCAGACACCACCTTTGACACAGACTCTGTCTGTGAAGCATGTGTAAAAGGTAAACACACCCGGTCCTCCTTCAAAAGTAAGCCTACTCTCTCTACTAGCTCTCCACTAGAACTACTACACATGGATCTTGTTGGCCCCATGCGTACACAAAGCAGAAGCGGTAAGAGGTACATCCTGGTCATAGTTGATGACTATTCCAGGTGGACCTGGGTCATTTTCTTATATACCAAAGATGAAACTTTTACGGAGTTTGCCAAACTCCATAAAATGCTTGTCAACAAATTTTCATTTACTCTAAAAACCCTGAGAACGGACCAGGGTACTGAATTTTGCAACAAGTCGTTTGATGAGTTTTGCAGGGATAACGGAGTGGATCACCAAATATCATCAGCACGTACTCCAGAACAAAACGGAGTAGTTGAACGCAAAATAGAACCTTGGTAGAAATGGCTCGCACCATGCTCATTGACAGTCAACTCACTCCATCTTATTGGGCAGAAGCCGTTAACAGCTTGCTATGTGTTAAATCGTGCGTTGATTCATCCATTCCTTCACAAGACACCCTATGAACTACTCCGTCAACGTAAACCAAGTCTTATACACCTCAGGCGTTTCGGATGTAAGTGCTTTATTCACAATAATGGTAAGGACAACTTGGGTAAGTTCTCTCCTAAAAGTGATGAAGGTATTTTTCTTGGCTATTCTTCTAAAAGCAAAGCTTATCGTGTTATCAATCTGAGAACTCAATGTTTAGAAGAAAGCCCACATGTCAAGTTCGATGAGTCCCACAACGTTGGCTCATCTTCTGATCAACTTGACTTTGCCCCCGATGATTTTCTCACCGATCCACACTTCATCACTGTACCAATAGGAAGACTCCCTGAGTCCCACTCCATCACTCCTCATGATTCCCCAGCAAACAAAAACAATTCATCAGAATCCTGACTCAGACAATAACCCAGAGACACCCTTACCACAAAACTTGAATTTTGACTCCTCTGACAAGACACACCCCCTCCTGCTTCACGTCGCCAGTTCCAGCAAAAATCTGCTCACCCTCCTGAAAACATCATTACAGACCCAAACACCGGTGTTCAAACACGCCTACAAGCTATGCAAAATCTCTGTGCCTTTGGTGCGTTTCTGTCTAGTACTGAACCAAGAAATGTCAAAGAAGCACTCCTTGATAGTGATTGGGTTACTGCTATGCAGGAGGAACTCAATTCCCTCCAGCGACATGCTGTCTGGGAGTTAGTTCCTCGCCCCACGCATCAACAAGCCATTGGTACTCGTTGGGTCTTTCGTAATAAACTTGATACTGCAGGCCAAGTTTTCAGGAATAAAGCTCGATTAGTCGTTCAGGGCTACAATCAAGAAGAAGGGATTGATTATGATGAAACCTTCGCTCCAGTAGCTCGTCTTGAAGCAATTCGCATGTTCATTGCGTTTGCTGCTTACAAAGGTTTCCAATTATATCAAATGGATGTTAAGACAGCCTTCCTTCACGGCTACATTGATAGAGAAGTCTACGTCGAACAACCTCCAGGGTTCACAGACTCCGTCCATCCCGACTACGTTTACAAACTGTGTAAGGCCCTTTACGGACTGAAACAGGCTCCACGCCTGGTATGAAAGACTGTCTACATATCTATTGCAAAATGGTTTCTCTCGAGGTAATGTAGATAAAACGCTCTTCATTCTACACTCATCACATGACTTACTTCTAGTACAGATCTATGTTGATGATATCATTTATGGTTCTACAAGTAACACCCTCTGCGACCATTTTGCTAACCTTATGAAGCAAGAGTTTTCCATGAATGAGTTAGGTGAGCTCAAGTTCTTCTTAGGATTACAAATTCAGCAGGAAACGGACGGGATCAAGATTCCAACAAAAATATCAAGGAACTCCTTGATAAGTACAACTTAAAAAATGCCAAGAGTATGTCCACACCAAGCTGTACATCTGCCAAACTGCATCCTGATGATGACGGAGTCGGCGTCAATGCCACCGAATATAGAGGAATGATAGGGTCCCTCTTGTACCTGACTGCCAGTCGCCCAGACATTCTCCATGCAGTCTGTCTTTGTGCTCGCTTCCAAGCAGCACCAAAACAGTCTCACCTCAAAGCAGTCAAGCGTATCTTTCGCTATCTTAAAGGTACAAGTACACTCTATCTATGGTATCCACGATCTCCTACTTTTACTTTATCTGGATATAGTGACTCTGATTGGGCTGGTTCTCTCCAAGATCGAAAGAGTACTTCAGGTAATGCACAGTTCTTGGGTCTTTGCCTTGTTTCATGGTCCTCCAAAAAACAAAACTCCGTAGCATTGTCTACAGCGGAGGCAGAGTATGTCTCTGCTGCAGCATGTTGCTCCCAACTCCTTTGGATGAAACAACAACTTCAAGACTATCATGTCACCCAAGAACAAATCCCAATCTTTTGTGACAACAAAAGCACAATCAAAATATCCGAAAACCCAGTCCAACACTCAAGAACCAAACACATCGAAATACGTTTTCACTTCTTGAAAGACTGTGTCGAGAAAAAGCTTATCCAACTTGACTTTGTGCCCACAGAAGATCAACTTGCAGATATTTTTACTAAACCATTGTCTACAGCGAGATTCGAAGCACTGCGATCAGCAATCGGATTGACTCCGTCTACCTAGACGGTCGCATCTCCTTGCCCCTACCGCAATCTTCAGCAGGTACTCCCTCATGTCTCATAGAGTCTATCTTTGTTTGCACTTGAATCAGTGAAATGTGTTTTATTACTTAGCACGCCTCCTACTCTAGCGCTACTATCCACGTCATCCATCCGCACCTAACCCGCCTAAATCGTCGCCCTTCATCTCACCCTACCATGACGTCGCCACATTTATCGCACCTGACACACGAAATCTGCAACTTCCAGCCCTATATCTGTCACCCGTCCACTCCTTCTCTCTCACTTCAACTCTTTACACCCGAGCTTCCTTCAACTTCCAAATGGCCGGCATCAACTTCTCTGGAATCAACATCCCAGCCGATATTTTCGCCGATCCCATTCGCCTTCAGGCGTATCTACAAGCGATGGCAAACCCTAATCCACCTACACTCACCACCACCACCACCACATCTCCCACTAAAACCACCGCTACTTCGTCGCCCACACACTCCTCCACACCACCACCTGACACCCGCGACCCATCCACCCATCAAACACCGCCATCTGCTGCAAGAACAGAGATTCTTGACACCGACATTGAGGAAGTTACCCCAATCCAAACCCTACCACCATCCCCAACCCCACAAGCTGACAACCCTCCCGCCGAAAATCATCCAACTGATCAGCCACAAGCCCATGCCAGCAAACCACCGACCAAATCTCCTACACCAACCCCACCAGCATCACCCGCTAAATCCGCAACTCCACCACAACAACCTCCACCCAAAACCCGCAAGCGAAAAGGCCAAACCTCAACCCGACCCACAGCAAAAAGAATCCTCCGTTCCTCTGTCAGGCCCAACATGTCTCCTCCGGTTCCGGTGAATCGTCTCCCGTCCAAGAACTGCCCACAGCCAGTCACGATGCCTCTACTGGTGCTACCTCCGCCAAAGATCAAAAACCACCAAAACCGCACCGACGGAGTGTGAAGGTACCCATTCACTCAACGGTACATGCTCGGTGACCCTGCCTCGGAACGTAATATCGTCAGGGGTAAGTTCCTCGACTTTTCTTGGGCTCTGTCTTCCAACTTAGGGGAGTTAGTCACTATGCTAGAAATTCAGGGGTGGAAACACCTCTTCTGCGAGATTACAGAGTGGTATCCCACAGAGTCTGTCGACTTCTTCCAAAACCTTGTCATCCGTAACGGTGCTGCACAGTCTGTTGTTAATTCCACCCCAATCTTTTTTGATCTTGCAAAATTGTCCGAAATTCTTGGCGTCCCTGCCACTGGCCTGTCATTCTATGAAAAAGGAATCCTTCCTGAGATCCCCGGGGTACCACAAAACAAAATCTATCGCTTTTTCTCCTCCAAGAAAAAGATTGGCTCCCCCATACCCCGTGGTGATCTCTCCATCTTACACCAACTCCTCCACATTTTGGTCATCAAAAATATTGTCCCACGAAAAGAAGGAAACCTTATGGTCAACTGCTTGGACCTAACAATTATGTACTGCATCATCAATCGTCACTCTATCAATCTGGCACACATAATTCTCCATCACCTCGCCCAGTCAGTCGACACCCCGAAACACTCCTTGGGGTACGTGTTCTGGTTGCCTCGCATATTCCAATTCTTTCAGGTACCCTTGGCGACTTCGACGCCAGAGTTCATCGAGGAAGCAGACACCATCAACCTGCGGTATCTGAATCGGCTGACCTCAATCGACAAATCAAAGCTGCTGCCCCCACCATCTACTCCAACGACGGCGGGGACATCTACTTCTCAAGAGGCAGTACCTCAAGCTTCACTACTACCCCTCCTGGAGAAAGTAGAGCGCCTCATCGCGCATGCAGCCGAGCTGATTCAGGGCCAGACGCGGATGATGGACCGACTCGCCGGAATAGAGACGACAGTGGCGGCCTTGCAGGACCACCTCCTTGACATCCAATCCACCCTAACCCCAAACCCTTAGAATGACGTGGTTGTGTAGTGTTAGAACTTAGGTCGTTTTTAAGTTCTAAACACTTTTTAATGGTTTTTTGTGTGAATACTTTGCCTGACTCTGTGATACTGTGGGCTTCCCCTCTGATGAAAGCAAAAGGGGGAAGCGGTGAATCCCGTCTGGTGTACGGGTTATTCTGTTGCTTGTTTAAACTGCTTTTTGGATTGCGCTGCTGGACCATGTGGTCTAGTGTTTTTGACTGCCTTATACTATCCTGCCTATTACACTGCTTATTTATCGTTTGCTTGCCTGGAGTCCCTCTCCGATCAAGGGGGAACCTAAATAGAGTCCTTGAATTTAGTTGCTACTGCTGCTATTAAGGGGGAACTTTGACAGGGTCGGTTCCCTAGTCCTGGTTTTTTATTTTCAGATTGACTCCATCGGGATTCACGAAGGTTTGCTATCATCAGCAACAAGGGGGAAATTGTTGGGACATCGAGGTGTTGCAGAGATAGCCTTTCACCGCGACAGAGTCAATCATCACTTGACAGACACAAAGAGTGAGCCTCTTCGATAGAATTCGACGCAACAAAGAAGACCTCACAGACTCTCTCGTGCGGTTGCGGAAAATCAGGAGTCAACTCGGAACACCTTAAGTGCCACAACGGTCATGAAGGTCTTCCTCAACATCCGAAGATCGCGGCCCAAGCAAGAAGACCACTTCAGAGCCGTTGGGAGTTGCCCACTAAGTTAGTTCCGGTATTCTCGGAACTAACTCCTTCGACCTGCTGTTGTGCTTAGAGTATAAATAAAATGTGTAATAGTCAGTTTTCGGTGTGCTTTCATCGAGGATTATTTCAGCGCTTAGAGAGAGAAAGAGAATCGTATTGTAAGTCAACAAGGAGAGAGAATACGTACCAAGTTAGTTAGCACCTTAAGATAGACTCTACCTAGGAAGTTCCTAGTTTCATTACACTTACCATTGTTCTGATTAGAGAGTGTGTTGGGTAAGTGAGTGAAAACCGCTAAGTAGATCCTTTCTACTTAGTGGGCATCTGTAAGTTGTTTTGTTTGACCAGGAAATGAAATAGCTTATTTGTGTATCTTGCTGAGTTCCACAGAGTCCTTCTCTCTTTCCATCGTTTCGCTACAATTACCGCAAAAGTCTTCCGCATCATTAGTTTAGTTAATTCGATTGAGTGCCTCTACCTCACAGAGTGCCTCTCAGTTAAGAAGGCTGATTGAGTCAAACCAATCCTTAGACTCACACCTTTGATTGGTTTGAGTTAGCCACCCGATCCTACAATGGGGAAAACCCATGGAGATGAAATTCATCCTTTTCAAATTTTGAAAAGAGGGAATGATAGAGGATGATGAGGGGAGTTCAAATATGTAATTTGTTTTCGATTTGGAGCTTACATGAGGATGGAGCATGAGGTAGAAGGTGGAGTTGCCATGGGAGCTTCTTGAAGCTCTACAAAATCGCCCAACACCAGAGAAGAGAGGAGGGAGAAATCGGTGGAGGGGGAGAGGAAAGAGAGAGGTGAGTGAGTTGTGAGAGTGAGGTGAGAGGAAAGTGAATAAAGTAATTCTTTTACTTTATTACTTTTTGCTTTTGGCTCTCTTATTTAATTAGCTAGTTACATGTGTGTGTGAGGGGTTAATTTACCCATTAAAAACCGGCCCCCATATTACTACTGTTTGGAGCGTTTTTCGTCTTTTACACAAAACGCTCATTATTCTACCCGGTTTAGGTACTATTCACTAATCGGGCCCGTTTTCCGGAATTTTCTCGTTTCTTTATTTTTATAGGTTATTAAGCTTCCATAAATGCTTAATAATATTTATTTAATGACTTATAATTTTTACGGGTCCGTTTGACCACTTAAAGTCACGTTTTCGGGCTTTCTCGAAAAACGTGCTCTAAAGCTCTATTAGCGTTTTAATTCATTATTTGGATCCGTTTTCTTCGGGAGTTGTTCCCATATATTATTTAGGTCTTATTAAACCTTTGGAATCCATATAATACTCTAGCCGAGGTCTCATACCTCCTATGGTTATTTAACGCTTATTTAGCGTTTTCCGCTTTTTAAGAGTTTATTTATTCTTTTGGATTTATTTTTCCTTACTAGTATTAATTAGGTACCATTAGGCCCTTAAATACGTATTAGATTAATTTTAAACCCTATATTTAAGTTCGGGGGTATTTCAATAGTGTGATACCCAGTGTAGGGGTCACCTCCCACATCGATCGGGAGAGCGCACGAACCACACCTTATAGGTGTGGGGATACTCTTGCCTTGTGAGAGGCCTTTTGGGGATGGTACCCCGGAAGCAAAACCGTGCGGGCTGCGGCCCAAAGCGGACAATATCTCACAAGTGGGTTGATTACTGGGCTGTTACAGATGGTATCAGAGCCAGGCCCAGGTCGGTGTGCCAGCGGGGACGCTGGGCTCCCAAGGGGGGTAGAGTGTGATACCCAGTGAAGGGGTCACCTCCCACATCGATCGGGAGAGCGCACGAACCACACCTTATAGGTGTGGGGATACTCTTGCCTTGTGAGAGGCCTTTTGGGGATGGTACCCCGGAAGTAAAACCGTGCGGGCTGCGGCCCAAAGCGGACAATATCTCACAAGTGGGTTGATTACTGGGCTGTTACAGTATTAGACTCGGTACAGTTGGAATGTAATTGTATTTGTTTCCAGTTTAGAAACGGAATTGTAATGTAAAGTGTAGTGCTCGGTAATCTTGTCCATCAGTTCGGTACGTTGTGTATGTATTAGCCTTGTTAGCCACGTGGGTGGCTAATGGTGTGTAGCACCCAAGGATTAAGTTACGTGTTGAGTTGTAATTCCGCTGCAACCGTTAGTTAAGTATCGTATTTGTAGTTGGTTAATCTTGTCCATCAGACCGGTACAGTTGGAATGTAATTGTATTTGTTTCCAGTTTAGAAACGAAATTGTAATGTAAAGTGTAGTGCTGGGTAATCTTGTCCATCAGACCGGTACGTTGTGTATGTATTAGCCTTGTTAGCCACGTGGGTGGCTAATGGCGTGTAGCACCCAAGGATTAAGTTACGTGTTGAGTTGTAATTCCGCTGCAACCGTTTGTTAAGTATTGTATTTGTAGTTGGGTGTTACAAAAAGTGATATCAGAGCGAAGTATCGCTCTGATGACTGGAAATACCGAGCTTAGGAAGTACCGAGTTAGGAGTTTAAGACTTTAGGTTAAGGCTTGAGTGATAGCGTGAGAGATACGCTAATTAGGAGGTACTAGTGAGTACTGGAAACCTACAATATCCTCCCCGCCCTTCACAACCCCCGTTTCATAACTCAGGAAAGAACGCCAGATAGACGAAAAGTCCTCTCATACTTGGGAAGAACCCGATCTGGCTGTTATGAATTGTTCCAGTAAGAACCAGTCATACGGTAGATTTCAAGAACTAGAAATCCCGGAGACGGTTCCCGTTTTAAACAACATTAACCACACTTGACAACGGAGAAATGAAGAGTCCTATTTACAGGAGAATGAATTTCCGCCAACCTGGGTCGACATGCCTAGCAGTCGAGGAAACCCAGCCAACAAGATAGAAATCACTAACTGTGCACAGGATCGGACAATGGAGAAGTAACAAAACCCAAGACACATGTCTACGGGACTGCAGTTGTTAGAAATTACCACCAACGGTAAACTAACTGACTAAGGAGCTAGTCAAGAGTGGGTAACTCCAAACCTACAGCGTACAAGAGGTTCTAATACCTGATTGACAAAGCGTAGACGGCTATGGAGGTATTTACATTACATACTCCAATAAGACTACCAGGTAGTGAAAAGTCAAACCTCGGTAACCACGGCAAATGCGTGGGAACGAGCAACAAGGAAAAACACGAAGTTAAGTGAATAAAGGCCTCTGAGAATGGAGAGTCACCCTAGCTAACGATTATGATGTCAAGACAAACGAGAAGTCGCTTAGAAGATTTATTACCAAGACCATAAGAGCAAGGAAGGAGCCAATAAGGCTACCAATACAGTGTGGATAAAAGTAGTACCAAACCAGTATGTGTTGAACCGACAACTAGCCAGCATGGCACACTTGCCATGGCAAGTGCTGCTATAACGGAGCTACTCGGGAAAATTTTAATGACTATGAAGTACTTAGTAGAGTATCGTATTGGCGAATGAAGTAATTATAGAATCAAGAAATCCAAGAATTTGAAGAGTGAAGCCTGAAAGGGCTTGGCGGCCTAACCATTGTATTTGAGGATATACCAGTCAGTGAGAAGCTAGACTTGGTCAAGGCATGCAGACATTTTAAATACCGTGAAGAATTTTCTCTTAAACCTAACTTTACTTTCAAACTCATATTTACTTCAAACCCTCTTTCGAAACCAAATTTCTTTCCAAACTTATGCTATTTCAAGCCTTCTTTCAAACCCAAATTTCTTTCAAACTGCAGATGATTCTTAAAACCAAAACCAAAAGACCTACACCGGCCTCAGCGCCACACAGTAGGTAAGTTATACCCACTTCACCTTTGAACAACCTGACAACAATCGAATAACCCGAGGGAAGGAATCCAGTTCGTACTAGATACAGACAGTGGACAAATTTCCCTTAATATAGTTCGGGAAGCACCAAAGGTGCATTATCATCGGATGATCTAAGAGGAGTTGACAACAGAATACTTCACATAGGCGTGTGACGGACACTACGAGTATACGAAAATGAAATGTGGGACGACCGCACTCCGATAGGAGCTTGCGGGCCTGACAGACCTACCTATAGGTTAGTCAGGTAAGTAGTAATGTATCAGTAGGGTGCCCCACATATGTATACGAGTAAAGTCAGGAACACAGGAAGTAGTCGACTTCGTACTATGGTCAACAGTAAAATGCAGATCAGAATAACCGATTACCAAAAATGAAGGAAGTGAAAGGACTCAGTTAAGTTAGCAAGCCTAAAGGAATTTAAGACCTCATTCCAGGAAAAAAGAGTAAGAGTCATGGAGTGCAAAGAGCACAAGTTAATGAGTACAGACAATTGACATGTCTTAAGATTTGTAATGGATACACAAGATAGCAAGATGAATACCCGGCTTGAACACAGTAAGGCAGACGCCTAATATAGACACGTTAAGGTCCAATGAACGGGATGGAATTCCCTGAATGATCACCAAGACTACCGGGGAATATCGATCTTCAACGAAGAGGATATTAAACCCAGCCAAGGACGCAAAGCGGCGTAGTTAATTAAACATACCCATAAGTACAAGTCAGATGTAATGGCATAACTTAGCAACACCCAGGAGCAATCCTTGAAGGGTGTTTGGGTCAACAAAGTTGAACGAAATGTTGTGATAAAAACACCAGAGCTGAAACAAATACTCGGTTTAAACACCGAAGGGAACCCACTTAACAATAGAACCCTAAGTTGCCAAGGAGGCAACCTGACATTCCTAAGGGGCATCCCATGAAAGGAAGCGTGATGCCACGACCTTGTTAGGGAGCCCAAAATCACCTCCAAACCATGTGATGGTGCACGGAGAAGTAAAATTTGTGTGAACAACCTACAATAAGCAGAGCTCGAGGCAATGAGGCTTATAAGCCATGAACCAAATGCGTTACATAAATTTAATTGCTTACAAAAGCTAAATAAAATCATAAGGAGTTTTGCCGGAAAGGGCACCAGTAAGAGAAGAGTGTGTGTTATACCAGTGAATAGAGCGGAGAACGAACCACTACCTTGAGAGTGGGGATACCTCTCAATATTGTGAGACCACTGAAGTGGTGGTTATGTGAACTCATTGAAACGTTGAAGCCTGATCATGTTGTTATTGCCAAGAATAATTTGAGTAACGGGAGTACGAAAAATGAAGTTTTATAGCAATTATGGAAGAGTAGTCGGTTTAGTGTGGGTATAATGCGAAATGTAGGTTGAACAACGCTCAAGGAGCATGAAGACTTGAAGAATAGCGTATTCAGTAAATGGTGAACCGCAATATAGGTGGTGGAAAATACATGAGCGGGAACTAACACGGTAGCGAACACTATGTAAGTCGATGTTGTATAACGAGTAAGAACACGGTGCGCAGTAAGTGACTATTGTACGAGTATTATTAAACGATGATATGGAGGAAAACTGGAGTTACGAACTAGACCCAGTGGTTATGGAAAACAAGAGAGTGCAAATAGAGTGAGGAATAAAGCCAGTAATCTACACGATGAGACGAAAGACCGCAAAGAGAAGGAATTATTTGTTCCCATTGCAACTACATAAGGAACTGGAAGTGTATTCCTAGTGGATCTATTTGATGGGAAGCAATAAGCTTTGCGATAAGAGTACCCGGTTATTAAATAAACCGTACTAGATACCGAAGACTGGTAAACACACCAGAGAATATGGCGCAAGCCAGTTGAGTGAAAAACTAGAAACCAAACCGTGTGGCCTTAAGCCATAAAGACACGAAGAGTGTTGGACGTACCAACAATCACAACCAAACGAGGATAAAATTCCACAGCAATAAAGCGGATGAGACTCACGAACGTTGAAAGAACCGATGTATAGGAAATGTGAGGTCTTATAAGTAAAATGGTACTCGTACAAAATCAAATAAATGAATATAATTCAGAAGTAACAGTTTGGGGTCAGTGACTATAGAAGCACTGAATACCAATACCGGTATGAAATATCCCTCAGGTGTGAAGAACAACAGAGGAAACACTGCATACTAAGTGGTAGCTAGACCTCGACCGACATTAAGTCGGTAAAAAAAAGTGAGTGATCATGAAAAACAAAACAGTATACATAATAGACTTCTAGAGAACTGGATAGAAAATTTATAACTCATCGAATTCGCACACGGTAAGAGATACCATGCATCGATTGAGAAACCGTTATTCCCAAGATAAAAGGGATAAATGGGAGATGTACAACACATCAATGATAACAAAAAGGGATAATTAAGCCCTAAGGTTATCAGAGTGGCACAACAGAAGCTGGTAGGCCAAGATTCAAGGTTGAATATACCTAGTGAGTACGAGTAAAGGGCGAATTATCTATGCCTAGAAGCCTCACAGGCCAGAACCGAAACCGGTGATGAGTTAAATGAACTCCTATTGGAATTATGGATCCAGGGACTAACCGTCAATATGGTTAAGATCCTCTGACCAGAATACATCGCATAATAAACAGTGTGGAAGTTAAAATACTTCATGACGACAGAACGTCTTGAACCAATGTTAAGTAATAACATATGGTCGATTACGCGGGCATAATCCCTTTTAAGGGGGGTAGAGCGCATAATCGCTTAGCGTATGTCTACGTACAAGTGTACGTAAACGATGTAGTGTATAGCACAAAACAATTTATTCTGATGATTGGTGCGTATATTATATAAACATACATATTCATTCATGGTTTGCTTGTGGTAATTGCGCACAGAAGATGCGAATACCATTGTTATAAACGTACCTACCTTGTTAACATTGGCGTGTAAATGCAAGTGTAAGGGAGTAGAGAAACTCCCGGGGAACTAAAACCCCAACAGTATATGTTATTTAAGAAATGTAGTATGGTGATTTTGATCAAAAATATATATTATATTATATATATATAGTATTGTGATGTATGAAGTGGTATAATTCTCTAGGTAACATGGTTAGTGGCAAATTGGAAGTAATTGATGGACAAAGTTCATCCCTTGGAGATGTATTGCTTTGTGATTATGATTAGAAAGACTAAAATGATGGAAAATGTCTGAATTAGTTGCTGGTTGAAATTGAAGTGGGAGGTGAAACTTGATTCCCGGGGATCAAGGGAAACCAAACACAAATTGGGGTGGAGAGATAGTTCAACACTGATGCTGAACACATCAGGGTTGGATGACTCTTGAAGCTCCCTATAAGTGGTCACAAATAATCACGTTAAGAATAAGATACAGTTAGCATAAATCGGACTTGGAGTTGTATTGCGTTTTCAAAAAAAAATTAAATTGGTGTTTTCAATTGGTTTTTCAAGACTTCAATTAATATTTCCAAGATTCTCAAATGGTATTTTCAAAGGAAGGATTTCTTTTACTTAATCTTGTAAAAAGGATTTTCAATTAGTACTTTTCAAATAAAGGATTTCGCTCTACTTAACCCCATAAAGAATATTTTTGTATTACTTGCTCACGAGCTGAGGACGTATGAGCCTTTGTCTTCGGACCGGTGACATGAGAAGTATATGCTAAAAATGTATGTGATGGTTTTGAATCTTCCACAGGACCGGGGACCAGGAAGTGTCCATCGCGACCGGTACCTGCGGGATCACAGTATATCTACTCGACATGGGGCTCGAGGACTGTGATGTCCTATAGTCTTTAGACCGAGCCCATGAAGAGATGTAAAAGGTATTTCTGATTGTTATACATGCTAAGACATGTTGTGTGATATGTGTGGTATATGTTATCCAGACCTATTAGTATGAAGGTTGATGTGTTATCCAGACCTTGGGTCTGAAGGTATGTCAAGTGTAATTGATATGTGAGATTTATGTTGTAAAAGTAATCCCTGTATTCCAATTAAATGATGCATGGGAATTTTGGAACTTTGAGGACAAAGTTCTTTTAAGGGGGGTAGATTGAAATACCCCAAACCTTAATGTGTTAATTAATTATGTAATTATGATTTTTTAAGGCTAATTAAGTCCTTAGGAATATTGGTTTAATACCCCGGATATAAAAATGGTGATTAAATTACCCTAATGTGATTATTAAAGGCCTAATGGTTCCTAGAGAATATTGGTGAAGAGAATAAACGAGTGTAAGAGATATATGATCTCGTTAGGGTCCGAGATGGATTCCTAAGGCTTAGTTAGGCCTAATTGGTATACGGGAATGATTCCCGCAGAAAACGGATCCAAATAATGGATTAAAACGCTAACGGAGTTCTAAAGCACGTTTTTCAAGAAAACCCGAAAACATGACTTTAAGTGGTCAAATAGACCCGTAAAAATTATAGTGGATTATATAACTATAATTAAGTATTAATGGAAGCTTAAGAACCATTAAAAATAAAGAAACGAGAAAAATCCGTAAAACGGGCCCGGTTAGTGAATAGTGCCAAATCGGGTAAAATAACAAGCGTTTTCTGTAAAAACGAAAAAAACGCTCCAGCTCACTAATATAGTGGGTCCGGTTTTATTAGTGAGTCACCCCCCTCTTGCTTATTAGCTAGTTAGTAAATAAAGAAAGAAAAGAAAAGGAAAGGAAAAAGTAAAAAGCATAAAGTACTTTTCTTACCTCTCTCCTCTCATTTCTTCCCTCTCTCTCTTTCCTTTTCCTTTCTTCTCACCGTGAGCTGCCTCCTTCTCCCCTTCCTGGCGATTTGAGCAGCTCCAACAAGCTTCCATGGCAGCCACCTTCATCCACCTCTCCAAGCCACTTAAATGCTCCAAATCAAAAATAAAACACATATTTGTGTTCCTCTCATCAAGCTCCACACTTCTCTCTTTTCAAAATTCGAAAAGGGTGAGTTTCATTTTCGTGGGTCTTGGCCATTTGAAGAGAAAACCACACCATTTTGAAGCTTGAAGCTTCCTCCTTCTATTGAGGTAAAAATATCCATGGAAAACACATATTTTCTCCATTTTCCACCTTGGCCGATTTTGGCTCTTTTTGTGACTACCTTTTCCTCTTTGTTTGAGCTATTGTTCAAGCCATAAATGGTGGTGGAAATCCTCCTAAGATTCAAGAGTTAGAAACCATTCAAGAATTTCCAAAGATAAACCCTAACTTGGTGCTTTAAGCATCTTTGTGAATTCTAGATTAAATATTGAGACTAAGAGTATTGCTTAGTGCTTAATTTCCAATTTGAATATTGGTTTAGTGATTGGGCAAGTGAGTTGCCTTGGCTGATTTTGGAGTGAAGAGAAGTGGAGAAGAGGAGAAGAGAATCTCAAAGAAAAGGCTTGTGAATGTAAGGTAAACAATCCACCTTGGAGCCTAACTAAATGTTTTTAGAATTTTGGGAGAGGGCTAAATTAAATAATGAACCCCAAAATGAGAAGGAGTGAGAATGGTTGAGATGAGAAAGTGAAATACCCCAAACCTTAGTATGATGTTAAAACATTTAAATATGGTATATTAAACTAAAAAGAGTCTTAGAAACATTAGTAAACAATTTAAACCATAGAAAACACATATAAATGCCTTAAAGTCAATTAGGGCTAAAATGTGCTCTAAGCTTGGGATAAGCTTGGGTAAGACCTAATGAGCTTACCAAGACCTTATTTGTATACTAATGAACATATTAAACCAATTACCAAAGAAAACCAAGCTTGAAAACAAGTTAAAACACAAAATGTGCCTTAAGGAGTCTTAAAGCACATTTTTGAAAAATTGTCTTGTAAATGAGTTTTGAATGGCTAAATGTCAATAATTACTCTTTAATTAACATGTGTACTATATAGTATCACATTTGGAAGTCTATATCAATGGGAAATCAAAAATTTCACATCTATGTGCCTTGTTTTAGTGAATAGTAACTAAAATAAGCTAGTTTGTAACATATGTTTGTATAAGTATTTAAATTGGCCAACAAAGACTAAAATGCCCTTAGTAACATTAAGGGGGCCGGTTTTCTTAGTGGTGAATCACCATTCTTGTGATTTTGTTAAACAAATAAAAGATGACTACTTAAGTACTATTTACTTTAACATATAAATATCTCTTAAAAGTAGACTTAAACTTCATTCTCTCATTTCCCTCTTCATTTCACACGTCTTCAAGCTCTCTTCTATCTCTTCTTGCTCTCCATTCACGGTTTGCAATAGTACACACCAAAACTCCATCTTTGACCACTTGTATCTCCTAGCTTATTTTGCCAAATCAAATTCTAGGACCACCATTCTCTTCCTCTCATCAAGCTCTTCAATTCTATCCTTTCAAAATCTCGAGAGCTCCATTTCGGTGCCAAGAAGAATCTCCATGGGAGGAGCTTGAGCTCATCTTTTCACATATTGTTGTTCTCCTTTGCTTCTAGGTAAGGAAACTCAAAGAAAAATAACATTTCCTTCATGTTTTTGTGTTGTCCGAAAATCACTCTTAATGGTGCCCTTATGTTGCTTTGTTCTAGCTTCATTTCAACCTTTCATGGACTAGGTGGAGTCCTCTCTTTATATATATTCAAACTCTCTTCAAGTTCTAAGGTAAAACAACTATCTTAATGTTTTTAAAACAATGTATAATCTAGGATTTACAATGAGATGAAGCATAAAGCTTGTATACTCATTTTATCATTTGTATAATGTTTAGAAGTTGACAAGCAACTAAAAGCCTTGCCGATTTAGTCAAGGAAACAAGAAAGAAGTTGTGAGGAAAAGAGGTAAATGTGCTAACCTAATGTGGTTTAAAGTCTTAGGAGAAATGAGCTTATATTGCTTGTTAAAATGATCTAAGGAGCCAATGGTGAATGACTTAGTAAAATGTTCTCAAAGGCTTAGTAAAAGGCATATGTGTTGTTGAGTGTATTTGCAGGTCAAAGACAAATATATTGTGGAAATTCAGTGTTTATGATTTATGCATCTTAAGGGCCTAAAAGCCATGTTATTTAAGGGCCTAAGTGCCATGCAATTTAAATTACGCACTATATTGTGATGTAGTGCTAAATGTGTGAAGTTTGTGTATAAGAATGTGTTTGATGGATTTAGTGTCCTTGATTGTTTAATGGTGAAAATAATGTGTTTTGGCTTGGTAATGTTCTAGGAGAACCTATGTCGAAATTTAGATAATGTATAAGGAGCTTTAGGTGTTTAAAATGAGTTTTGGTAAGTTAGGAAGTGTTTAGAATGGTTAAGTGCTTTACTAGTGAAAGAAACATGCATTAAGGTGTTTTAAGATGTAAAAAGGGCTTAAGCAATGTTCTAGAGGATTTAGAATGCAAAAGAATGTTTTGGGACATTTCAAGATCATGGTGAGATTGTGTTTAGGACTTGTGCAATGTTGGTGAATAAGGATGGAGTGATTTGTTGCATGGGGAGCTATAAACTTGTAAAGGTGTTCAAGGAGTTGTTTAGGAAGAAAAGATGCTTGGATGATGATGTTGTAGTGGTGAGAAAACATTTGGGAATAGTGGGAGGTATAGGTATGAAACACCACATAGAAACTTAGTGAAAAACATTATAAGTGTAAACCTTTTTATAAGAATTTGTGTAAATGCTTGAGGAGGATTTTAGTGAATGATTTAAGGAGTTTTAAGGAGGTCTTAAGGAGTGTTTGAAGTGCCCAAATAAGGTTAGGACATACTAGGATATATGAGGTGAAGTTTGGAGTTAAATGGGCAATGAAAAATAAGGGTCTGGAGCAGACCGATCTTGCGACCGAACTTGCCAAGATCGGTCGCGCCCAGTTTACCCTGCGAGAAATGGTTTCTGGAATTGACCGACCTTGGGGACCGGACTTGCAAGGTCGGTCGGGCATGGATTTTTTGTACGGATTGAGTCTCTGGAATAGACTGAACGTGGGACCGGACTTACAAGTTCAGTCATGCCTAAATTTTTGTACGTGAGTAAGTCTCGGGAATCGACCGATCTTGTGACCGGACTTGCCAAGATCGGTCGGAGTAGAAAATTTTGATGGTAATATGTTCTGGAATGGACCGACCTTGTGTAAGGTCGGCTGGTAAGTTTGGTCGGACCTAAACTTGTAAAAAAAAACAAGTATGGCTTAAGTAATAAACCTTAGGGAGTATAATGTAAGTAATCAAGGGTAAGTTTAGGCATTAAAACATGTCGAATAATCATGTTAAACACTTAGTAAACTTGAAGTTAAGTAAGTAATTAACCGACATTCTTAAACATGTATAGGAGTGACCTACGGTGGAAATCAATCGAAGCAAGGACCAAGGTATGGTTTTCTTGCAGTCCGTTGCCTACCGGTTTACACCGGCTTGTGTGTTGTTTGTTTTTCTGTGTGTTTATGACGTTATAAGACTTAATCATGTAATGAGTTTACAGTTGTTCATACTATTGTGATTTTATGATGTGACTCATTTCCCTTGTGTGTGTCTAACATGACTTACCACTTGTTGTGAATTGTTTGTTAAGTTCCACCGTTGAACTTCTAACAAGTGCTAACTGGGAAGTGAGGAATCCGGTTGTCCGGTCATGCATGTAAGTTTAAGAGTAGATATCTGAATCAGATTCGACTCTTATGTTGTTAAGATTGTTCTCCTTAATTTGGCGTTCGATCTCCCGCTAGCTTCATCCAAAGCTTACCTATTCTGACTTATGATCGGTTTAGTGGGAACATGTGTTTATGTGGTGTGTTCGGGTCACTATATCCGAACCATCTGTGACTTAAGTTACTCGTTCGAATAACAGAATGGTAATGAGTGTGTGTAACGAGCTTAACATGAGAGTGAACCATTCTCTAGGCTCTTATGTTGTTTAACCTTCTTGGTTATCCATTGTGTGTGTGATGTTGTGCTATGCAATGATGTTGCTATGCCATATGTTATGTTAAGTTATGTTTAAATGAATGCCATGTCATCATGACAATTAGTTGCGCGTATCCCGGTAGCCGATGGGCTGCACGTTAACCATACCAGCCAAGGGTTGCTGACCCCTCGGGGGCTCCATATTTTTACTGCAGGATGAGGATCGAGGAAGCAGAGTGGTTGTAGATTCTGGGCTGCAGATGTATTTTTGGTTATTTTGGGATGTTGAGCCCAGGATGCGCCTGTGCTCCCAAGGCATTATATTTTGATTCCGTTGATACTACTGTGGCGGTATATTGGCAGTTTACAGTGAAGGAATGTAATTAAATACTCGGTATTGTATATGACGTATTTATGGTTTTAGTTCTACGCTCGGGAGTGTGATCATCAGACCGGTACACTTGTATTTATTCTGCCTTGTTAACCACGTGGGTGGTTGACGACGTTGTAGCACCGAAGCGTTTAGTTAATGTTTAGTTGTTTATTTCCGCTGCGATTTCAATTAGTTGTGAAGTGCAATGTAGGGGTGTTACAAAAAGTGGTATCAGAGCGAAGTATCGCTCTGATGACTAGAATACCGAGCTTAGGAATATACCGAGTTAGGAAACCTAACCACAGTTACCTAAGTGAGCAGATATGTAAAGGTTAACCACTAACTAAGTGTGGAGATACCTAATTGTCGGGAAACGTTATAACCGTTGGAACCGATAAGTGTGTAAGCATAATGCTAATAAGTGTTCGTGTGAATTCAGATGTCAGGTAGACCACGAGGTCGAGGCCGCGGAAGCGGCATTGGTGATACAGGGAACCAGGGGGAGAACCCTATGGCGCAAGTCATGGCCGATGCTGTAGCGGCCGCCGTAGCCCAGATGGTCCCACAACTTGTAGCTGCAATTTAGCAGGGGCAACAGCCCGAAGTTCAACCACCACCGCCACCACCACGAGAGACCAACTGGGTCAAGGCATTGGCAGACTTGAGACCCCCATCATTTCATGGGGAGACCGACCCACGTAAGCTGGAGGTGTACATCTCTGAGTTGGAGACCGCCTACGAGACCTTGGATGTGCCTACTGGGGCCAAGGTCCGTCTTGCCGCTTACTACCTGAAGGGATCGGCACAGAGTTGGTGGAAGCTTGTGAGAGAGGACCGGATGGCGGATCCTCAGTTTGGTTGGAGGGAGTACACGGCTCTGCTGCGAGCCAAGTATTACCCTGTGCATGTTCAAGAGGCTAAGCGCCTGGAGCTGGATAATCTGAGGCAGGGGGACAAGATGTTGGTCGATGAGTACTATACTGCATTCACCGGTCTTATCCACCTGTTACCAGACCTGGGGTACTCGAACCGGGTGCTGGTAAACCGTTTCTACAACGGTCTCAGCCACCGTCTTCGCTATGGGATGGGGCCAGCTGAGTATACTACCTTGCAGGTAATTAGAATACAGTGAGATGTGAATAAGTGTAATCCATAAGTGAGTATTAATGTGAGTTTGTGAGTATGTTTTGCGGGGCATGACTGACATCCTAAATTCAGGAGTGCTATCATGCTGCTGCTAAGGTAGAGATTACCGTTCGTCTGAGGGACGAGGAGAATGCGCACAAGCGCAAGGCCACGAGCGAGGGCCAAAGTCCGCAGGGGTACGGGGGAGGAAAGAAGAAGAAGAAGCCTTATCCCCAGCCCCAGAAGAGTCAGCACCAGGGTGACAAGGGCCAAGCCCAAACCACCATAGCTGAGGAGCCACTGAAGCTCACATATGCATATGCGGCGAAACCCCTACGCTCTTACCCGCCTAAGGGTAATTGTTTAATCATGTGTGTTAAGTTGAAGTGTATGTTGTTAAGTTATGAAGTAAGTATTGATTGTGTACTGTGATAGCAGCTAGCACGGGTTCTGGACCGGAGCGCCACTACTACTGTAAGTGGTGTAACGGAGACCACCCCGGCAAGGACTGTAAAGGAAACAACATGCAGTGTTGTTACTGCGAGAAGTGGGGTCACCGTGACTACGAGTGTTACCGGAACCCCAACAGTAGAGTCAACAAGCCCAAGGGGCAGTGGAAGGGTAAGGCCACAGCGACTATTGATGGCCCGAAGATGGCTAACCAGCCACCCACAGATCAGAGGAGCACTGATTCCCAGAAGGGGAAGGGGTCGGGACCTAGCAAGGCCACCCTGCATGTGGTGGACCGGTCTGAGGCGCCAGGGCCCTCTACTAGACCAGGTACCACCTAAACTGTTAAGTGAAATAAGTGATTGCATACCGCATTTCATGTGTGTGTGTTAGTGAGTCCAAGTGTATTATCATGTGAGTAAAGAAGTAAAGTATAATGTGAAAGTCACCTAATTAGATAATTATAAACTTAAAGGAGCCTTCAATATATGTTATCCAATCCCACCCACACCAAACCCTAAAGAAACCACCATCAACATCACCGACTTCCCAATGGAGCAATGTCAGGTTATCCAGCCAGGTATGATACTCTTAAATGGATACCTGACACCGGAAGCACAAATCCACATCATCAGATGATGCAATGAACTGGGAGCAACACCCGGAGGTTTCTACACACCCGAATACCCGAGTGGATCAAGAATGAAATTGAAGATGATGTGCATGGGTAAGTACTGGAATCCTTACACCAAGACATATCAAGAAGTGCGGGCTGAAGACGGAGCAACTGTACCGATGATACCTGAGGAGTTCCTTGCGGTCGTTAACCACGCCGTGGGAATTGCTCAGCAAGTTGAAACGGATTCAATTCCAAGTATTAAAACAGATTTGTGTATTGTGAACTTCTACCAGAAAGGTGGACGGTTGGGTTTACACCAAGATAAGGACGAGTCACCCGAGTCTCTATGTGAGGGAGTACCCGTGGTGTCTTGGTCCATTGGTGATACCGCAGTGTTTATATATGGCGAGCAGAAGCGTGCTGATCTCGCAAAGAAGTTAGTACTAAAATCAGGAGATGTGTTAATCATGGGTGGGCAATCGAGGATGCTATATCATGGCATCAGGAAGATCAAACTGAATACCGCACCGTCGGCAGTGATCAATGCCACACACATGAAACCCGGACGTTTGAACTTGACCTTCAAACAGTTTTAAAGCCTTGTATAATTATGTAATGTGTTAAGCCAGTGTATGTTAAAGATGTTATATATGTGTTAGTTATGTCAACAGTGTAAACCAACAAATGTTGTAAGAAAAGTGTGTTAATGAATAAAGTGGAGTTCTTGAAGTATATCAACCGTGTTGTTACCCAATACTTATTAGTTTGCCAATGAATTAGGCTGTGCACTCGGAACGGGAGGTACACTGAGTGTCTGCAGTGAGGCAGAAGCCGGCAAGAGCGGCACGATCCTCACCGGTACCTTTCCAGTCAATGGCGTGGACGCTTCGATCTTGTTCGACTCCGGAGCCTCACATACATTTATTTCGCTATCCTTTGCGAAGAGGCTTGTTTAGACGATGATGAGATGCCAGACTTCCTAGTCACTCTCTCGTCGAAAGAGCGGATCAGGTGTACCCGCTACCACCGAGATGTTGTTGTACGAATCAGAGATGAAGAGTTTCCGATCGACTTGATAGAGTTCGACGGGCTTGGTTTTGATGTGATTGTCGGGATGAACTGGTTGGAGCGGTACAAGGGCAGAATCCTGTGTGCCGAGCATCGTCTGCTTCTTCGGAGTCCATCTAGGGTTACAATATCTTACCGCCAGAGGCCCAGGGAGCCTTCGACTCAGATCATCACCGCCATGGCTATGTATCATGAACTACGACGAGGGAATGATGTATACCTCTGCTATGTCCAGGACATAGAGAGAGACCCAGAGTTTAATCCAGATGTGCCGGTAGTGTCGGAGTTTCCTGATGTATTTCCTAAGGAACTGCCAGGCATGCCGCCAGCACGGGAAGTTGAGTTTGAAATTGATTTGGTTCCGGGCGCCGGACCAATTTCGAAGGCGCCCTATCGTATGGCTCCAGTAGAAATGACAGAGCTCAAGGAGCAGCTGAGAGACCTACTCGACAAGGGGTTTATTCGCCCTAGCGTTTCACCATGGGGAGCGCCGGTCCTCTTCGTGAAGAAGAAGGACGGTAGTCTCCGCCTGTGTATTGACTATCGAGAACTGAATGCAGTTACGGTGAAGAACCGTTACCCTTTACCACGCATCGACGACTTGTTTGATCAGTTGAGGGGAGCATTAGTATTCTTCAAGATAGATCTATGATCTGGATACCATCGGATTGCTATTCGTGACAGTGACATTGAGAAGACAACATTCAGAACCAGGTATGGACATTATGAGTTTACGGTTATGCCGTTTGGTTTATCCAATGCACCAGCTAAGTTCATGGACTTAATGAACCGCTTGTTCCAAGATCAGTTGGACAAGTCAGTGGTAGTCTTCCTCGACGATATTCTTGTGTATTCGAAATCGAGAGGTGAGCATGAAAGCCACCTGAGAAATGTGTTATAAACATTGAGAAAGAATCAGTTATATGCTAAGTTTTCAAAGTGTGAGTTTTGGCTGAACCAAGTATCCTTTCTTGGTCATGTGATTTCTGAGGCCGGGATCGCTGTTGATCCGGCAAAGATTGATGCAGTGCGCACCTGGTCTAGGCCGAAGACAGTTACCGATATCAGGAGCTTCCTCGGTCTGGCAGGTTATTATAGGAGGTTTGTGAAGGACTTCTCCAGTGTCTCGAAGCCGATGACTTCCTTGATGAAGAAGGATGCACCATTCGAGTGGACAGTCGACTGTGAGAGTTCTTTCCAGAGTCTCAAGGATGCTCTGACATCTGCACCAGTCCTGACTATACCAGACGGTCCAGATGGTTTTGAGGTCTATTGCGACGCATCAGGCAGAGGTATGGGTTGTGTGTTGATGCAACACGGGAAGGTCGTAGCATACGCCTCCCGACAGCTGAAGAAGCATGAAGAGAACTACCCTACCCACGATCTAGAACTGGGTGCCATTGTCTTCGCATTGAAGATATGGCTACATTATTTGTATGGGGTAAGTGTGACAATCTATTCTGACCACAAAAGTTTAAAGTACTTGTTCACTCAGAAGGAGTTGAACATGAGGCAAAGAAGGTGGGTTGAGTTTCTAAACGACTACGACATTGATCTACAGTACAAAGAGGGTAAGGCAAATGTGGTAGCTGACGCATTGAGTGGCCGAGCACACTCTCTCCATTCGCTAGTCTCTCATACTGGCTTGGTTGAAGAGGTGCGGAGTGCTCAGATGACTGATCAGTATATGTTGGAGATCAGGCAGAAGCTTATTGATGGCACATTCGAGGGTCAGAAGTACGACTTCCGACTACACGATGATGACCTGATTAGGCTCAATGGCCGACTGTGTATTCCGAGGAGTAGCGCTGAACTGAAGGAGCGCATACTGAGTGAATCCCACTGTTCTACGACTTCGATTCACCCCGGAGCTTCAAAGATGTATAAGGGTATGAAACGTTATTTTTGGTGGACTGGCATGAAAAAGGATGTTACTGATTATGTATTGAGGTGTCTCACTTGTCAGAAGGTCAAGTTTGAGCACCGACGGCCTGGTGGTATGGTACAACCAATGCCAGTGCCTGAGTGGAAGTTCCATGACATTTCTATGGACTTCGTAGTAGGGCTTCCGCCTACAAGGGGAGCTCTGAATATGATTTGGGTTGTTGTTGACCGACTGACCAAGGTGGCTCGATTCATACCGATGAAGAACACCTAGAAAGTGGCAAAACTAGCAGAACTCTTCGATAGAGAGATTGTAAGACATCATGGGGTACCGAAAACAATTGTGTCTGACAGGGATATCAGATTCCTCTCTAGGTATTGGAAATCCACGCGGTAAGCACTTGGTACCGAGCTAAAGCTAAGTACAGCGTTCCACCCATAGACAGATGGTCAGAGTGAGCGTACCATCCAGACACTTGAGGATATGTTACGTGCATGTGCACTTGATTTTCAGACCAGCTGGATTGATAAGTTACATCTGATCGAGTTTAGTTACAACAACAGTTACCATGCTTCGATCAAGATGTCTCCCTTCCAGGCCTTGTACGGTAGACCATGCCGCACGCCATTATGCTGGGATGAGTCGAGTGAGACGGTCATTATAGGACCAGAGTATCTGGAACAAGTTCAGGCAGAAGTTCGCCAGATCTAGGCTAACATGAAGACAACTCAGGATAGACAAAAGTCGTACGCATATGTGTGCAGACGTGACCTGGAGTTCGCCGTGGGCGATCAGGTATTTCTCAGGGTATCCCCCATGAAGGGAGTATTTTGTTTTGGCCAGAAAGGCAAGTTGAGCCCAAAATATGTGGGGCCTTATGTTGTGACGGAGCGGATCGGCCCGGTAGCTTACAGACTTGATCTACCCGCCGAGCTGGGCAAAGTACATGATGTATTTCATGTGTCCCAGTTGAAGAAATATATGTCTCATCCGTCTCATGTGCTTCAACCTGAAAGGCTAACCTTAGAGCCGACCATGCGATCAGTGGAGACTCCGGTACGGATTCTGGATACTAAGACTCGAGACACTCGCCATAAGTCAGTGAGACTGGTGAAGGTTCTTTGGTCTAACCAGGACATCAAGGAGGCCACTTGGGAGCTGGAAGATAAGATGAAGGCGAAGTACCCATCATTGTTTACTTCTTAGTGTTTATGTGTATAGGGTACGGGGCGTACCCCTTTTTAAGGGGGGTAGAGCCGTTTCGGTTATGTGTGTACGATGTGTATTTAAATACATCGTCTATGTTATGTTGTTATGTTACAGACCGTTGTGTCTGAATGATGTTGATGTTGTTGTAAGGACCTTGTGTCCGATGTTATGTAAGTGTGTTGTCAATGTTGTTATGGAAATATTGTTTATATGTATTCCCGTGTTCTAATATTTAAGATATGTGGAAGTGTGAACTTTGAGGACAAAGTTCTTTTAAGGGGGGTAGATTGAAATACCCCAAACCTTAGTATGTTGTTAAAACATTTAAATATGGTATATTAAGACTAAAAAGAGTCTTAGAAACATTAGTAAACAATTTAAACCATAGAAAACACATATAAATGCCTTAAAGTCAATTGGGGCTAAAATGTGCTCTAAGCTTGGGATAAGCTTGGGTAAAACCTAATGAGCTTACCAAGACCTTATTTGTATACTAATGAACATATTAAACCAATTACCAAAGAAAACCAAGCTTGAAAACAAGTTAAAACACAAAATGTGCTTTAAGGAGTCTTAAAGCACATTTTTGAAAAATTGTCTTGTAAATGAGTTTTGAATGGCTAAATGTCCATCATTACTCTTTAATTAACATGTGTACTATATAGTATCACATTTGGAAGTCTATATCAATGGGAAATCAAAAATTTCACATCTATGTGCCTTGTTTTAGTGAATAGTAACTAAAATAAGCTAGTTTGTAACATATGTTTGTATAAGTATTTAAATTGGCCAACAAAGACTAAAATGCCCTTAGTAACATTAAGGGGGCCGGTTTTCTTAGTGGTGAGTCACCACTCTTGTTATTTTGTTAAACAAATAAAAGATGACTACTTAAGTACTATTTACTTTAACATATAAATATCTCTTAAAAGTAGACTTAAACTTCATTCTCTCATTTCCCTCTTCATTTCACATGTCTTCAAGCTCTCTTCTATCTCTTCTTGCTCTCCATTCACGGTTTGCAATAGTACACACCAAAACTCCATCTTTGACCACTTGTATCTCCTAGCTTATTTTGCCAAATCAAATTCTAGGACCACCATTCTCTTCCTCTCTTCAAGCTCTTCAATTCTATCCTTTCAAAATCTCGAGAGCTCCATTTCAGTGCCAAGAAGAATCTCCATGGGAGGAGCTTGAGCTCATCTTTTCACATATTGTTGTTCTCCTTTGCTTCTAGGTAAGGAAACTCAAAGAAAAATAACATTTCCTTCATGTTTTTGTGTTGTCTTAATGGTGCCCTTATGTTTCTGTGTTCTAGCTTCATTTCAACCTTTCATGGACTAGGTGGAGTCCTCTCTTGATATATATTCAAACTCTCTTCAAGTTCTAAGGTAAAACAACTATCTTAATGTTTTTAAAACAATGTATAATCTAGGGTTTACAATGAGATGAAGCATAAAGCTTGTATACTCATTTTATCATTTGTATAATGTTTAGAAGTTGAGAAGCAACTAAAAGCCTTGCCGATTTATTCAAGGAAACAAGAAAGAAGTTGTGAGGAAAAGAGTTAAATGTGCTAACCTAATGTGGTTTAAAGTATTAGGAGAAATGAGCTTATATTGCTTGTTAAAATGATCTAAGGAGCCAATGGTGAATGACTTAGTAAAATGTTCTCAAAGGCTTAGTAAAAGGCATATGTGTTGTTGAGTGTATTTGCAGGTCAAAGACAAATATATTGTGGAAATTCAGTGTTTATGATTTATGCATCTTAAGGGCCTAAGAGCCATGTTATTTAAGGGCCTAAGTGCCATGCAATTTAAATTACGCACTATATTGTGATGTAGTGCTAAATGTGT
The DNA here is from genome assembly GCA_023374045.1 of Limonium bicolor. Lineage (NCBI taxonomy): Eukaryota > Viridiplantae > Streptophyta > Magnoliopsida > Caryophyllales > Plumbaginaceae > Limonium > Limonium bicolor. Next base: position 350,694,108 of record CM041777.1, read on the forward strand.
GAAGTTTGTGTATAAGAATGTGTTTGATGGATTTAGTGTCCTTGATTGTTTAATGGTGAAAATAATGTGTTTTGGCTTGGTAATGTTCTAGGAGAACCTATGTCGAAATTTAGATAATGTATAAGGAGCTTTAGGTGTTTAAAATGAGTTTTGGTAAGTTAGGAAGTGTTTAGAATGGTTAAGTGCTTTACTAGTGAAAGAAACATGCATTAAGGTGTTTTAAGATGTAAAAAGGGCTTAAGCAATGTTGTAGAGGATTTAGAATGCAAAAGAATGTTTTAGGACATTTCAAGATCATGGTGAGATTGTGTTTAGGACTTGTGCAATGTTGGTGAATAAGGATGGAGTGATTTGTTGCATGGGGAGCTATAAACTTGTAAAGGTGTTCAAGGAGTTGTTTAGGAAGAAAAGATGCTTGGGAGATGATGTTGTAGTGGTGAGAAAACATTTGGGAATAGTGGGAGTTATAGGTATGAAACACCACATAGAAACTTAGTGAAAAACATTATAAGTGTAAACCTTTTTATAAGAATTTGTGTAAATGCTTGAGGAGGATTTTAGTGAATGATTTAAGGAGTTTTAAGGAGGTCTTAAGGTGTGTTTGAAGGGCCCAAATAAGGTTAGGACATACTAGGATATATGAGGTGAAGTTTGGAGTTAAATGGGCAATGAAAAATAGGGGTCTGGAGCAGACCGATCTTGTGACCGAACTTGCCAAGATCGGTCGCGCCCAGTTTACCCTGCGAGAAATGGTTTCTGGAATGGACCGACCTTGGGGACCGGACTTGCAAGGTCGGTCGGGCATGGATTTTAGTTCGGATTGAGTCTCTGGAATAGACCGAACTTGGGACCGGACTTACAAGTTCGGTCATGCCTAAATTTTTGTACGTGAGTAAGTCTCGGGAATCGACCGATCTTGTGACCGGACTTGCCAAGATCAGTCGGGCCTGAATTTTCAAAGGGAAGAAACTCTCGGGAATTGACCGAACATGTGACCGAACTTACAAGGTCGGTCGGAGTAGAAAATTTTGACGGTAATATGTTCTGGAATGGACCGACCTTGTGTAAGGTCGGTCGGTAAGTTCGGTCGGACCTAAACTTGTAAAAAAAACAAACAAGTATGGCTTAAGTAATAAACCTTAGGGAGTATAATGTAAGTAATCAAGGGTAAGTTTAGGCATTAAAACATGTCAAATAATCATGTTAAACACTTAGTAAACTTGAAGTTAAGTAAGTAATTAACCGACATTCTTAAACATGTATAGGAGTGACCTACGATGGAAATCAATCGAAGCAAGGACCAAGGTATGGTTTTCTTGCAGTCTGTTGCCTACCGGTTTACACCGGCTTGTGTGTTGGTTGTTTTTCTGTGTGTTTATGACGTTATAAGACTTAATCATGTAATGAGTTTACAATTGTTCATACTATTGTGATTTTATGATGTGACTCATTTCCCTTGTGTGTGTCTAACATGACTTACCACTTGTTGTGAATTGTTTGTTAAGTTCCACTGTTGAACTTCTAACAAGTGCTAACTGGGAAGTGAGGAATCCGGTTATCCGGTCATGCATGTAAGTTTAAGAGTAGATATCTGAATCAGATTCGACTCTTATGCTGCTAAGATTGTTCTCCTTAATTTGGCGTTCGATCTCCCGCTAGCTTCCTCCAAAGCTTACCTATTCTGACTTATGATCGGTTTAGTGGGAACATGTGTTTGTGTGGTGTGTTTGGGTCACTATATCCGAACCATCTGTGACTTAAGTTACTCGTTCGAATAACAGAACTGTAATGAGTGTGTGTAATGAGCTTAACATGAGAGTGAACCATTCTCTAGGATCTTATGTTGTTTAACCTTCTTGGTTTGTTATTGTGGAAGAGTATCCACTGTGTGTGTGATGTTGTGCTATGCAATGATGTTGCTATGCCATATGTTATGTTAAGTTATGTTTAAATGAATGCCATGTCATCATGACAATTAGTTGCGCGTATCCCGGTAGCCGATGGGCTGCGCTTTAACCATACCAGCCAAGGGTTGCTGACCCCCTCGGGGGCTCCATATTTTTACTGCAGGATGAGGATCGAGGAAGCAGAGTGGCTGTAGATTCTAGGCTGCAGATGTATTTTTGGTTATTTTGGGATGTTGAGCCCGAGATACGCCTGTGCTCCCGAGGCATTATATTTTGATTCTGTTGATACTACTGTGGCGGTATATTGGCAGTTTACAGTGAAGGAATGTAATTAAATACTCGGTATTGTATATGACGTATTTATGGTTTTAGTTCTATGCTCGGGAGTCTGATCATCAGACCGGTACACTTGTATTTATTCTGCCTTGTTAACCACGTGGGTGGTTGACGGCGTTGTAGCACCAAAGCGTTTAGTTAATGTTTAGTTGTTTATTTCCGCTGCGATTTCAATTAGTTGTGAAGTGCGATGTAGGGGTGTTACAGAAAGGGTTGTCGTAGTGCTTAATGCATTTGTGAATTAATGTTTGATTTAATAGCCTAAGAGCTATGCACTTTATGATTTATGTATAGTGTTGCATATGGAGATTTGATGAGTATTGATGGTTTTATATGTGTGCTGATAGAACCCTTGTGGTTTGGCTAGTTTTAGGATGAATTATGTGGAGAAAAGAGTGTTGAGCAATGTTAGAAAAGCAGCCAGGCTATGGCGAAATTCCGGTAGGAATCTAAGTGGTTTTAGTGATGTTTTGAGTGAAGTGTAACCTAGGTTTAGGTAGGTGTTGTTAGAGCTTGAATTGGGTGAATGACCACCCTAGAGCATGAGAGGAAGATTGTGGAGAGAATGTGCAAAATCTGTAGCAAAGAGGAGTTGTATAAGTGCTTTTGTAAGTTTAGAAAGGAATGAGGATTTAAGGCTTTAAGAGTGAAGCATGAACCTTGGCGTGAGGTGTGCATTGTCTTGGAATATTTGGAATGGTCAAATAGAGTGAGAACAATAATGCAAGTGCCAAGGGGTGGTCCGGGTTTGCAAATCGGTACACAAACCCGGACCACATCAAAAACACACCCGAGAGTGAATACAGGGGTTGGTCCGGGTTTATATCCCAGGACACAAACCCGGACCACATGAAAATGTAGGCAGAAAGTTAAAACTGTGTCTGGTCCGGGTTTGTAACCCCGGACACAAACCCGGACCAGTATAAAAATGTGCCAGAAAGTGTTTTTAAGTGCCCTAATGATGGGGAAATGAATGGTAATGGTTTTAGATGATGTTTAGGCCTTGTTTGGGGACATGTAAAGGTCCTAAGAAGTGTAAACAAGTGCTAGGAGTGAATGAGAAAGATGTGAGTTTAAGAACACATGAGTAAAACAAAGTTAAACGGGATAACGGGGTTATGTATGGGAGTATTAGTTTTACATACCGTAACACCTTAATGTTAATATAAACATTTGAATGTTACCAGTGAACGAGTGTGAACAAAGGAACGAGAGGTCACACGGTAAAGCTAACCCCGGTGAAAGGTATGATTTTCTCATACCCCGCGTGCTAACCGAGTTACGTTGATTTGTGTGTTTGTGTGCCGGCTTAATCAAGACTAAAGCATGAAAATATTCCATTGTTTGATTATGTATGCCTTGTTGTATGTTGAATGAGCTAACATACTTTTATGCCGGTGTGGTCTAACGTAGTTTATAGATCGACTCATAGTGAGTAACGATTGACTAGAAACTCGTAGATCGGGTAGTTTCATAAATAATGGAAACGTCCAAACACACAAGCTATCGATTAAAGTATAACGATAACACAAACATATGAACTAGTAGAAAAATGGCCATTTTCGGCCCCCCATTTTCGGCGGTTTTTCAATTTTCGTCGAAAATGTGTATCGGGTCATGCTATTTTCGGCGGTTGTATATAGGAACCGCCGAAAATAGTCAAGTCGAAGCATCATTTTCGGCGGTTCCTATATACAACCGCCAAAAATAGCCAAATTGAAGCATCATTTTCGGCGGTTCCTATATACAACCGCCGAAAATGGTCTTTTGAGTTGGCTATTTTCGGCGGTTGTATATAGAAACCGCCGAAAATGATGCTTATTTCTAATACCCTAGCGCCCCGACTCGACATATTGTCGAAGCTCTGCTGCCTCTCTTCTTCCTCGACGCTCTCTACTCCAGGTCGCCCTCAAATCGCCCTCTCTTCTTCTCGGTCGCCGCCGCACCTAACGCCGCCGTCACCGCCGCCGCCTCCTGCCGCCCCAGTCGCGCCGCTACCCCCGCGTCGCTGCTGCCCAAATCCAACGCCAACAAAGAATCGGGGTTAGTTTTTCTCCGATTCGAAACTTTTGAAATTTTGTTGAATTGGGTCCTAATTTGTTGTTTGGTTTGATTGGAAATACAATAAGTGGGCAATTTCAGAAATAAACTATACGCTCGCAAGGTGTTCGATGAAATGATTTAACCAATTTCAATGATTTTTTTTGCTATCTTACCATTGTTTATGTGAATTTTTGAGAAGTAAACGACCTTGGTGAATTGACGTATCAATTGTACCGTGTTTTCTTCATTTAGATACTACACAAGATTGGCAGTAGTAGTTGCGTTAGCTAGCTCCTCGTGTCTTCACTCGCCACCCGCTTCCGTTGATCCTCGTCCTTCCAAATACCGGTTAGTTTTTTTTTCAACCTAAATCAATTTCAATTTATCATGCATAATTGTTTGTATAATTTGTTGATTTATATAATAGTTAGTTGCAGGATTATATATATATATAACATATAGATATAACCACAAAATAATGTATATGCCAGCAAGGTGTTCTATAAATGTTTGTGTAGTTAGTTTATTTATATTTAGTAGCTAGTTAGTTGAGTAGATGTACATATATAAATATAACAAATAAAATAACCAACTATATATATTATATATATATATCATCAAGTAGTAATTATTATAGATGTGTATATACATATAAGACAACCAAGTAGTATATACAATATATATATTATAGATGTGTATATACATTATATAATATGCATATAACACAACCAAGTAGTATATATAAGATAGCGTATTATATATATTATACAGACTCGCCGTGCGAGAACCATATCGATATATATCCTTTTCCGAAGATAGGTTAGTTATTGTTATTTTTTATATTTAATATTTTAAATGTTAGTTAAGTTATTATACATTATAACACTTTTTTCTAAATATTTTTAAATTTTGACTGGTTGTTTGTAGAATGGACCGTGAATGGATGTACGGTCTGCGAGGGAATTATTTTGAATCGAAAGTGGAAAATGAATTTTGCAAAGCAGCTCTCTATCATCAGAAAAGGATGAATGACACTCACATTCCCTGTCCATGTGCACAGTGCGAACTTCGCAACAAATTCCCTAACCTACATGCTATCAGATTTCATCTATCACGACGTGGATTTATGCCAAACTATAAGATATGGTTTTTATGGCGAGTCTTTAGAAGCTAGTAGCAGGGTGCATACTTCCACCCAGCAGAACAGTGAACCAAGAAAGGTTACCGATGATACCACATTTCCTGATAATGAGTGTGATCAGAGTGACACTGAAATCAACGATGATAGTGAAAAGATTGAACAACTGAACTCTATGCTGCAAGATGTTGAGGATAATTTCACAGACAAGCCCGATGAATATCAAAGATTAGTTGACGCATCACGGTCCCCTTTGTTCCCCGGATGCACCAAATTTTCAAAATTGACATCCGTGCTACACTTGTTCAATCTGAAAGCAAGATTCGGCTGGAGTGATAAGAGTTTTACGGCAATACTAGAACTATTCCACGACATGCTTCCAGATGATAACAATCTTCCTACATCCACTTATGATGCAAAAAAGTTGATGTGTCCTATGGGTGTGGAGTACGAAAAGATACACGCATGTCCAAACAGTTGTGTATTATACAGAGGAGAGAATAAACATTTGAATCAGTGTCCAAAATGTCATTTGTCACGCTATAAACATAAGGACGGCCAATCATCCAATTCTAAGAAAAAAAGTCCTCCAGCAAAAGTCATTTGGTATTTACCCATAATACCAAGGTTCAAACGTCTGTTTGCAAATGTCAGAGATGCCCAAAATTTAAGATGGCACGCAGAAGGAAGGAAAAATGATGATAAGCTGAGACATCCAGCTGATTCACCACAGTGGAGGACTATCGATAGAAGATTTGAAGATTTTGCCAGTGATAATCGAAATTTGAGACTCGGGCTATGTACAGATGGGATGAATCCCTACGGCACTCTAAGTAGTCAACACAGCACTTGGCCTGTTCTATTGGTGATTTACAATCTTCCTTCGTGGTTGTGTATGAAGCGAAAATACATAATGTTATCATTGTTGATTTCTGGTCCTAAACAACCCGGACATAATATCGATGTATACTCTGCACCGCTGATTGACGATTTGAAATTGTTATGGAATCAGGGGACAGTGGTTTATGACGGTTACGGCAGACAAAACTTCACACTTCGTGCCATGTTGTTTTGCACAGTGAATGACTTTCCAGCGTACGGGAATTTATCTGGATACACGGTGAAAGGCATTTGCTTGCCCAATATGTGAGGACGACACTTGTTCTGATCGTCTAAAGTTTTCTGGCAAAAACGTGTACATGTGTCATCGTAGATTGTTGCCATCAGCACACCCGTACCGTAAAAAAGGAAGTTATTCAACGGAAAGACTGAAACACGTGTTGCTCGTATACCTTTGAGTTCTCAAGAGATCTATGAAAAGGTGAAAGACATTGAGAATGTTTTCGGTGTTCCGTCCAAATCTACCCAAAAAAACATCTGGAAAAAATCTTCAATATTTTGGGAACTTCCATATTGGAGACATTTATCTGTTAGGCATTGTCTTGATTTTATGCATATTGTCAAAAATGTTGGTGAGGCTGTTGTTGGGACTTTGCTTAACATACCTGGGAAAACAAAAGACGGAATAAAGGTTCGAAGAGACATGCAAGCTATGGGCATACGTGAGGAGTTGCATCCTCAAGAAAGAGGCAAACGAACATATTTACCTCCAGCATGTTACACTTTGTCTAAGAATGAGAAGATCAGCTTCTGCAAATGTCTTCATTCCCTTAAGGTTCCTACGGGTTATTCATCTAACTGGAAAAGTCTTGTGTCAATGAAGGACTTGAAATTGGTCGGGTTGAAATCTCATGATTATCACGTTCTGATGTTGCATCTCCTTCCTGTTGTCATTCGAGGTATATTGCCGAAGGATGTGCGAAATGCAATTACAAGACTATGTTTCTTTTTAATGCAGTGTGCAATAAAGTCGTGGATGCTGATACACTTGACAGTCTGCAACGTGATGTTGTTGTTACGATCTGTCAACTTGAAATGTATTTTCCACCCTCTTTTTTTGACATCATGGTTCACTTAGTTGTTCACATTGTTAGGGAAATCAAATTATGTGGTCCCATATATTTGAGGTACATGTATCCGTTTGAGAGATACATGGGAATTTTGAAGGGAAGGATGAAGAATAGATATCGACCTGAAGGAAGTATTATAGAAGGGACAATAACCGAAGAAGTGACAGAATTTTGTACTGAATACTTAAAGGGTGCAGTTGCTATTGGAGTACCACAACCTAGACACACGGGAGGGACAGAAGGTCAAGGTGTTACTGGGAAAAAAATTGTGGCAATTGATTCATCCTCAATGGAGTTAGCACATTTGTTCGTTTTACATCACCTTGAGATTATTGAGCCATTTTTTGAGAAACACATGACTACACTAAGAGGTCAATATCCTGGGAGGAATATTGTTTGGTTGACAAAAGAGCAAAACAAGACCTTTTGTTCATGGTTTAGAGACCATGTTATGAAACTTGCATCACTAGCGCCTGATAATGTAGGTGAAGAGCTCCGTTGGTTAGCTTTGGGACCTGGTTCCACTGCTGTATCTTACGACGGGGGGGGATGTGGTTTATGGGCATTGTTCACCTTTGGACAAAACGACAAGATTATATGTTTAAACCAGATAGCGTGAAAGTAGAAGCAGCAACAACTCAGTACACCCGAGGTGATCCAGCTTCAGCGATTTCAACCTCGAGGTTGTATTATGGATGTATTGAAGATATTTGGGAACTTGATTATCAGTTTCAAAAGTTTTTTTTTCAAATGCAAGTGGGTGGATAACAGACACGGTTATCGGGTTCATGATGGGTTTAATTTGGTTGATTTATCAAGTCTTGGTCCTACACAAGATCCGTTCATATTTCCCAAGGACTGTGAACAAGTATTTTACATAGAAGATCCCATCGATTCCAGATGGTCAGTAGTTTTACCAGGGAAAAGATTTGTGATCACAAATGTTGATCAAGATGTTGATGATGATGAATTATTATTTGATGAGACACCACCCTTTTCTAACAGTGTTCCTGCCACCAACATTGTTGATATTCCAGACGATGTAGTGTATACTAGGTCTGATCATGATGAGGGTCTATGGGTCGAAAAACCATAAATGATGTGTTTGTTTGTTAGGTAATTAAATATTAATTTTTTATGATATCTGATTACGTATTTTTTGTAAAACCTCGAGGTCCTACAAAAGCTCTGAAGTCAAAAAAGATTGAGTCGAAGCCGCTGCAGTTTAATGAGTATCTACAGCCGACTGGGGAATGGGCTGGAGACTTCACTACTGAGCTGGGCATCATAGTGCGAGAGTATTGTGATATCACTCTCTCCTGGCCTCAGGTTGACGAAAGATTGAAGAAGCAGATGTTTGAGATCGTACAGGTAAATAAACAATAGTTGCAGTATTTATTGATACGATTTATAAGTATGCATAACTAACATCCTTTTCATTTATGATGATATGCAGAAACGATATCGAATACCTGCAGAAAGCGAGTACTACACCATGGTCATATCGATGATGCGCAAGAAATTTTCAGATCATAAGCATGATCTGGTCAAATGGTTCATCACCAAGAAGCTTAAGCGGCCTGACGGCGACGCACGTCAGCCTTGGGAGATCTACACAGCAATAACCCAAGAGAAGTGGCAGCAGTTTTATGATAAGAAGATGGAGACGAAGGTACATACTAACTCTTAAATAATTAAGTATTGTATATACATACAAATAAGTTTTCATATGTATATGTTTTTAATCATCATCGTATTTGTATGTTTACTTGATAATAGGAGTATCGTGAGGCCCAGTCAGCGAATGCGAAGAAGAATGAATATCGTCACTTGCTGGGTGCTAAAGGGGTTAACAGAAGAGTTCCTGAGTGGGTGGCAGAAGGGGAGTTGCCATCGGATATGAGCACTCTGGATGACCACCAGAAACAGGGTACATTTTGGAAGCTTTCACGCACTAAGAAAGACCCAAAAACTGGAGAGCGTCTATATCCCTTCAAGAAAACGAATGAAATTGTTGATATGATGGTAAGTACTTTTGTTTAATCCTTATTTTTTTTTCAAATTCAGTATTACAATCGTATAATTTATTATAAATCCTATATGCATTTACTTCTAAAGGGTGAAATGAACGAGCAAGTAACCCAAGGGACTTGGGCTCCTGATCGACATGATGACCAGCTATCTCGGGCGCTAGGAAAGAAAGATCATCCAGGCCGAGCAGTGGGGTTAGGGGGGGTTAACATAGGGATAAGAAAAGTATTTGGAAACCCCGGGTCGAGGAAAGGAAGTAGTAGTCAGGAGAAGATGATCTCTTATGATGAGCATTTACGTGTCCTCAGTAACATCAAAGAACAGTGGAAGAATGAGATCTTTGCTGAAATGCGTCAGGGGACTGGGGCACCCTAGCCATATGCTCTTGCTTCTGATCCTTCTTATGCATATGCTCCTACTTCTGATCCTGCTGGACTGCACACAAGCACCGAGTCTAATGATCCGTATCCTTACGCATATGTACATGTAAATTTTTATATCTTTGACTGTTTTATTACTTGTCATATCGTTTATTACATATTTATCAGTTCAATCATCTACTAATCTAATTAAATTGTAGGATCCAATAAACTGCAACCTTTTGCTCCCGTACAACAATCAAAATATACATGTTGCAGAAGGAAGAGTGTACATATCACGCTCGAATGACGTGGTCCATGGCATGCCATAACAGCCGTATCACGGGAGAGTGTCTGTGGACGAACCGATTTATGCGTGTCCTGATTTAGAACTCCCTGTACCTACGGAGGAGTACAGCACGGTTCGGTCTGCAAAGGGTGCATTTCTTCAATGGCCTGTTCGCCTGATTCAGAAGTGTATGAAGGTACGCCCAATACAAACCTTTAATATAGTTATTGTAGTAAATTATAAGTGTCTGGATGTAACACCCCTACCGTTAATCTTATGCTTACCGTCTAAACGTCCTGTTAATCCTATCAGTTCGCAGCGGAAATACTACCATTACTACGGCGGGTGATACAACGCCGCTAACCGCCCATACGGCTAGCTAGGCTTACCTTACCTTACAGTCACGGTCTCATGATCATAGTGTACCGAGCTACTATATTACTTACCAAAATACCGCATACCGAATACTTACATCAATGGATCACCGAGTATTTAAGTATATTCAATTACATTCCCATTTCCAAATTCCCAAAAGAATGAGTCTCGAACTACCACTCATCTATACCAATTCTCATTCTATTAATATCCAAAAAGGTGTACCCCATGGTACACCGGCTAACAAAAACTTACAGCCGTGTACTACTTAGTACACCAATCATCAATTCATTGTTTACAATCAAAAGGAAATCAAAGACCTAGCTACATCTCTTCATGGCCTTCATCCTTCTCTTGTACCTGTGTGTAGTAAAAACGGTGCCCCTAGGGGCTCAGCAAAAGCTGCGCATAAACTCCGCATATACCGAGTGCTTGCTAGGGCACACCGACTATTTGACGTCCACTAAACATGCTGTTCATTAATTACATACATACATGCTTTGCATACATCATACATTCATTCACAATACCATTCACAATCCATACAGCAATACAATCGCATACACATTACTTACCTTTCCAAGGTTAGCCAAATTGTGCATCCGGGTTAATCGGAATGCTTTTACTCTTTTACTCATTACATGTTGCTTCCTCTTACCTACACTTACTTACTTTCACTTTACTTACTCATTCTTACTTACTTACTTATACTCAAGTTAAGTCGTCGGGACCTCCGGCCCTGGGGACTACTCCGTCCCACGTCCGGGATTTACTTGACTCACCAATCCGGGATGCTACCCACTTAAGGGATTTGGGCCGCGAACTAGTTTAAGAGTCAGGAATTGGAGCCAACCTCTCGTGACTCCGCATCCTCACGCGTGGCCGAAACTATATCGGACTTCTACTCATTCCAATTTAATTACCAATTTAAGTTAGAATGGTTAGCTTGTTAGGAATAAGTTAGAAGTCCAAAGTCAACACATTTGGTCACAATACAATACAACATACATACACGCATTCATATTCATCGATACATTTCATGAATTATACAAACTAAGATTTAAGAAAAATATTCGCAACATACAACACTACATATTCACAAGTATGCATAGTAACTCCGATTCGTGCATTTATCTTATTTGGTGATCAATTAGCACACAACACACAAATCAGAGTAACCAAGATAGCATACGGGGCATGAGGAATTCATACCGTTCACCGTTGTACGTGTTTCCGAACGTCTTCCGGTGTCACAAATCAAGTCCTATTATATACATACAATTGAATGATTAATCTAACTATCATTAACTTAACTCATACTTACTATGTCCTTATACTTCCTACACTTACACATTACTTACTTATCCTTCATTACCTTAAGTTTTATTTTCTTACTTATTATTGGCATACTTGCATACGTGTACATATGTATATATATATGTGGGTATACATATATATATATATATATATATACAATTATTATTTAATTTAAATAATTTTTTTTTGACTGGACCGAACTTGCAAGTCCGGTCCATTCCAGTGGCTCACATTACGGAAATTTTCTGGCCCGACCGAACTTGCAAGTCCGGTCGCAAGTTCGGTCCATTCCAGAAGGTTACAGACGGGAGAATTTTCTGGTCCGACCGAACTTGCAAGTCCGGTCGCAAGTTCGGTCCATTCCAGAAGCTTTCCCGTCTTTGTAAATCTGGGCTCGACCGAACTTGCAAGTCCGGTCGCAAGTTCGGTCCGGCCCAGTATTTGCATTTTTATTTATGTTTTCAGTCCTCTCTTTTACCCATTACTTCCCCATTGTTCCTACACTTATTCCCACATGTTATAACACTAATTAAACCTCCTAATACACCTTAGTTCATTCCTTAACTCCTTACACATTTCTATACTAACTTACACACTCAATTTCCAAGTATCATTTCAACACTTACACTAGTTCTTTCCTAGTTGCATTTGCTACTGATTTTAAAACTTACTTTCCCCATCTGTAGATCCCTCTTCTAATGTCATTTCTAACCCTCCTAGTGTATTTAGAATACATTATCTATCTCTCTCAATCTACCATCCATCTCCCTCAAACAAAATCTGTTACAACTCATGTTATTAACCTAGTTTCTAGCACACTAAGTGTTCTATTCCTAGGTAAATTTTGCCATAACCTCCCCTACATTTTTACACTCTCACCACATTGTTTCAATCACATTTTCATTCATTTCACCTGTTTATACACAATAACCATATAAAAGCTCCCATACACCAATACCAATACTAAAACACTCTTAAAAATTCTTGCACAACATCTCATTCCCAAACTAGTTTGTAACAGTTTTTAAATGTCTTTTAAGGGTTTAAAATCTTGTTTCTTCTTACACCTTACACTACTAGTACACTATCATTTTACACTAGAGATTTTCATTACTAAAAATCTGTTACATAAGCATTTACCAAGCTACCCAAAGATGAGTGTAATTACCTTGTCCTCTTCTACTAGTTTCTTTTCTTCTTCTTCCTTGCTTCTTCCTTCTCTCTTTCCACCGGTTTTAACTCAAGTTCTCTAACACTACAACCCATTCACATATACATTTCAATACCCCATTTTAATTTATTTATTATTATTTTTTTTTACCGGACCGGACTTGCGACCGACCTTGCAAGTCCGGTCCATTCCAGTAGCTCATATTACCGAATTTTCCTGGACCGACCGAACTTGCAAGTCCGGTCGCAAGTTCGGTCCATTCCAGTAAGTTTTGGTTTCGAAATTCTGGAGTCGACCGACCTTGCATGTCCGGTTCCAAGGTCGGTCCATTCCAATAAGTTTCGTTACAGGCGAATTTTAGCCCGACCGACCTTGCAAGTCCGGTAGCAAGGTTGGTCCATTCCAGTAGCTTACTTGACGGAAAAGTTTTGAGTCGACCGACCTTGCAAGTCCGGTCGCAAGGTCGGTCCATTCCAGTAGGTTACAGACGGGAGAATTTTCTAGTCCGACCGAACTTGCAAGTCCGGTCGCAAGTCCGGTCGATTCCAGAAGCTTTCCCGTCTTTGTAAACCTGGGCTCGACCGAACTTGCAAGTCCGGTCGCAAGTTCGGTCCGCCCCAGTATTTGCATTTTAATTTCTGTTTTCAGTCCCTCTTCTTACCCATTACTTCCCCATTGTTCCTACACTTAATCCCACATGTTTTGACACTAATTAAACCTCTTAATACACCCTAGTTCACTCCTTAATTCCTTACACAATTCTATACTAATTCACTCACATAATTTTCCAAGTTTCTTTTCAACACTCACCTAGTTTCTTCTCTAGTTGCATTATGCTACAGATTTTAACACTTACACTCCTTTTCTACATCTCCCTCTTCTATTGGCATTACTAGCACCTCTAAAACATTATAACTACCTTAACTATCTCTCTCAACTTACCCTCTATCTATCTCAAACAAAATCTATTACACACTCACATTAGTCACCTAGTTTCTAGTTCACTAAGTGTTCTATTCCTAGGTAAATTTTTCCATGGTCTCCCCTATATTTTTACACTCTCACCACATATTCTAGTTCACAATTCAACACTTATTTCACCTGTTTCAATAGACATCAATATACCAACCTTTATACATAATTTCCAAACACTAAACACCACTAAAAATTCCTACACACTACTTCTCATTCCCAATCTGTTTGTAACCGTTTTTAAATTGTTTTCAAAGGTTCAAAACACTTGCATTCTCTTACACATTATACTACTAATGCATTACCATTTTACAATACACATTCTCATTTCTAAAAATCTGTTACATACTCATTTACAGAGCTACACAAAGATGAGCTTAATTACCTTGTTTTCTTCTTCTAGTTTGTTTCTCTTCTTGCTTCTTCCTTCCTCTCTTTCTCCACCGGTTTTGATAACTCAAATCCTCTAACACTACAACCCATTTACACATACATTTCAATACACCATTTTAATACTAAAACTAACTCTAACCATTATTCAAGCTCTAATGTAGGTTTTAGGGTTTAGAAATTATATTACCTTCCAAGAGTGCAAATGAAGCTTGGAGTGGTTCAAGAACAAGATTTCCAACTCCAACAAAGATGCCAAAATCGGCTAGGATACAAGAGGCCAAACAAGGGTTTAGTCTAAAATTCGTTTTGCCCTTAAGGCTAGGAAAACAATGGTGTTTTGAGAATATTTTTACCTCAAAAGAACAAGGAGAAGGAGGGCCTTCTAATGGTAGTCTTGAAGCTCCAAATGGGGTATACCCATGAAAATGAAAATGCTCTTTTCTGGATTTTGAAAAGAGGGAAGTGTTGCTCTTGAGGAGAGGAAGACAATGGTGTAATTTTTGGAAGAGTTTTGAGGGGTTTACAAGAGGAGAGAAGGTGAGGACTTTAGTGGTTCTTCATGTTCTCCATTGATGTCGCATGGAGGAAGGGGAAATAGAGAGTGAGGGAGATGGGTGTGCTTTACGTGAGTGAAGAGAAGGGAATGGGTAGAGGAGAGAGAGAATGTGAGGTAGTATAGGTTTGCTTTTCACTTTTTAATTTTTTGTCTTTTTGCAAATGAAAAGGGAATTAATAGTGTGAGAGAGGGGCATGGGATCGGACACACACACACAGACCATGAGGGTCTTCAAATTTTATTTACAAAATTGGACACATAAGTTTGTGTTATTTAAATTTCTACCCCACAACTTCCCGTTTTTGACAGTTTTTACTAATTTCTCGTTTTCTTGATTTTTGTTGGTTCTAAAGCTTCACTAATATTTATTAATGATTATTTAGTTGACCGAAATTGTTACGAGTCTATTTGACCCGCTTAAAGACATGTTTTCCCGGTTACCTCGAAAAACGCGCTTTAAGGTTCGTTAGTGATTTTAATCCGTTTTAAGGATCCGTTTTCTTCGGGATTTGTTCCCTCATGATTATTTATACTTAATTAAGCTTCTCAATTATTCATTAGCCTAATTAATCACTATTTTTAATTACGGGGTATTTCAATCTACCCCCCTTAAGAAACTTTGCCCTCAAAGTTGCTCAAGGTTAATGGTTTTGGTAATTCTACTCATTAGGCAAACCAATTGCACTAATGTGTCTTACTACCACCTATGAGGTGTTCACTTCATTCCACATTACAAGCATACACGGTTCAAGCATCATACACAATTCACATACATACCATTCCACATTACGCAATACATCATTACCATTCACAATACACATTACACATACATCATCCATCATACAAATACATTCATACACTACACATTACACATACATACACATACCAATTCACTTACACTACATGTGCCATACAAAATCTATTACAATACCTACACACTAAGCAATGCTTACCCCGAAGCAATGCAAAAGCAAAAGCTCTACCCCCCTTAAAAGGGGTACGACCCGTACCCGTATTGCTAAATACTAGACTCTCTAGTCTACGAACAGCTGTGGGTACTTAGCCGTCATGGCATCTTCCAATTCCCATGTCGCTTCTTCGACATTATGGTTTGACCATAGGACCTTCACCATTCGTATAGACTTATGGCGAGTGTCTCTGGTCTTCCTATCGAGGATTCTCACTGGGGTTTCAACATATCTCATGTTTGGCTCAATGGATAAGTGCTCGGGCTCTAACACATGAGAAGGATCAGCAATATACTTCTTGAGTTGTGACACATGAAATACATCATGGACACGCCCCAAGTCCTCAGGTAGTGCTAACCTGTAGGCTACGGATCCAACTCTTTCAGTGATAGTGTACGGCCCTACAAACTTTGGGCTTAGCTTGCCCTTCTGACCAAAACGGAAGGCACCCTTCATAGGTGAAACTCGCAAGAACACTTGGTCGCCCACGGTGAACTCAAGGTCGCGTCGTCTCACATCCGTATAGGATTTCTGTCTATCTTGGGCTGCCTTCATGTTAGCTCTAATGTAACACCCCTAATCTTAAACTTGTAATGACGTCATAACTCGTAGCATAATAAATAGCAAATCGCAGCGGAAAATAAAACTATCTAACCTTGGTGTTACACGCCGTTACCCACCCTTGTGAGTAACAAGGCATCCTTACTCTTTCCAACATTACAACTTCTCACGCTGTGATGAACAGATACTGAGCACTCTAATTATTACAACCAATTCCAACTAAATGAGCAACTAACTGAAATACAACAAACTCCAAACTATAATATATAACAAATCCATAAGTGTTTATAAAAACACAGCGGCTACCCTGTTCCCCGCACTCCGGCTTGTGTATCCTTCAGAGACCTGAAATGTTTGGCCCAATGAAGGGCTCAGCAAACTATGCTGGTATGCTAAATGTAGTCCTAAGCCTTCTAGATTCCTTAAGTCGTTTAAGCCATCTTGATATTAGATTCTTTACATGAAATACCGGTTTATAAAGATAACAAAAATAACTGTAAACACTTAACAAACACATAGCAAACCACCTGTAAACACCAGTGTACTATAGTACACAACATCAACAACCACACAACAATAACCACACAACAATAACCAATAATCACACATTAGTAAACCTTAACAATAATCAAACAGATACACGTATTAAACTGTACTTGTTAGTTAGTCACTTGGCTCTTATCCTTTAAACCAATCATTTAACCTTTCCCAATTAATTTTACCTCAAGTGTCATGTTAAGACAAACCTTAATAACTTGTGGACGAATGTCCCCTGGATTCCAAAGGAACCGTTACCAACGGACCTTCTGGCCCTGGATAAATATATGTAATGACCGATCCGGTCGAACCTGTGCACCTACGGCAGTGCCCTCCGCCATCCCCGAATGTGGCTGATGGATTTCGAGTGACTCCATTATAGTCCCTCGTTGTGATCACAATGCGCAACCAGAAGGTCGGAACGATCTGGATTCCTCTCTTATAAGTTAGCCCTTTTTGTCAGTGATACAATAACCAATATTTGAATTAAGACCTTGACAGTTGACCATTGTTAGGTTCAATAATACCTAGAGGTCTGTTAGTCTTTTCCAGTTCAAATGTGTAAATTTCCAGTCACAAAACATTCGCGTATAAAATACTACGCAACAGTGTAAACAATATAGTTCACCATAACATACACATAAAATCATAGATATCGTTCTTGATAATCAAACATATAATGTCTGGACCTCAGGATAATCCTTAGCACATTCAGACCACACAATTAACATACCGTTCACCAAGAAACTGCTAGCTTCTCAAACTCCTGTTCAGTAGTCCCTCCCCGTACGCTGTTATTTAAACATGCAATACCAGTAGTATTAATATAACTATTCACTAAATATTACAGTACCGTCACTGTAGTGTTTATACTCGTCGTGTATTAACTCCGTATGTTATTTATTTTCCCCTGTTATTTAAACAGTGGTTCTAGATAACCTAGCAGTTCATTATTTTATGTGAAACTCACATTTGATAATAATTTATCATTTATACGGTACATCTTTACCTCATTAATCATATACTTATAATTACTTCCACTTATCGTTTATATTATATCCCTTGGTCATTTTTATTATAACTAAAATTATTTTATAAACTTTATATTATATTCCTTAATATACCATAATGCATTATATTACCTAGTTTCACTTCCTTGCCTTATTAAATTACAAAACCAATCTTATTAACTCGGTATTTATATATTATACCCAACAACTTAATAAATTACTAAATAGCCACACATAATTTTCCGGTAATCATAATTGATCCCGTTAACTTTTACAACTTAACAAATATCCATATACTTTTATAATTTGTTAAATACCCTTATAAATTTCAAAAATTGTAAAACAATTATATTAACTTCTATAAAGTGCCAAATAACTACTTTTATAATTCACTAATTACCCTCATTAACCTTTGTAAATATTAATTAACCACCTTACTTTTACAAATCACACAAATACTTACTATTTCGGTAATTACAATTAATACCACCAATTTTAAAATTACCAATTAAGTCCATAGCCTTTCGGTTTCAACATATAATTTATATATTCATACTTTTAACCCCAAAACTTTATACAAGTTACATATTAACTTATAAACTATAGTTTAAATATTTTATTTCTTTAATTAACCAAAGTAACCCATATCCTTTCTTAAATTGCATTTCCGTCCATATTAATTTCTATCTTTCATATATACTTCCATAAATTACATATTCACCCCAAAACTTTTATAAACTTAATATTTTATGTCATAAATCATTTTAACCCAAAGTTTTTGGTCAACACTTTGACCAAGACTTAATTTCATAATTAATACTTCAATATACCCATAAAATCATATGTATTTTCGGTAACATCCTAAACTTCCCAATAATTACAAAATAGTCCCTAAACTTTATTAAATGTTATTCTTAACACTTAAACACTTATTTAAATTCACCAAAATTCATAATATTAATTTCTTCTTATATTATATCATAATTATACCAAATCACTCCTTAAGTTTTCGGCAATTACAATAAACTCCCCAAACTTTTCAAAATTTATATTTTTGCCAAATACTTATAAAACTAGCCATATAAATACTTGTAGCTATTTTTAATACACCCAAAAGTTATAACATAAATTAATATACTTATATATTTCGAAAATCATTCAAATAACACATATCATACTCGGCTCCAAATTTTATTTTACTATATAGTTTTAAAAAAACTTGCTTTAAACCTTATAATACTTATAAATGTATATAAGCCATATAACACTTCTAAAAATTATGCTAATGACTTAGAATGATTATAAACTAAAAATAGAACATATTATCCTTAGATATTTCGGTTTTAATATATATATGTATCCTAATTAACTTTTGTGACACATATTTATACCATAAGATAATAATCTTACCTTATATGTTATAAATTATTTTCTTTGATACTTTAACTTAATAATTTTCGGCCTTAATATTAACATGGCCTTAACATAATTTTTATACTAAATTTTTGAAGCTTATATTAAGCCTAAACTTAATAACCTTAATTATATAAACTTACCCTTAAATCAAGACAATTCTTGTACTTGATTTTTCCTTGAATTTCCAAGCTCTCCAAATATTATTTTGATGAAGCCATCTCGAACTCCTTGTACATATATAGGAGATTTATTTGTTAGACTTCTAACAAGAGTTCTTAAATAATATTTGTAGAATTTTTACAAGAGTTTACCTTAGGAATTTATCAAGGTATTTTTGATACACCTTGTGATGATTGTAGATCCAAGTTTCCTTCATGAAATAATGAAGAAAATATTGGTTTAGAAGCTCTCATAATTTCGAAAATAATTTAGGTATTTACCTAGGATTTTTCAACATGAAAATACCTTAACTTGATCTTGTTGTTCCTTGTGTTGTTGTTGGATTTAGGAACCACCTTGGAGCATATATGCTTGGCGATTTCCTTGTAGATTTGCTAGGATGTTTTCTTGCTTCAAGACTTGATAGAATTAACTAGGAATTTACATTAAAGGTTGTTAGGATTATTACACCATTAATATAGTTTGTTTAGCATTTAGGAATTGAATTAGGAATTGAACAAGAAAATCAAAGAGAGAGCTTGGGAGGGAAACTTACCAATTCGGTGTGCATGGTAAGTAAGGAATACTCACGTATGTCCTTTAATAATAAGGGTTGAAGGTAACTTGGACTTGTTATTATTTCATGACTTATTTAGTTTAATAAATCATGCAATTATCTACCTAAGTAGACTAGACTTGCGGCTGGGTGAGATTCATCCCATTATCACTTTCCAATCATGCATATTCATATGGTAATGGAAGACACAACCGATTGATGACTAAGTCTAGTCATAGATTAATAATCATAGTAGTAAATTAATACTTCATTAGCTTTATCATTGAATTAATTGTCTCTTGTTGCAGGGGGGTGATCGGCGCAAGCAGGAGTGGAGATTCCTCCAGCTCAAATCTCCATTTCAAGTAGGCCTGTTAGCTTAATATAAGTAGTTATAGTGCTGATCCTATCTACTTGCAGGTTGATCGGTTATCCAGGACAGATGGAGCAGTGGTGCACCATCAAAACGGCTACTCCACTCGTACTAGTTTGGGCGGCTAAAAGCACAGGCCATGCTGCATTCTGGTTAGTAATTTATTGCAATGATTTATGCTTTATGACATTGCTTAATCATGGATTATTGTTTACTTACTTGCAGGTGTGGTATACGGCGCAGACAAGAAGACTCCACCACCGCTGTTTCTTCACGTGAATGGGGCATCTTAAAGTGGTAATTGTTTGTTATAGTTGTAGGCTTTATTTAAGATAAGATAAGATAGCTTATATATTTCTTGTTTATTTGCTTCTGCAGGTGACTTGTTCGGTGCAGACCTGGACGGCAGATGGGTGCGACCGCATGTGCTTGGAGCATCCAGCCACTTCAAAGAAGCTTATCTCTTCGGTAATGGCCTGTTAGTGGGTTACTTTTGTTTTTTCCAATTTAACTTGTCTTGTTTAATCTTACAGGTGATGGCGTTCGGTGCAGACATAGATTGCAGGTGGAGATCGTGTCCAATTTGGAGAATCAAACAGCACCAATTTGGATGGTTAGAATTTTAATGAGGTTTGTTTATGTCACTAGGTATTAGCTTAGGTTATACTTAGTTGATTTATAATTCTATTGTAAATTTCATTGTAGATAGTACGGTGGTTCTGCCTCATTAGACTGTTATTAATTGTTCCACTAACATAAATAACTTGCTAGGATGAGTCATCTTAGCATATTACATAATTTGTAATAAAACTAGCCAAAATAGACTAGTAGTCACGCCTACATTGGAGGTCAAATGAGACTGATTTATTTTTAATTTTTTTATTACACTATATTGTACTAAGACCATACTAATATATGTAATAGGCTCCAGCATTTAATTGGTACATTTTTATTATGGGAAAAGATGAAAGTTTTTAGGGTAAAAATGCTGATTTTAGGTGCCTTTTGTACCAAAAATCGCCCCCATTAATTCCATGAGTTCCAAGTGTTTATTTATATTGTTTATAGTCAATAATAATATATTTAAGTGTCACATTGAGTTATATAGGGTTATATAAACCCATAACACAATTTTTAGGTTACCCGGGTAAAAAGGAGCGTTAAGAAACTCCCCCGAGTATTTTATCTTTAACTGAGAATTTAACTTGAGAACTTTGTCTTAAATGTTTATTAAAGTTTTATTATGCATTTTGAATGAGGTGTAATGCTTTACTTTATTTAATAAGGTATTTCCGGGACTTTTCAGGCCTTAAGGGGCCTTTAAGAGAATTCCCGAGTATTTAATATTTTACTCAGTTCCAATCTGAGTAGTTGTGTTCCAGAGGTCATACAATGATCCTTGGTCGACTTTATATAATGTTTATAGCTTATATAATTTATTTACTTAAGGTCGGGCTTCAACGCACGTTTTTGACCTTAAGGAGTTTTAGTGCGTTCTCAACGCTTGAGTGTTTATATACTCTCTTTAGGGTTTAATAATCCCCTAGATAATATTATTTATTATAATTTAATTATTTAAATATTAGGGGTATTTCACGCGGGCTCACTGGCACACCGACCTGGGTCTGGCTTTGATACCATCTGTGACAGCTCAGCCTTATCAGCCCACATGTGTGATATTGTCCGCTTTGGCACGCAGGCCGCACGGATTTGTTCCTGGGGTTTCCTAGCCCCAAAACGCGTTACACAAGGAAGAGGTATCCATGCACCTATAAGGCACACTTCGTTCTCCTCTCCAACCGATGTGGGAGGTAAACCTCAAGGGTATTACATGATCAGACCGAAGAGTTTTGATCTTGAGGTTGAGTTGTACTTGGACTTTTCCTGCAAAGACTTGAAATTTCTCAAAGACTTCGTCTTTGGAAGCAATAAAGAGTGTCCAAATGAATCGTGAGTAATCATCAACAATTACAAACACATACCAATTTCCTCAAAAACTTTTGATTCTCATGAGTCCACATAAGTCCATGTGAAGTAATTCAAGTGGCTTGGATGTACTAACTAAGTTCTTTGACTTAAAAGAAGTCTTAGTTTGTTTGCTTCTAACACAAGCATCACAAAGATTGGTCTCAGATTTTTTAATTTCAGGGAGACCTCTTACCAACTGTCTCAGATTTTTTACACTCTATCACGTCTGTCATTAATGTGTGCTGGACGGACAGACCACATACAACAAGAACCGTATTACTTAAATGCTGCTCCTTTGACAGAAGCATTAAAAAGAGCCTGTCAAGGTCAGACTCTTCTTACACTCTGTCACGTCTGTCATTAATGTGTGCTGGACGGACAGACCACATACAACAAGAACCGCATTACTCAAACGTTGCTCCTTTGACAGAAACATTAAAAAGAGCTTGTCAAGGTCAGACTCTTCTTACACTATGTCATGTCTGTCATAAATGAGTGTTGGACGAACAAACCACATACAACAAGAAACGCATTACTCAAACGTTGCTCCTTTGACAGAAACTAGCTGTTGTACTATCGTTTAGGACGACAACTATATAAGGGAGTATGTAAGGGCCAATTCACTCATCTTATAACTCGATCTACAAAATTGGATTGATGCGTAGAATATGTTAATTTGAAAATATAAACCTGATTGGTTGTTCATTGCTTCAACGCAATGCAACATGGTGCATGGGATATCCATGAGCAACGTTTGTGTAGGTGAGACAGGCTTATAGGGTGAGATTATATTTCCGAGAGATATTGTGTAATTGAGAGAGATTGTAAGATGTGTGAGGAATGATGGATGTAGAGGGGAATATTTATAGGGAGAACTGGCGGCGCCCGAGCATAACGTTGCACAACAACTGCATTTGCCAAATGCGGTTGTATAGTACATGTTGTACTAACCGTTGGAGCTGTTAGTGACCGTTACTATTGCAAAAGAACCGCATTGGGCAAATGGGGGTGTACATTAGCCGTTAGGACTGTCAGTGAATGTCACTATTGTATTATAAAAAGGGTATGGGTCTCCAAACTCACTCCTCACGTACTGCTCTCAAATTCTTTCTACTTACCTGCTACTTGAATTCTTCATACCTTACACCCCACATTGATCTCAAAATCTAATGGAGTTTCCTTTCAGTTTGCACGTAAATTACGGGGCTACTTTCAGCCGTCGTGGTGCACACTTCGAGCGAAGGATGGGGCATAGCCGCGTAGAAATAAGTATATTGTATCCTAATAATCTCCGTGATCTGCAACGACGAGTAGGTCGTGCTCTACGCTCCCTTCTTGGCACAATAAACGTAGCAACAATGGTGTATCTGGGTCTGGAGGCCGATTACGAATGGACTTTTTTCCACGTACAGACTGATACATCAGTACATCGGATGATGGAAAATTATATGGAGTATAACGATTTCATGGAAAATATTCCTTTACTTGTCATTTATGATCCTATTGAAGCTGGTGATGATGATTTCGAAGAACAAGAGTCGGTTTACGAGATGCGACGTAATATAATAGCACATAGAATAGAGAGACAAAGGTTAGGAAACAATTAGGTAACTTTTTATTGTGTATATTGTGTATGTTAGCCACTTTGACCTTATTTATGAAACACTTGTTGAAGTCAGAATGAGGTGAGCTTTGGACACTATAATGTGTGTGTGTAGTACTACGTGTACGAAAAGTTATAGCCTAAACGGATGTTGTTTGATTGTTCGAAATCTGCGCGCAATACCGCACCAGGATGCAGTTTTTTATAATTTAAATATTGTGTATGTTAGCCACTGTGATCTTATTTATGCAACACTTGTAGAAGTCGGAATGAGGTAAGCTTTGGACACTATAATGTGTGCGTGTATTATTACGTGTAAGCAAAGTTATAGCAAAAACGGATGTCGTTTGATTATTCGAAATCTGCGCGCAATACCGCACCAGGATGCAGTTTTTTATAATTTAAATATTGTGTATGTTAGCCACTTTGACCTTATTTATGAAACACTTTTAGAAGTCGGAATGAGGTGAGATTTTGACACTATAATGTGTGTGTGTGTAGTAATTCGTGTACGCAAAGTTATAGCCTAAACGGATGTCGTTTGATTGTTCGAAATCTGTGCGCGATACCGTACGAGGATGCAATTTTTTATAATTTAAATATTGTGTATGTTAGCCATTTGACCTTATTTATGAAACACTTGTAGAAGTCGGAATGAGGTGAAATTTGGAAACTATAATGTGCGCGTGTAGTACTACGTGTACGCAAAGTTATAGCCTAAACGGATGTCGTTTGATTATTGAAAATCTGCGCGCAAACGGAATGAGGTGAGATTTTGACACTATAATGTGTGTGTGTGTGTGTGTGTGTGTGTGTGTGGTGTGTGTGGTGTGTGTGTGTGTGTGTGTGTGTGTGGGTTGTGTGTGTGTGTGTGTGTGTGTGTGTGTGTGTGTGTGTGTGTGTGTGTGTGTGTGTGTGTGTGTGTGTGTGTGTGTGTGTGTGTGTGTGTGTGTGTGTGTGTGTGTGTGTGTGTGTGTGTGTGTGTGTGTGTGTGTGTGTGTGTGTGTGTGTGTGTGTGTGTGTGTGTGTGTGTGTGTGTGTGTGTGTGTGTGTGTGTGTGTGTGTGTGTGTGTGTGTGGTGTTATTGGAGTTATAAAGTTGGGTTTAGTCTAGTATCTTGGGCTTGGTCTATACAGCTTGTTAGGCTTGACTCGTTAGCATTCTTATTTCATTATTATTAGTTTGTATTAGGAAGATAAAAGTAACATTTTATCGTAGCCAAGGATCTAGGAAAACAGTTTCATTAAACCTAGTATAAGTACGTAGGTTTGTATTCTCAGTTTTATACATTAGAAATAATAGCAGCAGCGAGGCTTTACAATCGTTTTCTATACAAATGTCACTACTCTATACACAAACTGAAACACTAAATTCTATTATGGTATCTAGAGCACAGGAGTTCTAAAGCTAGGTTCTTGCACTTGCTCTCATGGCGGATGATGATCCAAAAGGGAAGAAGGGTTCAGATAAGGGTTTGTCCTCTGCGGCTGCGACGACTGCCATAGATGTCAACGGCCCGATTTATGTACATGCTGCAGAGAATCCCGGGCTAAACCTCGTCTCCAAATTCAGTGGCACTGGTTTCCTCGGTTGGAAGTTTGACATGGTGACAGCGCTTAAATCCAAGAACAAATTTGGATTTGTCACAGGAAAAGTAAAAAAGCCAGATGAAGCGGATGATATAAGGTACGCAGCCTGGGAACGTGCTAATTCTCTTGTAGTTTCTTGGATTAAAAATGCTCTTGGTGGAGATGTCCTTGATAGCGTCAGATTTGGAACCCCAAAGAACTCTGGGACAATCTTTGCGCTGAGAACCAACACAGCAACTTGGCGATTGTTCATGTACTGAAGCGTAACCTGGCAGAGACAAAGCAAGGAGATGATTCAGTGCGTGAATACTTTAACAGATTGAAAAGGCTTTGGGGTGAATTAGAACAGGCAAAGCCACTACAGAGGTGTTCTTGCAACAAATGTACGTGTGACATAAACAAATCCATCAAGAAGGCAGCAGATGAAGACAAGGTAGTTCATTTTTTAATGGGGTTAAGTACGGATTACTTATCTATCAGAGGCCAGATTTTGGCGATGCCAAGTCCTCCAAGTCTGGAGAAGGCCTTCTCACTGGTGGTTCAAGAAGAAGAACAGAGGCGTGGGAAGACATCCAAGGAAGAAGCAAAATCTTTCTATTCTCACAGACCGACACAAACAGAGAGCACAAGGTATTCCAGAAACCCTAAAATTGAAACCGACAGAGGGAATCTTAGTTGCACGCATTGTAAAAAGGTTGGCCATACTTACGATAATTGCTTCCAACGACAAAAATGTAACCATTGCAAGAAGAATGGTCACACAGAAGATGAGTGTTATCACCTCCATGGGAGGGATAATGTTCTTGCACGAAAGAGGAAAAGTTTTGTCAACAGCGCAAAGGTGGAAGAACAGTCAGAACAGTCGGGCACAGACGGTGGGCTAACACCGAAACAAATCCAACAGATTACCGAATTAATTCGGAATGTCAACACGGGAGCTAAGGCAGACGACTTGAGCTATAGCAATTTCTCAGGTAAAACTACTTACTGTGATAAATATTGTCTTACCAGTTCACAAAATGTGTTCAAGGGAAAGTGGATTTTAGATTCGGGTTCCACGGATCACATTACCAGAATCAGAGATCTGCTTGTGAACTTGCGTACCTTGCGGAGAAAAGTCGATCGTTTACCAGATGGGAGGCTCATGGCGTGAACTTGGTAGGCGAGGTGAAAATCGGGGACAGAATGTGGTTGAGAGGAGTGTTGTTTGTTCCCGGTTTCAAGTTTAATCTTATCTCTGTGAAACGTTTATCTGAAGATTATGAACGAGCCCTAATTTTTGACACCGACAAATGCTTTCTACAGGACCCTTTGACAGGGAAGACTGAGCTGCTTGGGGAAAGCGCCGGTGGGCTTTACATTCTCGGTTCGACAGCGGGTCAAGTCTGGGCCGCACCGAAGTCAAGCAGCAAAGAATGGGGCCGCACCAGTGGGCTAGAAGCTGGAGCGGATCGGTTTTGTAACAATTCTACAGAAATGAATGTGGGTCAGAATTCCTTTGTTAGTACTAAGGCTAAGGAGATACATGTTAAACTAGGGCATGTTCCGTTTCGAAAACTTGTTACGATCGGTTTATTAAAGCATTCAGATTTTCATTATGATTATGCCTGTGACGTGTGTTACAAAAGTAGAGCTCAGAGATTACCTTTTGATGATCGTGTGTGAAAACTAAAAGGGCTTTCGAGATGATTCATGTTGATGTGTGGGGCCCGTTCAAAACCGAGACTTACAACGGTTTTAAGTACTTTGCATGTTTGTGGATGATTTTACGAGAACGACATGGGTCCACTTATAAAACAAAAGGTGAAGTTGGAGTGCAGTTGTCAATTTCCTCAGTTTCATAGAACGCCAGTTTGAAACCAAAGTCAAAGTGGTTCGTTCTGACAATGCAAAAGAACTTGGAGTTCCAATGAAGGGAAGATTTTCTTTTCTACGAAAGGAATCAGATACTACATGTGCCCATACACCTCAGCAAAATGCAGTTGTCGAGAGAAAGCACCGGTATCTCCTTGAAACAGTGCGAGCTTTATTTTTTCAGTCCAATGTGCCAATAGAATACTGGGGAGAATGTATATTACATGCAGCCTATCTTATCAACAGGCTTCGTACCAAAGTCCTTGGCGGTGTGACTCCTTTTGAAAGTTTATTTGGGCGAAAGGTCACGTACGATAAGATAAAACCGTTTGGGTGCTTATGTTACAAAACGATCATCAGTGGAAGAGAAGGAAAATTCGGTCCAAGGGGGCAAGCGTGTGTTTATCTAGGAGAAGATCCAAGGAAAAAGGGGCACAAGGTGCTCGACATTGAGAGTCAGGTTGTGGAGATTTGCAGAGATGTAAAGTTTCACATGAGTGTTTTTCCTTACACAAGAAATATCAAGAGTTTTTCTCATCCTCTTGAACAGCACCCCGTTGCCACAGACGCTACTGATGTGATTATTGCTGACGATGAAATACAGGTAATATCTCAGTGTAACCAACCGAACACCGTTGATGGTGGTGACTCCACTTTGCAGCAGGTTCCAGTTCGACGTTCTGGGAGAGAAAGTCACAGACCCAGTTACCTAAATGATTATGTTTGTAACACAGTGTTCCAAGAAGTTCTGGATGAAAGAGTCTACCGTGGTTGTACAGTCTCAGATAACCTTATCAAAGGTTGTACAAGTCTTACGGACATAACACCTATCAGTTGCATGGCTTTGTTTTCAAACGCCCAGATTGGTTTGAATCTGGATATGAAAGAACCCAACAGTTACAGAGAGGCTTTCAAACATGTGCATTGGCAGAAAGCCATGCAAGAAGAGTTGGCAGCTCTCAAGAGGAATGATACGTGGGACATAGTCACTTTGCCACGTAGGAAGAAAGTGATCGGGTGCAAATGGGTTTATAAAGTTAAGGTCAAGTCTGATGGATCTTTAGAAAGGTACAAAGCTCGGTTGGTAGCAAAGGGGTTTACACAACGTCATGGACTAGATTACAATGAAACCTTTTCCCCAGTTGTCAAGCTCACCACGATACGAGCTCTTATTGTAGTGGCCCAGCACAAAGGGTGGTTGGTTAATCAACTCGATGTGAATAATGCTTTTCTTCATGGAAATCTGGACGAGGAAGTATTCATGAGAGTTCCAGATGGCCTTGAGGTTGATGGAGATAACAAAGCTTGTTTGCTCAAGAAATCTTTGTATGGACTTAAGCAAGCTTCGCGGCAGTGGTTTTCTAAGATGACGAGTTTTCTCCAAACTTTACAGTTCACACAGTCTAAGAATGACTATTCTTTGTTTTTCAAAGATGTTCAAGGAGGGAGGATATTCATGGCTGTTTATGTTGATGACATTCTACTCGTGGGTCCCAGACAAGAAGAACTTGATAAAATAAAAGCTGCGCTTGACTTGAATTTCAAAATCAAAGATTTGGGGTCTTTACATTACTTCTTGGGGATAGAATTTGTTCCCGCCAAAGGGGGCTATATTTTATCTCAACGGAAGTACTGCATGGATCTTATTGAGGAGTTTGACTGTCAGGATAAGAGGGTTACACAAGGTCCCATGATTATGGGCAAGACCTTGTTAGCAGATGAAGGGGATCTTCTTCGTGATCCTACCACATATAGAAGGTTAGTGGGCAAGTTGAATTATTTGTCCAACACACGTCCAGACATCAGTTTTACCGTTCAGACTCTGAGTCAGTTCATGCAAAGGCCTACTAATGTTCACATGGAGGCAGCTCTACATGCACTCTGCTATGTCAAAGGTACTATCAACTATGGAATAGTGTTGACCGGTGGGGGATGTGCGACGTTGAACCTCATGGCCTATTGTGATTCAGACTGGGCAGCTTGTCCTAACACCAGAAAGTCCGTTTCCGGATACTATATCTTCTTGGGGGATAGTCCGATTTCGTGGAAGACTAAGAAACAAGGATCTGTTTCTTTGTCCAGTGCAGAAGCAGAGTATCGATCACTCAGGCGTGTCACAGCAGAGTTAACCTGGTTAACTCGTCTTCTTTCAGAACTTTGTGTACAAGATATTATCCCTATACCGGTTAAGTGTGATAACCAGTCTGCCATTCATATTGCACGAAACCCGGTGTTTCATGAGCGTACCAAGCACATTGAAATAGATTGTCATTTTGTACGTGAGAAAATTCAACAAGGGCTCATTGATGTCATTACACACATACTTCAACCCAGTTGGCGGACATGCTAACGAAGATTCTGCCTGGTACCAGATACAAAGAACAATTACAACGCATGGGAATGCGTGACACTTAAGAGACAAGCCTTGGTGAATGTTTTTCCCCGCGGCTTGCGGGGGGGTATTGGAGTTATAAAGTTGGGTTTAGTCTAGTATCTTGGGCTTGGTCTATACAGCTTGTTGGGCTTGACTCGTTAGCATTCTTATTTCATTATTATTATAGTTTGTATTAGGAAGATAAAAGTAACAATTTTATCGTAGCCAAGGATCTAGGAAAACAGTTTCATTAAACCTAGTATAAGTACGTAGGTTTGTATCTCTCAGTTTTATACATTAGAAATAATAGCAGCAGCGAGGCTTTACAATCGTTTTCTATACAAATGTCACTACTATACACAAACTGAAACCTAAATTCTATTATGTGTTGTGTGTGTGTGTGTGTGTGTGTGTGTGTGTGTGTGTGTGTTGTGTGTGTGTGTGTGTGTGTGTGTGTGTGTGTGTGTTGTGTGTGTGTGTGTGTGTGTGTGTGTGTGTGTGGGTGTGTGTGTGTGTGTGTGTGTGTTGTGTGTGTGTGTGTGTGTGTGTGTGTGTGTGTGTGTGTGTGTGTGTGTGTGTGTGTGTGTGTGTGTGTGTGTTTCGTGTACGCAAAGTTATAGCCTAAACGGATGTCGTTTGATTGTTCGAATCTGTGCGCAATACCGTCGAGGATGCATTTTTTATAATTTAAATATTGTGTATGTTAGCCACTTTGACCTTATTTATGAAACACTTGTAGAAGTCAGAATGAGGTGATATTTGGAAACTATAATGTGTGCGTGTAGTACTACGTGTACGCAAAGTTATAGCCTAAACCGATGTCGTTTGATTGTTCAAAATCTGTGCGCAATACCGCACCAGGATGCAGTTTTTTATAATTTAAATATTGTGTATGTTAGCCACTTTGACCTTATTTATGAAACACTTGTAGAATTCGGAATGAAGTGAGCTTGGGACACTATAATGTGTGTGTGTAGTACTACGTGTACGCTAAGTTATAGCCTAAATGGATGTCGTTTGATTGTTCGAAATCTGCACGCAATACCGCACCAGTATGTAGTTGTTTATAATTTAAATATTGTGTATGTTAGCCACTTTGACCTTATTTATGAAACACTTGTAGAAGTTGGAATGAGGTGAGATTTGGACACTATAATGTGTGCGTGTAGTACTACGTGTACGCAAAGTTATAGCATAAACGGATGTCGTTTGATTGTTCAAAATCTGCGCGCAATACCGCACCAGGATGCAGTTTTTTATAATTTAAATATTGTGTATGTTAGCCACTTTGACCTTATTTATGAAACACGTGTAGAAGTCGGAATGAGGTGAGCTTTGGAAACTATAATGTGTACGTGTATTACTACACGTACACAAATTTAGAGCCTAAACGGTTGTCGTTTGATTGTTCGAAATCTGCGCGAAATACCGCACCAGGATGCAGTTTTTTATAATTTAAATATTGTGTATGTTAGCCACTTTGACTTTATTTATGAAGCACTTCTAGAAGTCGGAATGAGGTGAGCTTTGGACACTATAATGTGTGCGTGTAGTACTACGTGTATGCAAAGTTATAGCCTAAATGGATATCGTTTGATTGTTTGAAATCTGCACGAAAAACTGAATATCAAAAATCAAACGATAGTGTAATCTCACAATTACTAATCCCAACGATAACAAAATACATTGTTTAATTTGAAAATAAACAAAGGTCCAAACACTAAAATACAAGAATCATGATATACTATATTCAACGAGTCCAATCCCCGTATCTGTCTGGTGGGTTCCTGACCGATCACAGCTGCATACGCAGACTCCCCAGCTCATGGTTTTGAACAGGTGTCCGAGTTGATGCTGGTATCTGCTCTAACAAATCAATCCGCTGCTCGATGGTCATCGCATAGTCTGATGGCTGCGGGGTATGTGGTGTAGTATCTATGGGTGTAGAAGGTGTAGCAGTAGGGTGAGTCAGATGCTGTGAAGTCTGACTAGGGCCTGCACCCACACTACCACTAGAACCCAACAGCTCAGACAAACTAAAATTCCAACTCGAATTAAGGAAGTCATCGGACCACAACGCATTACCCCCCGCACTACTGCCAACTTCCATACTGGCTGATATGGAGCTGGAGTCTACAGGTGAGGAGTGTATCCCGCAGTCGGCTGGGATGTGGGACCAAAGTCTGGACCGCCTGTATAATGCTGCAGATGTAGTGCCTGCGAAGGTGCCTGCTCAACCACTACCATTTGTCCAGCATCAACTGCTGCATCAAAATGCTGATGCGGATCTGCAGACTCAGGAGGAGGAGCGTCATCATGGTGTCTTGGCTGTCTTGGCCGTCGCTCACTGTGTCTCTTCTTGTGTACAGCTCTCCAGGGTGCATCATTACCAATCGCATCCCAATTCGGCTGGAACACCTGGAATGCAGGGGGTGGGACTGAATGCTCCTCTGGCTGTGCGTACCTGTACCGCATGTGCCCATAAATTCCAGTCTGATCAGCCACGTATCTCGCATACTGACTGCTATCAGTATCCTGCGACATATATTGGAATTGCTGCACTACTTGTCCCTACAAAATAAAAAGATGTTAAGAATAAAAAGGATAGAGAGATAATTATATAAACAAATCTATTTATAACTAGTATCAACAAAAATATTGACATTTAAAAAATTAATACCAGAACGGCATTTCTTCATGCATCTGGTGTGAACCAATGGATGCTGTGCTGTGAGTACCACCGCATGTACACAGACTGAGGTCCCAGCGGTCGTGATAAAGGATATGTGTGAAGAGGAATGCGCCAGACATTCCTACTTTCCCACAGCTGCACATACGGACCGAGGTAAGATCCCCAGTCGGTGGTGGTACACCCAGAGGATCTTGACTGTGAAGTCTGTCACAATCAAGTGGAGCGGCGGGAATAGGTTGGTCTCTACCGAACTACCGCATGACTCGATCTGGTTGGTGTCCCTCAACAATATTAAAATGAATGAGAGGAACTACCAACGCGTAAGCTTCAGCTCCTTGGTAGTGTGGGAGATCAGCATAAGGCAACCACCTCCACTACAGTAGCAATGCAAGAGTTAAATATTTTAATTAAAAACATTTCCTTTTTCTAAGCAATTATTGAGGTTGCTTGTAACTTACATCATCAAGACATCAATAGTGGGTGGTGTAGACATAGAATCAATCACATTTCTAGCATCCTGCAAAGTGCGGATGCGAGCAACGTCCATCCTAGACCATCTGTCAAACATTCAAAAATACATAATTTAAAATAAGCTAGCGTTTAATAACAAGGAAAATAAATCATTCAAAAAATATAATGTTAAGTTTACATACCGATAACACAATGGTGCATCATCAGCAATCTTCCTAGTCCGGCGTATAAAAAATCGAGGGATCCTCGCGTACGCCCATGCAGTAAGTAATCTAGTGCTGCAATGGAGGTATCCCGTAGATGTAATCTGTGTTGCCATGCATAAATGACAATACATCCAAGCCAACCAGCAGAGCCCCAGCTGTACTGGCCAACCAGTCAAAGTGCCGCCAGTAGAGGCAGATAACAGCAGTCTACGGTGTTTCCATGGTAGGATGACATCAAAGTCCCACCAAGCAGCCTCAACATGTACGCCCTAGCATGCTGAGCATCATAGCAGGCGGGGCCGTCGTCAGTCAACTCTGGATCATTATCTTGGAAGTTTTCAGATAACCATGTTTAAAAGAACATGTTACCCTTGATGTGTTGGGGATCTGGAGTCTTCCCAATAAATCAATGCATAGTCGTCGAACATTAATACTCGGTATCACCTATCACCGGCCTACCCTCGATAGGCAAACCAAAAAGTTAGCCCATGCCATAATGTAATGGAAACCTCCCCAATGGAAACATAATATGTGTGTGTCTCCGGTCTCCATCTCTCGACCAAAAGCATTGCATATAAATTATTAGCTTTGGTCACTAACCTAGCAGGATCCCATAACCCAGCAACGTGTTCAGTGGGGCAATCAATCTATGGGGGGGGGGGGCTTCAACCAACTTCGCACCCCCCACGGTTCAGTACTCTCTTCATAATGCGACCGAAACTCCTAAAATCAAATTCAAATAAAATTCTCTAATTATACTAATTTTAATTATTTAAAATTATAAATATACTAATTTTTACTAACTATTAAAACATTTTAGTAATTAAAATACTAACCTTGCGCCAGATAAAATCGTATAGAGATGTGAGTCGTCTGTAGTGAAAACAAATCCGTCTGATCTAGCCCGAGTCCTCCAGCTGCTCCAGCATACCTCCTGCCATCTCGCTTGCAAAATTTTATTCCTACTACTACCAAGATCACCCAACAAGAGAATATGAGAGTGTAATATGAGAAGATTAAGAGAGAGTTAGAATTGTGTGAAGAATAAGGAGTAGGTATGGGGTATTTATAGGACGAGAGGGTGGCTGGTGCCTCACACATTGCTAAAGGACGCACTTGGCAAGTGCGGTTCCTACCTTTGCAAAAGAACTGCATTTGCCAAATAAGGTATATCAACAAAGGAAAAAAAACCGCATTTGGCAAATGCGGTTCTTTTGCAAAGGTAGGAACCGCACTTGCCAAGTGCGGTCCTTTAGCATGTTTTGTCACCAACCTGGAATTAATTGGACAATCTATCCAATTCTGTGTTTGATTCCAACAATTGAAATTTCCAAGTGCTTCAGCCCAGACTATAAAAAGAGATAATACCACTTGTTGTCCCTTTTTAAATGTAACACCCCTACCGCTAATCCAATCATTAACTCCTAACCCGTCTCAATTACCAACATCAAAGCAGCGGAAATTCATACTCCAACGGTGGGTGATACAATGCCGTTAGTCACCCACTTGACTAACAAGGCCAAATCCAATCCAAATGATCATTACAAATGCAATATCGGTCCGATGGGTTATTATACCGAGTACACTAATCAACGATACATTCCAATACCTTAGTCGAATCTCAATACAATTACAACTTTGATTCCATAATATACAAATACAATATCCATTCAATGCTATACCGAGTGTCTAAGTTCCTCAAGTTCGCCGGTAACATTTTGGACTTACAATTCAACGTTTACATTTACAAAGTCAACACAAGTTCTTAATCAACTACCCAAGCTACACCACAACCCCATCATACTCTCGAACGGTAACGGCTCCAATGTACCTGGAAAATAAAAACGATGCCCCTAGGGGCTCATCAAAGTTGGTGCATATGAAATTCGTATACCCCGCGTGCTAACAGGGGTACGCCGACTACTTTGGTCGAGAACATGCGATTCATTTTAATTCAATCACCATGCAGACAACATACATTATATATTTACATTAACACAAATACTCATCATTCAACCAAGGAATACAATCACACTAACATAATAAGTTTGTTAGTTTGTATTACTTAATCTTAGGCCTTGAGGGTGTCTACCTCACTATGCCTTACTCAATTACTCATTGGCTTGCCCACTCTCTTGGCTACTCTTACTCAAATTCTCTTACCCTCAACCTCAAGCAAGTTTTACATTACTCAACTCAATTCTCCACTCAAATTCAATTTCTCATGTCTCTCAAGTCTTAGCTCAATTCTCAATACTCAAATATTCAAATCTCAACTCAAGTTCTCAATTCAAATTCTCAAATACTCAAAGGCATCTTTTAAGTCATTGACCCCTGCCGGGCAGAGTCATACACAAGACTCACCACCGGCTTACAAATACAAACGGAGCTATACAATTAGCTCCTCAAATTCTCAAATATCCGGTTCTCTATCGGACTACTCAAATTCCCAAAACTCCTCTCTCGGAGTTATTTCATAATCTCATGGATTAGCTTAGAAGTACCTCTCTCGATAACATCTATTAGCTTAGGGAACTTCTCAATGTCTAGTATTCTTAGATATAAGGTTTTACCCAACTTATCAAATACTCTCATGTCCGGGACAATGTTTATATTAGTTGGATCCTCTCATTGTGGGCCGACTATCTTTCTAAGGGGTTTGGTGATCCCTTACCATTCTTTACTCCTCTCAAGGTTCATGTCTTGAGCATTCATTAAATCCTCTAATAGAGGTTCCTTATATACTTACACTATTAATTGTTTTGTGGATTAAATTAAGTCGGTGCCCTAACCGTTATCAGGAGTTTACTAATTCCCGTACAAATCTCTCACGTTCTAGTGAGTTCATAGGTTTGCATTATCGTTTCTTGGTTCGATAGGTTTAGTGTGTCTCCACGTTTCATTAATTCGCAACTTGACTATTTCTTTGAGTCTCTAATCAAACAAGACTCAACTATGAGTCTAACTATAGCACACATTCAACTTTCAAGCACCCCATTCACATTCACACTTTCATGAATTATACAACTGCAATTCATAAACAGTTCCACAAGAGGCAATACATCACAACAAAAGTGCAAACAATTCGATTCGTGCATTTATCTTGTTAAGGTGGTCACACAATCAAACAAGCACACAAATCAAAGTAGCCAAGGTAGCATACGGGGCATGAGAAAATCATACCTTTCACCTTGGGTTAACTTTACCGGTTCACCTCATGTTCCTCGGTTCCCACTTCTTCCTCGAGTCTTACTCTTGAACCACTGATTACATGTCAAATGGTTCTATTAATATTAAGGCGTTACGGTACGTAAATAATTACTACTCCCATACTTACCCCGGTATCCCGTTATTTTCGGTTTTACTTAAGTGCACTTGGTTTCTCAACTTACTCACTCACTTCTCAACCTTGTTTATACTTCTTAGGACCTTTACATGTCACCAAACAAGGCCTTAACAACATCTAAAACCATTACTCATCAATCCCCCATCTTCTAGGCACTTTAAAACACTTACGGTGCATTTTTGGGGGTGGTCTGGGACTTGGTCCGCACCCAAGGTCTCGGACCAATACAGACTTGCACTCTCGGCCATATTTTTACCTTGGTCCGGGACTTGGTCCTGGACCTAGGTCCCGGACCACCTATTGTCTCAACTCTCGGGGCATTTTTGATGCGGTCCGGGACTTGGTTCCTAACCTAGGTCCCGGACCCTGCTAAAAACTACTACTTAGGTGATTTTTCAACCCCAAATCAACCTTTAATCCACCCCTAATCATTCCATAACCTTTCCACATGTTCCTACATGTTTAAACACACCTAAAACTCCTTAAACCATCTCAAATCATTAGTTTAATCCCTACTCAACTTCTTGCTCAAATTCAACAAATTTTCCATTCTCATTTTGCATCTTGCACACTTGTGCATTTTCTAAACTTCTCTTGGAACTTTGCACTTTGTTCTAAGTCCATTTGACCATTCCAATTCATTCCTAGACAATTGCATCATCTATACCAAAATCCATCCTCCATTTCCATGACTATAAACACTAACTCTTTTTCTAGAAATTCAAGATCCTCACATGTTACTTGCTACAGATTTTTATCCTTCTCTAATCCAATCTCCATCCACCATTCCAAGGTTATATTAATCCACTCAACCACCCAAAGAACACCTAAGTTCTCCCATTGCCAAAGTCACCTTAACATTCAATTTCTACTCAAATTTTGTCATAGTTTGCCTACAATCCTAGCATCTCCAAATTCATCAATCTTCACCTAAATCATTTCAAAACTAGCCACACCCATAAAGGGTCCTACCAGCACACAATATCAATCCATAACTCACCAAAATCTCTTCAAACAACAATATAGCTCAAATCTCAAATACAATGGCACTTTGGCCTTTAAATCAACACAATCTCACAATTCTCTCTCAATCCACCCAAATACATTTCTAGCACAAGTTTTTGGTTTCATTCCTTTAATTACCCATCCCAAGTTCTAAAACAACCAAAATAAGCATTAAGATGAGTTTCTTACCTTAAGCTCACAATTTCTTCTTTTCTTTTCCAATCTCCTCCTTCTCTCATTCTTGGTCAAAATCTGCCAAATGGGCAATGGAGTTTCCAAACTCCATCCCAACACCCAAGAAACACAAAATTAACATAATCAAACTCCTTAACCCTAGGGAAGAAGTTCTAACTCAAAGAAAGGCTCAAAGCACAAAAGCTAGGGTTTTTACCTTTGGAGTTTTAGGAGGAGTTTTCACCCAAGAATCAAAAGGAGGGTTCCACCACCATTGGAGAGCTGAACCAATGCTCCAAAACAAGAAGAAAACAAGGTATCAAAGAGGGGCAAAATTGGCCAGCACAAAGGAGTGGAGAAAAATGAGTTTTTCTTTGAAATTTTTACCTTAATAGAAAGAGGGGACTCCAAGCTTCAAGAAAATGCCATCTTCTTCACAAATGATTGTATACCCATGGATATGAAGTTCATTCTTTTGAAATTTTGAAAAGAGGGAAATGTAGAGCTTGATGAGGGGAGTTCAAATATGCAATTTTTTTTAATTTGGGGCTTTAATGAAGCTAGGGTATGAGAAGAGAGTGGAGTAGCCATGGGAGTTCTTGAGGAGCTCCATATTACCGTAAGGAAGAAGAAGAATCAGAAGAGGAGGGAAAGAGAGGGGAGTCTCACGTTGGGAAAGGAAAGAATGAGAGGACAGAGAGTGTGAGTGAGGGTTTTAACTTACTTTTTACTTTTTCACTTTTTCTTTCTTTTTCTTTTCCTTCTTTCTTTACTAGTGTAATGTGTGTGTGAGGGGAGGCTGATCATTGCTAAAAACCGTCCCCCATACAGAATATAATCTGGGAGCGTTTTTTGTTTTTTTACAAAAAACGCTCGTTAATTTACCCGGGTTTAGCATTATTCACTAACCGGGCCCGTTTTCCGGATTTTTTTTCTCGTTTCTTTATTTTTAATGGTTATTAAGCTTCCAATAATTCTTAATTATAGTTATTTAATTAACTATAAATTTTACGGGTTCGTTTGACCACTCAAAGTCACGTTTTCGGGTTTTCTCGAAAAACGTGCGCTAAAGCTTTATTAGCGTTTTAATTAATTTTATGGATCTGTTTTCTTCGAGAATCATTCCCGTATATTATTTAGGAATTATTAAGCCTTGGAAACCATCTAATACCCTTGTCAAGGTTGTATTCCTCCTATGGTCACATAACGCTCATTTTAGCATTTTTCGCTTTTTAGGCGCTTTCTCATTTCTTTTAGATTTATTTTCTTTACCAAAATTCTTTAGGCACTAATAGGCCCTCAAATAACATATTAGAGTAATTTAATCACCCTAATTATGTTCGGGGTATTTCAATCTACCCCCCTTAAAGAACTTT
The DNA here is from genome assembly GCA_023374045.1 of Limonium bicolor. Lineage (NCBI taxonomy): Eukaryota > Viridiplantae > Streptophyta > Magnoliopsida > Caryophyllales > Plumbaginaceae > Limonium > Limonium bicolor. The sequence goes on from CM041777.1 coordinate 350,733,203, forward strand.
GCCCTCAAAGTTGGTGAATCTAAGATCGTTAGTCACCCAATTACTCAATGCTAAGGTTATAATCTCTCTATAACCTGTCAAACTCCAAAAGTATGACTCGATGTATACCACACATCCAAACAACATGTCATGGCATGCATAGCAATCAAAAAAATCCGTTTCCAAACTCTCCATGGGGTCCATCCGTAGATAAAGAAGGCATAATAGTCCTCTCCCATATCGAGTGATCCCTCAGGTACCGGTCACGTTTGAACACTTACGCTTTCTGGTTCACGGCCATCATGACTTTGGGCACTTACGCTCTCTGGCCCTACGGTCCTTTGGTTCTGATCAAATTCATTTGTGCATCTTGAGATCCTCAGGCTCCAAAGTGGGTACTCTTCCCTGACCAGACTACTCATATCTGGCGGCCCTTGGAAAAATACAAAACACGCACTACAAATGTCTTACCGTTCACTTAGTACCGTTGCTCGTCCGTTGTAATGGTTTCAAAACTAATCATCACTTCCACTGGCTCACAACTAGCCTTACTTCCTAGGTTCGACCCAATACCGGTGCCTAGCCGTGAGAAGGTCAAACTAGCACCCATGGGAGTGGTTTCAAAACCGTTCTTCATTCTCAAGTTTGAAGAAAATCATTTGTGCCCAAATCAGTTTGGAAATTCATTTTGAAAACTCAATACAATTCCAAATTCCAATTTATGATAATTACCCCTATTACTAGTGTTATTACTTGTGGCCACTTATAGGGAGCTTCAGGAGTCATTCAACCCCAATGTGATCAGCATTGGTGTAGAACTATCCTTCCACCCCAATTTGTGTTCGGTTTTCCCTTGATCGCTAGCAAATCAAGTTCCACCTCCCACCTCAATCACACAAACAAATAGTCAAACATTATTTCATTTTCTCTCTTTTTTTTAATCTTTCTAGCCATGATCACCAAGGCAATACACTTCCAATTTATAGAATTCTTTACTCATTTACTAATCATCTTATCAATTACTACTCAATTTATCTCAAAATACTTACCTAAGAAATTCAAAATTAGTTCTCCAATTAGTTTTTCTATCCTCCAATAGTTCACAAGTAAAATCAAATCAACTCAAGTCACCTAGGGGACTCAATTCCCTCTAGGCTCAACATCGGTTTCATACCGATTTATTCTCAACAAATCTCCCAAACGTACTCATTTCTCAACACCGGCTTCATACCGGCTCATATCTCATACTATCCTCAATCGGGGTTCTCATTCCCATGGAGTTTCTCTACTCCTTTCCACTTCTAGTCTCACGAATAACCAAAATTTACACAATGAGTGGATACAAATGTTTATGTAACATAAGTACCAATCATTAAAACAAATTCGTTTGCGTTATGCGCATTGTAGTTACGTACTTATCACGTAAAACATACACTTCGCGGTTTTCACTCTACCCCCCTTAAAAAGGGATTACGCCCACGTAATCTACCATGTGTCAACATTGGACATAGGTCGAAGGCATTCAACTGTCATGGTGTGTTTTAACTTCCATGTGGTCTATTATACAATGTATTCTGGTCAAAGGGTCTTAACCATATTGTTGGTTAGTCCCTGCACCAAGAATTCTCATTGGAATTTGTTTAACTCTTAACCGGATTCGGTTCTAGCCTTAGAGGCTTCAAGGCATTGTTAACTAGCCATTCATTCACTAGGTGTATTTCACTTAGAATTCTGGGCCCACTAGCTTCTGTTTCGCGACCCTGATAACTTGGGGTTTATTCGCCCTTCCCGTTATTCTTAATGTGTTATACACTACCCTTTTATCCCTTTTTATCATGGGAATAAGGTTTATCAATCAACGCGTGGTATTTCTTGCCGTACGCGGACCCAATTAGTTACAAGTTTGCAAACGAGAAATTTGACCTATTAAATACCAAGAAATAATCTTAGAGAATAATGAATCAGAAAAACCGTCAGGTTGCAAAAATCCTGGTTATTGTAGTAGAGTTTATGGGAACCAGGTATCGAACCGTGGGACTATGTGACAATTATCTAGACTTAGCAAAGGTTATAAATTGAGGGGGAATTTTTTTTGTTCTAAACTGTGAATTATAATAAAGACAACAAGAATTTAAATAACAGCTAATAAAAATAACAGAATATTAAAAGTGGTTGTGAATATGGAAGAACGGACTCTGGGTTCAGGTTTTACTCGTTTGATTAATTACGCTATTCTACCGGTTTAATTAAGAATAATTTGGCAAAATTCCTTTTATAGTCTTTAGATTTAAATCCTAAATTCTAATGACCTCGTTTACCAGAACATGCAAGGTTTGATTTAAACTCAGGCAAAACACATGTAAACGGCTAGTTAAAGGGAATATAATTTTGCATCTGAAATACTAGATTTATTCAATCAGAATAAATTTTTCCACAGACATAACAATTAATATGACCTATCTATTTCTCACGGATCAGTTCAAAATAGATTTCGTAAAGCAATTTAATAAACTCATGTAATTTATTAAAAAGCGAGATAATAACATTAATCGTATCAAATTATAATTAACTTAAACCGGTAAAATAAAGTGCATAATTAAAACAAACTAATAATAACCATCTCCCAGAGTATAGATAATCTAACCGGACATGTTAAATAAATGAGCAGAGATAAGAGTAAAAGAAATCATCTGTTTCGCTGACTCCTGCTCCGTTATTCTGACAGCCCGGAATAGAATTGTGGCAGATGGATAATATATGGAGAATGGTGGGGCGTGAGTTCTGTGGTGGTGGTCGAATGATTTGTGAATTGTAAATGGATGTGTACGTAAGTGAATTGTTTGTGAAATGGGAAAGGTGAAGGTGGGGGCGATGGAGTAGTATGGTGTCGGGTGATTTTGTGAATGGGTTTGTGAATGGAGTGGAGCAAATTGGATCGTGGGTGAATGACTGGATGATGGACGATTCATGGACGATTTGAGCAGAGTGATTTGCAGCTCTATTTATAGATACGTGGAACGGGATGCAGACAAGGAAGAGAAGTGACAGGGATAGTGAGCTAGCTAGTAGAGGCGGTGGAGTCGATATGCAGATCTGGAAAAATTGCTGTCAGAGATTTCATCGGGGGCAGAGCAATTGATTGCAGAGTCACGCGTGCAGAAATTAAGGTGGGCGATCGTCTGTAATAAATGAGGTAGCAGTTCGAATGCGGCGCCGGCGAAGAAGGAAGAAGAAGACGCGAAGAAATTCTGTTCTGGCGTGCTTCGTCCGCCTGTATTACCGCCTAATAACAGGCGGTTGCTTGTGTCGTGTCCGCTCGAAAGGAGGCGGTAGTGCCTATTTGTTCCGCCTGCTTAACCGCCTAAAAACAGGCGGTAGTGTCTCTGTGCTTCCGCCTCCTTGACCGCGCCAAAACAGGCGGTAGTTTGTGTGGAGTCCGCCCCCCTTGTGGGCGGTCGCAGGTGTGGAGTCCGCCTCCCTTGTGGGCGGTTGCAGGTGTGGAGGCGGTAGCCTCATATATATATAAATACGAGTATAGTCCAATCTTCGGTCGGCCCCAGATTCTTCGTTATAAGTCCGTTTTGGTCCCCGTTTGTTGCGTTGGAAAGCTTGTGAGGAGAACTATGCATTTCTGTCATCATTTCCTGATTTTATCATATAAATTGGAATTAGTTCCTACCCAAAGTAAGAGTTACAAAAAGCATAGGATAAGTGTGAGAAGGTGCGTAAAAAGTTACATAATATAATGACCAAGCACCTATAAAACTATATAAATTTCACACTTATCAAATCACCCCACACTTAGCTCTTTGCTTGTCCTCAAGCAAAACTCTCAAACACGAGTTCAAGTCAAGCGAATGAAACTCAACTCAAAAGGAAGGACACAGAAGAAAGATTACTAGTTTTACCAATACAGGGGCATTTTTTTTTCATAAAACAAGAAGTCATTCAAAGCTAATAATAGAGAAACAAAACCATAAGAACCTCGCCTTTAGCAATGAGCCAATCCACCTTTACATTCTCAAACCGTTAGAACGACAAGGGGCATGAAGTAAGATCTTATTCCATCATACCTTTCAATGCCACATACTCTTGATCCATAGAGAAGATTATTTTTTCATTTAGCACAATGATTGCACATTTTTTCAATTTAAGCGCTTTTAAGTTCTTTCACCACAGACTTTTCTCTCCACCCATGTAACGGCTTTGGGTCAACTATCCCAGATCACAAGGACCTTAGGTAGCTAGGTGATGAGGCACCCCAAAGGACTTAATAACCAAGTGGACGAGGCCTGACTTTGGATCAGAATTAAAATTAAGCATGCTTAGGATCAGCGGAGTACCTTGCCTTGTTCTTTTTCCAACCATTTCAATCCAGACATTCCAAGGCTCAAGGCTAAAAACAGGGTTCAGATGGTGAGTATTCTCAATCATTTAGTATCAATAGAACATAGACTTCATTTTTAATCAATTAAAACCAGAAAAATTTAAAAATTTTGCACCCCATTATCAGCTAACCAATTATTCCTCCTCTATGGCTTCCTTCCAAGTTGAGCAACACAGCAGGAGTCAAACAAATGCAAGAGAAAAGAGCTCAAAGATAAACAAAAGATAAGCTACGAAGGAGGTTACCCCACCCCACACTTAGAGTGAAGCAATGTCCTCATTGCTGGAAGAATTAACATTGTGCAAGCAATCCAACGGGAAACAAAAGTAAGACATATAGTGTTCAGAGGGGAGTATGTGTAACAGTAAAGAGTGAAAAGGATTTAGAATACTCCCCAGAGTCCGTTCACGGTGTGTTGCACGGTCCACCCCACACTTGAGTTCAGCTGTAGAATCGCGCAAATGTGCCTGGAAAGAATTCTAAAGCCAGAAGAACTCAAGTTATTACTGCCTCATGTGCTGCCACTCCTTAATGAAGAAAATAAGAAAATAGACTAATAACATTTTTTTTTTTATAATATTAGATAAATTATTGAAGCACACAGAAAACTGTAAAGTAAATGTAAGTGTAAGAAAGATAGAGAATTCTTCCTGTAATTGAAAATAAGTGGTGGGTTGCCTCCCACCAAGCTGCTCTGTTTTATAGTCTCAAGCTAGACTCATAAGTCCGATTAATTAGAAGAGGAAGAGGAGTGGGAGGGGTCCCACAACTTCCTAGAACTAAGTTGCGCAGCTTTCGGAACTTATGCTTCAATCGCCATGGTAGAGACGTCTTTTTAGGTGGCGCCGACTCCGAAACAGGGGAAGAAAGATCCTGCTGTACCTGGACAAAAGAAACTCCAAGCAAGTTAGTAGAAACATCAGCAGGACAAGTATACCTTTTCAGTCGGGCCCCATTAACTTTGAAGGTTTCACCCTTCTTGTTTTCCAGTTCGTAGGCTCCAAATGAAGTAACCCCTACCACCTTAAATGGTCCTGCCCAATGAGATTTAAGCTTTCCTGGAAAGATCTTCAATCTAGAATTGTAGAGGAGCACCCAATCTCCAACTTTGAAGTCACGTTTCTTGATCATTTGATCGTGGAGTTCTTGGTGCGTCCTTGTAGATTCGAGCACTGTTGTAAGCTTTATCTCTTAGTTCTTCAAGCTCTGAAAGCTGAAATTTGCGTTTCTCACCAGCAGCAAGTATGTCAAAGTTCAGGGCCTTAAGTGCCCAGTACGCCTTATGCTCCAACTCAACAGGTAGATGGCAAGATTTCCCATATACCAGCCTAAAAGGAGACATCCCGATGGGTGTCTTGAATGCTGTCCTGTAGGCCCAGAGAGCGTCATCTAACCGTAGAGACCAGTCCTTCTTGAAGAGTTTACTGTCTTCTGGAGAATCCACTTCAACTCTCGATTGGATACTTCAGCTTGTCCATTTGTTTGTGGGTGATACGGTAGTGCAACCTTATGACGTACTCCGTACTTAGCCAACAAGGCATCGAATGAACGGTTGCAAAAATGTGATCCCCCATCACTGATAATTGCTCGTGGAACTCCGAAGCGAGTGAAGATGTGCTTTTTGATAAACTTGATCACGGTCTTTGAATCAGCATTCTGGCATGGTATGGCTTCAACCCACTTGGACACATAGTCCACTGCTACCAGAATGTATTGATAACCTTGTGAAGAGGGAAATGGCCCCATAAAATCGATACCCCAACAGTCAAAAAGTTCGACTTCCAAAATGCTTTGCTGAGGCATCTCATGTCGCTTGAAGTATTGCCCATGCGCTGACAGCTATCACAACTAGCCACAAAGGTTTGGCAGTCTTTATGGAGTGTGGGCCAATAGAATCCGGACTCCAAAACCTTGGCTGCCGTCCGATGGGATCCATGATGGCCTCCAGCTTCTCTGGAGTGACAAAACTCCAGAACACTAGGTACCTCATCATCAGGGAGACACCTGCGAATTAAGCTATCTGCACACACTCGAAACAAGTGAGGGTCTTCCCAGATATAATGGCGTGAGTCAGAAAGGAATTTCTTTTTCTGAGCATATGATAAATCATGAGGAACAACTCCAGAAACAAGAAAATTAGCCATATCAGCATACCATGGCTCTTGCACCTTTTTCAAACTGAAGACGGCTTCATCGGGAAAAAATTCATTAATAGGAATACCGTCGTCAGGAGTTACCATCCTAGAGAGATGGTCAGCAACAACATTCAGTTTACCACTCTTGTCCCTCACTTCTATATCGAATTCCTGTAAAAGAAGAATCCAACGTAGCAAGCGCGAGGCTTGGCCTCTTTCTTGGCAAACAAATATTTAAGAGCAGAGTGGTCAGTGTGGATAATCACTTTACTTCCCCATAAATATGATCGAAATCTATCTAAGGAGAAGACCACTGCAGGAGCTCTTTCTCAGTTGTTGTGTAGTTTCTCTGGGCATCATCTAGAGTTTTGCTGGCATAAGCAATAACTCTTAACACCTTATCTTTCTTTTGGCACAGGGCTGCACCTACTGCAAAGTCACTAGCATCACACATTATTTCAAATGGCGATGACCAGTCAGGAGAAACAACGATAGGGGCAGCTACCAATTTTTGCTTAATTAAATTAAAAGCAGAAATACAATCTTCAGAAAATATAAATGAAACATCTTTCATTAGCAGATCAGTCAAAGGTTTAGCAATTTTAGAGAAGTCTTGAATAAACCTTCGATAGAAACCAGCATGCCCAAGAAACGATCTTACTTCCTTTACACAAGTGGGAGCTGGTAGCTTCTCTATCACTTCGACTTTTGCTTTGTCAACCTCAATCCCTTTAGCAGACACCTTGTGGCCGAGCACTATCCCATCCTTTACCATAAAATGGCATTTCTCCCAGTTGAGAACTAGGTTGGTCTCTTCGCACCGTCCAAGGATAAGATCAAGCTGTGCTAGACAAACATCAAAATCAGAGCCATAGACAGAAAAATCGTCCATAAATACCTCTATACTCTGCTCAATGAAGTCTGCAAAGATGGCCTGCATGCATCGCTGGAAAGTGGCAGGGGCATTGCATAAACCAAAGGGCATTCTTTTGTATGCAAAGGTACCAAATGGACAAGTAAAGGTAGTCTTGTCCTGGTCCTCAGGTGCAATAGGAATTTGAAAGTACCCTGAAAAACCATCTAAAAAACAGTAATATTCCTGCCCAGCCAATCTCTCTAGCATTTGATCAATAAAGGGGAGTGGGAAATGATCTTTCCTGGTGGCTGAATTCAAACGCCTATAATCTATACACATACGCCATCCAGTGATCTTTCGTTGGGGAATGGACTCACCTTTGTCGTTTATAACAGCTTCAAAACCTCCTTTCTTAGGAACTACCTGTACAGGACTTACCCATGTGCTGTCTGATATAGGGTAAATGATCCCGCGTCCAGAAGCTTCAACACCTCTGTCTTGACAACTTCCTTCATGTTAGGGTTGAGCCGACGCTGGGGTTGTCTGACAGGTTTGTAGTCTTCCTCCATATAGATATATGTGTACAGAAGGCCGGGTTGATGCCTTTGATATCAGCTAGAGTCCATCCGATGGCTCTCTTATGTCTTCTCAGACTTCAAGTAACCTGCTTTCTTGCCCAGAAGTCAAAGAAGATGAAACAATGACAGGCAAGTAATTATCATTAGCTAAAAAGCAGTACTTGAGATTAGAGGGGAGCTCCTTAAGCTCAAGTACTGGAGGTTGCTCTATAGAAGGAACAGGTCTTTGGATTTCTTTATCAAGTCTCTCCAAAGGAGGGCGATAGGCTTGAAAACCTGGTTTTCCTCTCTCTACATGTGCTAGAGCTGTATTAACATCCATATTAAGAGTTTTATCCTCAACAGAAGATATAAGAATATGTTCTAAAGGTTCAAAATCTGAAAAAGTAGAAGAAAGTATAGAATAAATCTCATCATCAGTAGAAAGTTCACATACCTCGCCATCCTCATCTTGCATACTTACCGACATAACTGAATGAGCTGAAGTAGAACTTAACTTCATCATCTTTTTCATATCAAACTCTATCTTCTCATCTCCGTACCTCAAGGTGATTCTGCCATCATGCACGTCAATGACCGCCTTGGCAGTACTTAGAAAAGGACGACCCAAAATGAGTGGGACCTCCACATCATCATCTATGTTTAAAACAACAAAATCCGCAGGAAAGATGAAGCGGTCAACTCCCACTACAAGATCCGCACAATTCCCATCGGTTTTATCTCGGATCTGTCGGCTAGCTGGAGTTTAAAAGGGACTGGGTGAAGCTCTCCTCCTTTTACCTTCAAGAAGGTTGCATATGGCATGATGTTGATGCTTGCACCCAGGTCACACAGGCCACTTCCACAATCTATATCTCCGATAAAGCAGGGAACAATAGGAGTGCCTGGATCCTTCTGTTTCGGGGGAAGTGCTCGAAGTAACGCCGTAGAGCACTCTTCTGTAAGGTGGACAGTCTCCTTGTCCTGCTTCTTCTTCCTCTTTGTCACGAGATCCTTCAAAAATTTTGCATAAGGCATCTCCTGAAAGCATCAATTAAAGGATATCATAGTCAGTTTCTTAATATGCTTAAGAATTTATTGAACTGCTCATCTAAACACTTCTTTTTCATCCTGTTTGGAAATGGAAGCTCTATTCGCTTAGGAGTAGAAGAAGGTACATCAATTTGAATAGAAGATGGAGAAGGAGAAGAATTGATTGGAGCCTGTATCTCCTCAGAAACTACCACTGGTGGGACCGAAGGCTCTGGTGATTCATTAGAATGGGTGATCTTTTCACAGTTTGTTGTGCAGTCACTTGCTGTTGATTATCTCCCAGCTGCTTGCCACTTCTTAATCACGGCTGCACTGAGCTCATCCTCAGGTTGGATTTGAGATGTACCACAATTGCAATCCTCAAGGCCTTGGCCGTCTCTCTTGGATTCTGCTGAGATTGTGATGGAAATGAGCCTGGCTGCCTTTGATGCTGGTTGTTAAGTAGCTGGTTCATCTGCTGCTCCAGATTTCTCTGGCTATCATCAAGGATTGGTTGAGAGTTTGTTGTTCCTTCTGGTTGGTAGCCATGGAAGTAATTATATCTTGGAGCTTTTCCATCTTTTCATCAGATGCAGATTTAATAGGTGGCTGGTAAGAGTTCTGGCCCTGTCCCATCTGCATCTGAGGACGAGCTTGATTGTATGGTTGCCTAGAGAAGCCTGGGGGTCCCTGCACATTACTTTGTAAAAGATTCGAATTTAAGGCATTGTTGGGATTACCATACCTGAGATTCGGATGTTGATTTCGGTTCCAGGGCTGTTGGTAATTCCCTTGTCCTACAAAGTTGGCTTCTTCAGCGACCCGTATCTCCTCCAGATAAGGGCATACTTCAAACGAGTGGTCACCACCACAATGAGAGCACAGAGGCTCAGATGAGGATGAAGAAGCTATCCTCTTTACCTGCTGAGAAGGCTGACCATTAATTAGAAAATCGTCAAATCTTTTTACTAGTGAGCTTACCAGTGTGGATTGTTGAGCTTGTGACTCTGCCATCTGCTCCATCCAAGGATCTATATTTCTTGCACCTTTGGCACCCATAGTCATAGTTCTGCCACCTTCGGTGCCCCACTGACGAACTTCTTCTATGTACGTCTCCATGGCCGCCATGAAATCATTGCCGGATCGGTTGAGGATGTTTCCTCCCAAAGCTGATCTAACTTCGGCTTGATGTATATGCTGCAACCATTAAAGAACGTCATAGCATACAAGTGAGATCTTGTCCGTGATGAGGACACTGTCGGAGCATTCTTTAAAACGATCCCATGCTTCACAGATAGTCTCAGTACCTCCCTGTTTAAAAGCAAGTAAAGCAGCAACCAAATTCCTAGTTCTAGAAATAGGATAATATTTTTCATAGAACCTGGTTGTCATCTCCTCCCAACTAGTGATAATACCAGAGGGAAGACAGTAGAACCATTTCATTGCTTCACCGGTGAGGCTGCTAGGAAATAAACTCATTCTAGCATACTCCAGGAGACTATCTGAGCACCCAATTTGATCAATATTTATTAGAAATCGGTTGACATGATCTAGGGCGTCGTTGGGGTTGGAACCGTCAAATGTGCCTGAGGGCATCTCTCGTATGACCTTGTTCTGATGTGATGGCTTCAGATCCTTCCATTCCTTCATTAATTCAGGTGGTAGCGTAGGAAGAGCTACTGGGCTTCTTCTTGGAATGGCTGCTGGTCTGCTAAATTGCTTCATTGCTTGGCTACCGTTTGTAGGAGTTGCCATTTGTATTTCTCTTTGGAACCTCTGTTGGCGTCTGGCTAGCTGAGCGGTACGTTCGATTTCCGGGTCAAGGATTCTGTCCCAATCGAGATGAGTGTCTGACCAAGAACGAGTGTACACCATCAACAGTCTGCAAAAAAGAAAAATAGATTCCACAAAAATTTAAAAGTAGAGTAAAATAAAATAAAAATAGATAGATACAATAATAATAGTAATAATAATATATATATATATATTTTTTTTCTTTTTAATAATAACCCAAGCTAAGGACTAGACAGGAGTCTAGTCCCCGGCAACGGCGCCAATTTGCAAACGAGAAATTTGACCTATTAAATACCAAGAAATAATCTTAGAGAATAATAAATCAGAAAAACCGTCAGGTTGCAAAAATCCTGGTTATTGTAGTAGAGTTTATGGGAACCAGGTATCGAACCGTGGGACTATGTGACAATTATCTAGACTTAGCAAAGGTTATAAATTGAGGGGGAATTTTGTTTTGTTCTAAACTGTGAATTATAATAAAGACAACAAGAATTTAAATAACAGCTAATAAAAATAACAGAATATTAAAAGTGGTTGTGAATATGGAAGAACGGACTCTGGGTTCAGGTTTTACTCGTTTGATTAATTACGCTATTCTACCGGTTTAATTAAGAATAATTTGGCAAAATTCCTTTTATAGTCTTTAGATTTAAATCCTAAATTCTAATGACCTCGTTTACCAGAACATGCAAGGTTTGATTTAAACTCAGGCAAAACACATGTAAACGGCTAGTTAAAGGGAATATAATTTTGCATCTGAAATACTAAATTTATTCAATCAGAATAAATTCTTCCACAGACATAACAATTATATGACCTATCTATTTCTCACGGATCAGTTCAAATAGATTTCGTAAAGCAATTTAATAAACTCATGTAATTTATTAAAAAGCGAGATAATAACATTAATCGTATCAAATTATAATTAACTTAAACCGGTAAAATAAAGTGCATAATTAAAACAAACTAATAATAACCATCTCCCAGAGTATAGATAATCTAACCGGACATGTTAAATAAATGAGAGATAAGAGTAAAAGAAATCATCTGTTTCGCTGACTCCTGCTCCGTTATTCTGACAGCCCGGAATAGAATTGTGGCAGATGGATAATATATGGAGAATGGTGGGGCGTGAGTTCTGTGGTGGTGGTCGAATGATTTGTGAATTGTAAATGGATGTGTACGTAAGTGAATTGTTTGTGAAATGGGAAAGGTGAAGGTGGGGGCGATGAGAGTAGTATGGTGTCGGGTGATTTTGTGAATGGGTTTGTGAATGGAGTGGAGCAAATTGGATCGTGGGTGAATGACTGGATGATGGACGATTCATGGACGATTTGAGCAGAGTGATTTGCAGCTCTATTTATAGATACGTGGACGGGATGCAGACAAGGAAGAGAAGTGACAGGGATAGTGAGCTAGCTAGTAGAGGCGGTGGAGTCGATATGCAGATCTGGAAAAATTGCTGTCAGAGATTTCATCGGGGCAGAGCAATTGATTGCAGAGTCACGCGTGCAGAAATTAAGGTGGGCGATCGTCTGTAAAATGAATGAGGTAGCAGTTCGAAGCGGCGCCGGCGAAGAAGGAAGAAGAAGACGCGAAGAAATTCTGTTCTGGCGTGCTTCGTCCGCCTGTATTACCGCCTAATAACAGGCGGTTGCTTGTGTCGTGTCCGCTCGAAAGGAGGCGGTAGTGCCTATTTGTTCCGCCTGCTTAACCGCCTAAAAACAGGCGGTAGTGTCTCTGTGCTTCCGCCTCCTTGACCGCGCCAAAACAGGCGGTAGTTTGTGTGGAGTCCGCCCCCCTTGTGGGCGGTCGCAGGTGTGGAGTCCGCCTCCCTTGTGGGCGGTTGCAGGTGTGGAGGCGGTAGCCTCATATATATATAAATACGAGTATAGTCCAATCTTCGGTCGGCCCCAGATTCTTCGTTATAAGTCCGTTTTGGTCCCCGTTTGTTGCGTTGGAAAGCTCGTGAGGCGAACTATGCATTTCTGTCATCATTTCCTGATTTTATCATATAAATTGGAATTAGTTCCTACCCAAAGTAAGAGTTACAAAAAGCATAGGATAAGTGTGAGAAGGTGCGTAAAAAGTTACATAATATAATGACCAAGCACCTATAAAACTATATAAATTTCACACTTATCAAAGTTTTCTATCCAACTCTCTGGAATCAATGTACATACTATTGTGTACTTTCATGATTATTCACTAGGTTCCTCCGACTTATTGTCGGTTGAGGTTAAGCCACTACTTAATTGTAGTGTTTCCTCTATTGTCAGTGGCTTCTGAATTATGCTCAATATCTTGTTTGGTACAAGTGTTCTTTACTTGTATGACCTTGCATTTCTATGCATCGGTCCTCTAAATATTCATAGGTTTCCTTCCGTTTATATTCCAATGGGATTCACCTCATGCTTCTTTAGCCTTAGGCCGCACGGTTTATTTCAAAGCTTCCTCTTAACTGGCTTGTGTCATATTCGTTGGTGAAAGGAAGGATTTTCCACGATTGACATTTTCCATATTCCTAGCTATACCACTAGATCATTTAACTGCACAAGTGCAATACCAAAACACTCAGTCCTACAGAGTGCAGAGGCGTAAACCCTTGGCAGTAAATGTCTTATGTGATCGCAATAGGAATGAACATTACTTCCTTTGTGAGGTGCTTCATCATTTGGTGCAGACTCCTGGCTTGTTGCCCGGTCTATCTGCCATCTCGTATTTAACAACTCCATAGCATTGTGTGATTACTGAGGTACATTGGTCGCTTACTATGCACCATGTTCGTACCTTGGTTTCCATGGCATCCGCCCATGTGTTTCCACCATTTATATAATGGTTCACCGTTCATTTGGCTGTTTACTGAATATACTATACTTGTGTTTCTGTGCTCCTTGAGCGTTATTAATTTTCCACTTCACCTTTCCATATACGGTATTTCTTCTTAACCGATTACTCTTTGGTTTTCAACAATTGTCATCAAGGCTTCTTTCTGTTTCATCTTGCTCAAATTATTGCTTGGCAATGACTATATGCTCAAGCTTCACTACATTAGTAGTTCTGAAAGAGGTGTATTTTCAGGCATTTACTAATGACATCCTCTTCTTTGGAATATGTTCACCGCTCTCGCATTCTCACAGCGACGAGTGGTATTCTCGCTGGTTATTTATTAAACAATCTCACGGGTGCTATTCTTGGCAACTCCCATATGGTTCACAACAGGTTTTACAACCGTTGGATCTATGTATTGTAGTAGGTTCATGGCATACAGCCACGTTGCCAAGAGCTCTACTCATCTTAGGCTATTTACAAGAATTGCTTCTCCTTATACCATCAAATGGGTTGGACGTAACATTGGGCTCCATGATAAGATCATCGCGGCACGCTTCCGTTCGTTGGAGGCCCTTTAAGTCTCTTGGTGTTGATTGGTATCATTTATTAATTTAGGGTATCCCCTGGAGTGGGATCCCTTCGGTGTTCTAACCGAGTGTTCATTCTAGCTCTCGTGTACTTATCACGCTTTCACACCCTTCAAGGATTGTTCTTGGGTGTTGTTAAGTGATGCCATTTCATTTGGCTAGCTTATGAGTACGTTCAGTTTACTCCGCATTGCGGTTCGGATTTCAAATTGTCCCGTTGGGGTTATATGTCTCCCATTCTTAGGGTAGACTACAAATACTCTTCTTATGTCTTGACTGGTTTGATATTCTCTTCAGTGATGAATGGTATTCTCCGGTACCTTAAATGATCACTCTGGGTATTTATCCAGTTCATTGAATGTTGATGTGTTCTCATTAGGCATTTTTGTTACTGATTTTAGGTTGGGTGTGCATTCCAGCTATCTTACCTTTGCTTCAAAATCCTTGAGACATATCCAATGTCTTTGGTCACTTGTTAGTGCTTCTCGCACTTTTTAACTCCTAATCATCCTCCTGGAGTGAGTTCTTGACTCCCTTAGCTTTGTAAGCTTGTCTGGTTTCTTCGTTCGTTTAAGGTGTCCAACCGTTCTGGTTCAAATTTACTTATGGTCCATAGGATGGAGTCGACTACTTCCCGTGTTTTGTACACCACTTGTATACATACGTGGGGTACCTTATTGGCACGTCACCACATACCTGACTAACTCACAAAAAGGGTCTGTCAGGCCCGCAAGCTCTTTCAGAGTGCGGTCGTCCCACATCCAGTATTTGGGTACACTCGTAGTGCTCGTCACACGCCTAGGTGAAGTATTCTATTGTCAACTCCTCTTGTATCATTCCATGATACTCACCGTGATTCTTCTGGCTTGGTTTTAAAAACTGAGGTTTAAAAAGAAAAGTTTGGGTTTTGAAATAAAAATTTTGGTTTTTGAAATAACGATTCTGTGTTAAAAGAATTCTTCATGGCGTTGCCATGTCTGAGGTCTTGACCAAGTTCAGCTTCTCGCTGACTAGTATGTTCTTAATATGATGGTCGGGCCATTAGGCCTTTCCAAGGATTCCTTCTTCAAGTCCTTAGGATTAGTGATCCTATAATTGCTTCCATCTTCATGGTGGTACTTTAGTAAGTACTTGTTAGTCGTTAAACGTCTTCCAATTTGCCTTGTAGTTCCTGCACTTGCCTTGGCAAGTGCGCGGGTAGGTCGGTTTTTAGGTTAACAAATACCGGTTACGGTATTGTTTCCATCCACATTTGGTGGTTTTATTGGATCTTCCTTTGATCTTAGGGCATCCACAATGGTGTGGATTCCACCCATAATGTTAAAAGAGAAAAAAGAAAATGATGAGGTGGAGGAGAGAGGATGTGAGAGAGGTTCTTAACTAAGACACTCTCTTTTTAGAGAACCTAGGTAAGTAAGAGAGAGATTGTGAGAGGAGATAATAAAATAATATTTGTTAGTGGGTGGAATCCACTTTTACCATTGTGGATGCCCTTAGTGATTGAAATACCCCGTAATTAAAAATAGTGATTAAATAGGCTAATAAATAATTTTAGAAGCTTAATTAATTATAATAAATATTAGGGAACAAATCCCGAAGAAAACGGATCCTTAAAACGGATTAAAATCACTAACGAACCTTAAATCGCGTTTTTCGAGGTAACCGGGAAAACGTGTCTTTAAGCGGGTCAAATAGACTCGTAACAATTTTGGTCAACTAAATAATCATTAATAAATATTAGTGAAACTTTAGGACCAATAAAATCAATAAAATGAGAGTTTAGTGAAAACTGTCAAAAACGGGAAGTTGTGGGGGTAAAAACATAAATAACACAAACTTATGTGTCCAATATTGCAAAAAGAATTTTAAAACCCATGTGGGTTCTGTATGCTGTCCGATTTTTACCCCATACACACACACTCTACTCTCCTTATTAACTAAAGACAAAAACAATTAAAAACACAAAAGTAACCCTCACTCTCACTTTACTCTCTCTCCTCCCTATTCTCTCTTCTCTCACATACCCACTCCCTCTTTTCTCTGATTTTTCCCTCTTCTTCTCCAAGCAACCGATGGCCATGGAAGAATAAGAAAACTCACACAAAAACCCACTTCTCTCCTCTTGAAACTCCATCAAACCTTCTCCAAAAATTGTAAAAACTACACCATTGTGTTCCTCTCACCAAGAGCTACGTTTCTATCTTTCCAAAATTCGAAAACACCCATTTTCGTTTTTATGGGTATACCCCATTTGGAGCTTCAACACCACCATTAGAAGGCCCTCCTTCTCCTTGTTCTTGTAAGGTAAAAATATCTTCAAAAACTCCATCTTTTTCTAGCCTCAAAGGCAAAACGAAATTTGAGCTAAAACTCTTGTGTGCTCCTCTTGTGCCCAGCCGGTTTTGGCATCTTTGAAAGGGTGGAAAGATCATTCTTGAGCTACTCCAAGTGTTTTATAAACCCTTGCAAGGTAATGAAACTCCTAAACCCTAGAATGTACATTAAAAGCTTAAATAAGATTTAGTGTTGGTTTTAGTATTGAAGCATGTATATAAATGTTGGTAGTGTTAGAGGAATTGAGACTACAAACCGGTAGAGAGAGAGAGAGAAGGAAGGAGAAAGAAGAAGAAAGAAAATCTAGAAGAAAAACAAGGTAAGAATACTCTTTTGTGTAACTTGGTATATATATATATATATATATGTAACAGTTTTTGGAAGTTTGAAATGAGTAATGGAATGGTAATGTAGTAGTAGTGTAATGTGTAGGAGAATATAAGTATTTTGAAGCTTTAAAAGATGTGTGAAACTTATTGAAAACAGATTGGGATTGAGTTGTTGAGTGCAGGAAATTTTAAGTGTTGTTTTAGTGTTGGTATTGTATATGGGAGCTTGTATAGTCTTGGTTGTTTATAAACAGGTGAGATGATAACAATGTGAATAAAAACAATGTGGTGAGAGTGTAAAAATATAGGGGAGGTTATGTCAAAATTTTGGTAGGATTAGAACACTTAGAGAATTGAAAACTAGATGAATGACATAGGTTGTAACAGTTTTGATTGAAACAAATAGAGTGTGTATTAGGAGGGATAGGTAATGTAGTTATAATGTGTTAGAGGAGTTAGAAATGACATTAGAAGAGGGAGCTATTGTTGGGAGAGTGTTAGTATCAAAATCTGTAGCAAAATGCATTAAGGAAGAAAACTGTGTAAGTGTTGAGTTGAAATTAAGAGATTGTGTATATAAGTTAGTATAGAGTTGTGTATTTAGTATAGAAGTGTTTTAATGATTAGGATTGCAATACAAATTGCACAAAAACATGTTAGGATGTATGTAGGAGATTGGGGAAACAATGGGTGAAATTGGGAAAGAAAATAAATCTGTAGCAAGGTTCTGATTCCGTCCGACCCAGACGGTGAGTCGGACGTGGGTCGGACGGGGCTTGAGAAACGAAAACCAAACTTTCTGGAATGGTCCGACCCAGAGCCGTGAGTCGGACGTGGGTCGGACATGGCTTAAACAACGGACCATGAACTTTCTGGAATGGTCTGACCCAGTCCATGGGTCGGACATGCAAATTTTTACAATGTCAAAGTTTCTGACTTCGTCCGACCCAGACGGTGAGTCGGACGTGGGTCGGACGGAGCTTGGACGACAGGACCAAAACCTTCTGGAATGGTCCGACCCAGAGAGTATGGGTCGGACGGAAGTGCTGGGTCGGACAGGGTAAATTTCTGGGAACGAACTTTACTGGAATGGTCCGACCCAGGGCTTGGGTCGGACGGTGGGTCGGACGGCCCTATACTTACAAAAAAAAACTAAGCTTATAACTAGTATATATACATATATATATATATATATATGTATACCCACCTATACATATGTATATATGTGTATGTAAATATGGACAAGTAATAGAAAGTAAGTAAAATGAGATATAAGTGTAAGGTATGTAAAGGCTTAGTGAATATGGGTTAGTAAACACAAAAGTAGTTGAGTTAAGATTAATAGTTAATTAATCATTCAATTGTATGCATATATAGGATTTGATTTGACACCGGAAGGACGTTTGGAAACACGTACGACGGTGAACGGTATGGATTCCTCATGCCCCGTATGCTATCTTGGTTACTCTGATTTGTGTGTTGTGTGCTAATTGATCACCAAATAAGATAATGCACGAATCGGAGTTATCATGTTTACTTGTGATATGTAGTGTTGTATATGTTGTATATTGTCTTCAAATTTAGTTTGTATAATTCATGAAATGTTTGGATGAATATGAATGTGTGTATGTATGATGAATTGTACTGTGACCGATTGTGATGTGTTTGGACTTCTAACTTATTCCTACAAGCTAACCATCCTAACTTAAATTGGTAATTAAATTGGAATGAGTAGAAGTCCGATATAGTTTCGGCCACGCGTGAGGATGCGGAGTCACGAGAGGTTGGCTCCAATTCCTGACTCTTAAACTGGTCTGCGGCCCAAATCCCTTAAGTGGGTAGCATCCCGGATTGGTGAGTCAAGTAAATCCCGGAGGTGGGACGGTGTAGTCCCCAGGGCCGGAGGTCCCGACGACTTGACTTGAGTATAAGTAAGTAAGTAAGAATGAGTAAGTAAAGTAAATGAAAGTAAGTAATTGTAAGTAAGAAAAAGTAAGTAATGAGTAAAAGAGTAAAGCATTCCGATTAACCCGGATGCATAATTTGGCTAACCTTGTGAAGGTGAGTGAGATGTATGCTATGGTATTGTTGCCTTGATTTGTGTATGAAATGTATAGCATGTATGTTGAATGCAAAGCATGTATGTATGAAAATAATGAACTGCATGTTTAGTGGACGTCAAATAGTCGGCGTGCCCTAGCTAGCACGCGGTATATGCGGAGTCTATATGCAGCGTTTGCTGAGCCCCTTGGGGCACCATTTTTACTACACGCAGGTACCCTGAAGGATGAAGACTAGGAGAATCGAAGTTTAATTTTCCTGTCTTTCTTTTGGTTTGTAAACAATGAATTCATGTTGGGTATACTAAGTAGTACAAGGCTACAGTTTTTGATTAGCCGGTGTACCATGGGGTACACCTTTTGGATTTTGATAGGATGGGAATTGGTATAGATGAGTAGTCTTAGAAACTCATTCTTTTGGAGCTTAGAAATGATGTAATCGAATATACTTTAATACTCGGTGATCCAATGATGTAAGTATTTGGGACATGGTATTTGGCAAGTAATTTTAGTAGCTCGGTACGTTATGTTCATCAGACCGTGACTGTAAGTAAGGTAAGCCTAGCTAGCTGTATGGGCGGTTAGCGGCGTTGTACCACCCGCCGTAGTAAGCATGTAATATTTCCGCTGCGAACTCGTAAGGTTAATAGGAAGATTAGACGGTAAGTATAGGATTAGCGGTTGGGGTGTTTCAAAAAGTGGTATCAAAGCGTAGTTACGCTCTGATGTCCATAGTACCGAGCGTAGGGGATTACCGAGTTAGGATTTCAACCGTCTTAAGACGGATACTTAGAAACCTAACTAGGAACTACCGTTATCATAACGGATACCCTTACGTTCTTATGAACGATACCTTGCTTAAATTTCAAGACCCTTAGGTCATATCTGCAAAGCCTAATGTAACTGTTGAATATTCAGATGTCAGGAAGAGGTCCAGGTCGCCCCAGAGGAGGGGGCAATGACGGACCCGGCGCAGACGATAGCTGAGATCGTCGCTGCCACGGTAGCGCAGATGCTACCAAGTAATCCAAGCTGCAACAATCTCAGCAAAACCAACAAACTCAAGCGGGGCCAATTCCTCCCCCGCCACCCAGAGAAGCGAACTGGGTAAAAGCTGTGGCGGAGCTCCGCCCTCCCTACTTTAGGGGCGAGAGTGACCTGGCTAAGCTCGAGGCCAACATCTCCGAGATGGAGACGGCTTTTGAAACCCTCGAAGCTCCTGCTGGAGTTCGATTCAGAGTAGCAGCCTACTACCTCAAGGATGCTGTAATGGATTGGTGGAAGCTGGTCAAGCATGAGCACGTCAGCGACCCCACATTCGACTGGGATTCCTTCGCCTCACTCCTCCGTTCCAAATACTACCCTGAGCATGTAAAGACTAAGAAAAGGCTAGAGTTGGACACCTTGAAAATGACAGAGAAGATGACTGTCGACGAGTACTACGGCACCTTCACTTCCATTCTCCGTCTCCTCCCTGATCTAGGATACACCGGCCAGGTGTTGGTCGATCGCTTCTATGGCGGTCTGAGCCATCGCCTACGGTACGGTATGGGCTACACGAGATTTACCTCCCTTCAGGTAAATGTCAGTTAACCCTTAGTATCAATTCAATTCCTTGAATTCCTTAAATTCCTTAAATTCCTTGAATCTTTCTTTATTCCTCCCTAAATGAGAATCCCGGCTAATACCTGAGATTTCAGGAGTGTTATCACGCGGCTTCTCGCGTTGAGATCACTTGCCAGTTAAGGGATGAAGAGACCGCGCTGAAGCGCAAAGCCAACAACAAAAACACCAGCATTGAGGAGTATAACCAAGGGAAGAGCTGGAAAAAGAAGAAAGGGAAATTCTTTCAGCAATCCCAAAAGAAATCCCAGGGTGAGAGCAGTGCCCATGCTGAGCAGGGCAAACCAGCTGAGCTTCTTCAGCTTGGTTATTCTGCACCGGTGGCAGCCAAGCCACTGAGATCACACCCACCTAAGGGTAAATTCCTAATCCAATTTGTATTCGTATAAGTATCATATCTATATCCACGCACACATGTGCTAACCCTCTAACCTCAGGTTCTAGCTCCGGTGCCGCCAAAACCTTCTCCGATGGCCGCACCTATGTGTGCAGGAAGTGCAACCAGGACCATCCTGGTAAAGACTGCTATGGGAGACATCAAATGCTACAACTGTCAGAAGCTGGGACACACAGCTAATAGATGCCCAGAGAATGCTAAGCCAAAGGGAAACTTTCAGAACTACAAGCAGAGAGAGGGCAAGGAGGTGGCATCTGGCGATGCACCGGCCCAGCAGGCACCTCAGGGACAGGGATCCCGGGGCCTCAGAGGGGCGCACCTCAGAGGCAGCCTGTTCTTCATGTTATTGACCGTGATGGGTCCGGTTCGAAATCCGGCCCAGGTAATATCTAAACCTTTAATCCTTGAAATAGCATGCCTAGTAGTAGAGTAACTGTATGAGTGAATGCATGAATAAATAAAAGGAGTGTGTATTAAGCATGAAATGAAGTAGTTGAAACTAGTACTCACCGTAGACGAAATTTGTACCCATAGGAAGCTTTAGTATCTGTTACCCGATACCGGTAAACTTGAATCAAGAAGAGATCGACATCACCAACCACGACTACACCAACAAACAGTGTCAGGTCATCCGACCAGGTATGATCTTATTAAAGGGATACCTGACACCCGAAGCGCAAATCTCAATCATTCGAAGCAACGAGCTAGGAACGGGTCAAGGTGGATTTTACACACCCGAATTCCCCGGTGGAGCGAAGATGAAGCTGAAGATGATGTGCTTGGGAAAGGACTGGAATCCTTAT
Organism: Limonium bicolor; assembly: GCA_023374045.1. Taxonomy (NCBI): domain Eukaryota; kingdom Viridiplantae; phylum Streptophyta; class Magnoliopsida; order Caryophyllales; family Plumbaginaceae; genus Limonium; species Limonium bicolor. The sequence continues at coordinate 350,754,908 of CM041777.1, forward strand.
ACCAAGACATACCAGGAGACACGAACACAAGACGGAGCGACGCCACCGACAATACCACCAGAGTTTCAGACACTCGTCACACAAGCAGTAGAACTTGCACAACAATGTGAACCTGAACCGATCCCCGCACTTGAAGCGGACCTCTGTATCGTCAACTTCTACGAGAAAGAAGGACGACTTGGGTTACACCAAGACAAGGACAGACAGCGGAATCTCTCGAACAGGAGTGCCCGTAGTGTCTTGGTCCATTGGTGATGACGCCGTATTCCTGTATAGCGAGCAGAAGCGTGTGGACCTCGCAAGAAACTGGTATTGAGATCAGGAGATGTCCTAATCATGGGTGGAAACTCTAGGATGCTGTATCACGGGATCAACAAGATCAAGTTGAATACGGCACCGCCGGCAATAATCAATGCCACACACATGAAACCAGGACGCCTGAACCTTACCTTTAGAAAGTATTAAATTCCTAGTATCATGTAATCTATTAGTAACGTGTATTAGAGACACGTGTATGATGGTTGGTTTATCAATAAAGAGCAGTGTTGATTTAATTCCACTTGTGTCCACCATCAATACTTATCCAATTGTGAATCCAATAGGTTGTGGACTCGGTACCGAAGGTAACCTGAGCATCCTCACCGAAGCACAAGCCGGCAAGAGCGGCACCATTCTAACGGGAACCTTCCCAGTAAATGGCATTGATGCCAATGTGTTATTCGACTCCGGCGCCTCTCACACTTTCGTATCACCATCCTTTGTGAAGAGGTTGAAGCTAGATGCGGATGAGCTACCGAACTTCATGGTTACTCTCCCATCGAAGGAGCGAGTAAAGTGCACCAAGTATTATCAATCAGCCACAATCCAAATCAAAGGCGAATCGTTTCCCATTTCCTTCATCGAATTCAATGGATTGGGATTCGACGTAATCATTGGAATGAATTGGTTGGAGCGGCACAAGGGTAGAATCCTCTGCGCCGAGCATCGATTGCTGCTCAAGAGTCCTTCTGGGGTTACCGTATCCTACCGCCAGAGACCGAGAGAGCCTTCGACCACACTTATATCTGCTATGGCTATGTACCGGGAGCTCAGAAAGGGCCAAGAAGTGTATCTGTGTTATGTGCAAGACCTGGAGAGAGATCCAGAGTTCAGTGACAATGTACCGATAGTATCTGAATTCCCTGATGTATTCCCTAAGGAGCTACCCGGCATGCCACCACCGAGAGCAGTGGAATTTGAAATTGATCTTTTGCCAGGTACCGGTCCCATTGCTAGGGCACCATACCGTATGGCACCTGCAGAAATGACCAAATTAAAAGAGCAGTTAAGAGACCTTCTAGACAAAGGGTTTATACGCCCGAGCGTATCACCCTGGGGAGCACCGGTCCTCTTCGTGAAGAAGAAGGACGGTAGTCTCCAACTATGCATTGACTACCGCGAGCTGAATGCGGTCACAGTCAAAAAAATACCCACTACCACGTATCGACGACCTATTCGACCAGTTGAAAGGAGCCTCAGTCTTCTCCAAGATCGACCTCCGTTCAGGGTATCATCAGATTGCAATCAAAGAGCAAGACATCGAGAAAACGGCATTCCGTACCAGATATGGCCACTACGAATTCACAGTGATGCCATTCGGTTTGTCAAACGCACCGGCAAAATTCATGGACCTCATGAATCGACTATTCAGTGAGCAGTTGGACACTTCAGTGGTTGTCTTCATCGACGACATACTGGTATATTCCAAATCACCAGAGGAACATGAAACCCATTTGAGGAAAGTGCTTGAGACACTGCGCGAGAACCAGCTATATGCAAGTTCTCCAAATGCGAGTTTTGGCTCGATCAGGTCATTCCTTGGACATGTCATCTCGAGCGCAGGTATCTCGGTTGACCCTTCTAAGATAGAAGCTGTACGATCATGGCCTAGACCCAAGACTGTTACCGACATTAGGAGCTTTCTTGGTCTAGCCGGTTACTACCGGAGATTTGTAAGGGACTTCTCGAAAGTCGCTAAGCCCATGACTACACTGAAAGAAAATGCACCGTTTGTATGGACACACGAGTGCGAGCTATCATTTCAGAAACTGAAAGACTCATTGACCTCAGCGCCCGTCCTTACTCTTCCAGAGGGCACAGAGGGATTTGAGGTGTACTGTGATGCATCAGGCAAAGGAATGGGATGCGTACTCATGCAGCATGGCAAGGTTGTTGCTTATGCCTCTCCCAGCTGAAAAAGCATGAGGAGAATTACCCGACTCACGACTTAGAGTTAGGAGCCATTGTCTTCGCCTTGAAGATATGGCGACACTATCTCTATGGGGTAAGCATCACCATCTACTCCGACCATAAGAGCTTACAGTATGTATTCACACAGAAAGAACTGAACTTGAGACAGAGAAGATGGATGGAATTTCTTTCAGACTATGACATCAACTTGCAGTATAAGGAAGGGAAGGCAAACATCGTAGCCGACGCCCTGAGCCGTCGAGCACACTCGCTCCATTCGCTACTCGCTTCTTCTAGCTTGGTTGACGAGGTGCGAGACGCTCAGTTGAGCGACCCTTACCTAACCGAAATCAGACACAAGATCGAGAATGGTACATTTGAGAAGAAAAAGTATGATTTTAAGCTACATGAAGATGGTTTGATTCGGTTGAATGGCAGGCTATGCGTCCCCCGAAGCAATGCTGAGCTAAGGGATCGCATCCTGCGAGAGTCACACTGTTCCGCATTGTCAGTCCATCCGGGAGCCTCCAAGATGTACAAAGACATGAAGAGGTACTTCTGGTGGTCTGGAATGAAATCAGATGTGACGGAATTTGTATTGAGATGCTTGACATGCCAGAAGGTAAAATTTGAACACCGTAGACCGGGCGGAATGGTACAATCTATGCCAGTTCCGGAGTGGAAATTTCATGATATCTCCATGGATTTTGTTGTAGGACTCCCACCTGCTAGGGGAGGACTCAACATGATCTGGGTTGTAGTAGATCGCCTTACCAAGGTTGCCAGATTCATACCGATGAAGGACACCTGGAAGGTAGTAAAGCTAGCTGAGCTTTTTGATAAGGAGATTATCAGACACCACGGAGTCCCTAAGACTATAGTATCTGACCGCGACACCAGATTTCTTTCGAGATACTGGAGAGCTACAAGGGAAGCGTTGGGTACAGAATTGAAGTTGAGTACCGCCTTCCATCCTCAGACCGACGGTCAGACAGAAAGGACCATCCAGACACTAGAGGACATGCTTCGGGCATGTGCCTTGGACTTTCAGGGGAGTTGGTTAGATAAGCTTCACCTTATCGAGTTCTCGTATAATAATAGTTATCACGCCTCGATTAAGATGTCGCCTTTCCAAGCTCTATACGGTAGACCTTGCCGTACACCCTTGTGTTGGGATGAGTCAAGTGAAGCGGTCATAATAGGACCGGAGTATCTTGAGCAAGTGCAAGCTGAAGTGCAACAAATCCGAGCTAACATGAAGGCAGCCCAAGATAGACAGAAATCCTATGCGGATGTGAGACGACGCGACCTTGAGTTCGCCGTGGGCGACCAAGTGTTCTTGCGCGTTTCACCTATGAAGGGTGTCTTCCGTTTTGGTCAGAAGGGCAAGCTAAGCCCAAAGTTTGTAGGGCCGTACACTATCACCGAAAGAGTTGGAGCTGTAGCCTACAGGTTAGCACTACCTGAGGACTTGGGGCGTGTCCATGATGTCTTTCATGTGTCACAACTCAAAAAGTACATTGCCGATCCTTCTCATGTGCTAGAGCCCGAGAGACTATCCATCGAACCGACCATGAGATATGTCGAAACCCCAGTGAGAATCCTTGATAGGAAGACCAGAGACACTCGCCATAAGTCTATACGAATGGTGAAGGTCCTATGGTCTAACCATGATGTCGAAGAAGCGACATGGGAGTTGGAAGATGCCATGAAGGCTAAGTACCCACAGTTATTCTTAGACTAGTTAGTCTAGTATGTAGTATACGGGTACGGGTCGTACCCCTTTTAAGGGGGTAGAGCCCTTTTGCTTTTGCATTGCTTCGGGGTAAGCATTGCTTAGTGTGTAGGTATTGTAATAGACTTTGTATGGCACATGTAGTGCAAGTGAATTTAGTATGTGTATGTATGTGTAATGTGTAATGTATCTGTGTAATGTGTATCGTGAATTGCAATGTGTATTGTGGAATGGTATGAATGGGAAATGGTGTATTGTGTATGCGAATGGCATATGATGCTTGAACTGTGTATGTTTGCAATGAGGAATGAAGTAACACCTCATAGGTAGTAAGACACATTATGGCAATTGGTTTGCAAATGAGTAGAATTGTAATAAACTATTAACCTTGAGCAACTTTGAGGGCAAAGTTTCTTAAGGGGGTAGATTGAAATACCCCGTAATTAAAAATAGTGATTAAATAGGCTAATAAATAATTTTAGAAGCTTAATTAAGTATAATAAATATTAGGGAACAAATCCCGAAGAAAACGGATCCTTAAAACGGATTAAAATCACTAACGAACCTTAAAGCGCGTTTTTCGAGGTAACCGGGAAAACGTGTCTTTAAGCGGGTCAAATAGTAACAATTTTGGTCAACTAAATAATCATTAATAAATATTAGTGAAACTTTAGGACCAATAAAATCAATAAAATGAGAGTTTAGTGAAAACTGTCAAAACGGGAAGTTGTGGGGGTAAAAACATAAATACACAAACTTATGTGTCCAATATTGCAAAAAGAATTTAAAACCCATGTGGGTTCTGTATGCTGTCCGATTTTTACCCCATACACACCACACTCTACTCTCTCTTATTACTAAAGACAAAACAATTAAAAACACAAAAGTAACCCTCACTCTCACTTTCTACTCTCTCTCCTCCCTATTCTCTCTTCTCTCACACCCCTCCCTCTCTTTTCTTGATTTTTCCCTCTTCTTCTCCAAGCAACCGATGGCCATGGAAGAATAAGAAAACTCACACAAAAACTCACTTCTCTCCTCTTGAAACTCCATCAAACCTTCTCCAAAAATTGTAAAAACTACACCATTGTGTTCCTCTCACCAAGAGCTGCGTTTCTATCTTTCCAAAATTCGAAAACACCCATTTTTGTTTTTATGGGTATACCCCATTTGGAGCTTCAACACCACCATTAGAAGGCCCTCCTTCTCCTTGTTCTTGTAAGGTAAAAATATCTTCAAAAACTCCATCTTTTTCTAGCCTCAAAGGCAAAACGAAATTTGAGCTAAAACTCTTGTGTGCTCCTCTTGTGCCCATCCGGTTTTGGCATCTTTGAAAGGGTGGAAAGATCATTCTTGAGCTACTCCAAGTGTTTTATAAACCCTTGCAAGGTAATGAAACTCCTAAACCCTAGAATGTACATTAAAAGCTTAAATAAGATTTAGTATTGGTTTTAGTATTGAAGCATGTATATAAATGTTGGTAGTGTTAGAGGAATTGAGACTACAAACCGGTAGAGAGAGAGAGAGGAAGGAGAAAGAAGAAGAAAGAAAATCTAGAAGAAAACAAGGTAAGAATACTCTTTTGTGTAACTTGGTATATATATGTATGTAACAGTTTTTGGAAGTTTGAAATGAGTAATGAATGGTAATGTAGTAGTAGTGTAATGTGTAGGAGAATATAAGTATTTTGAAGCTTTAAAAGATGTGTGAAACTTATTGAAAACAGATTGGGATTGAGTTGTTGAGTGCAGGAAATTTTAAGTGTTGTTTTAGTGTTGGTATTGTATATGGGAGCTTGTATAGTCTTGGTTGTTTATAAACAGGTGAGATGATAACAATGTGAATAAAAACAATGTGGTGAGAGTGTAAAAATATAGGGGAGGTTATGTCAAAATTTTGGTAGGATTAGAACACTTAGAGAATTGAAAACTAGATGAATGACATAGGTTGTAACAGTTTTGATTGAAACAAATAGGGTGTGTATTAGGAGGGATAGGTAATGTAGTTATAATGTGTTAGAGGAGTTAGAAATGACATTAGAAGAGGGAGCTATTGTTGGGAGACTGTTAGTATCAAAATCTGTAGCAAAATGCATTAAGGAAGAAAACTGTGTAAGTGTTGAGTTGAAATTAAGAGATTGTGTATATAAGTTAGTATAGAGTTGTGTAATGAATTAGGAAATGAATTAGCATGATTTAGGGTGTTTAAATTGCACAAAAACATGTTAGGATGTATGTAGGAAGATTGGGGAAACAATGGGTGAAATTGGGAAAGAAAAATAAAATCTGTAGCAAGGTTCTGATTCCGTCCGACCCAGACGGTGAGTCGGACGTGGGTCGGACGGGCTTGAGAAACGAAAACCAAACTTTCTGGAATGGTCCGACCCAGAGCCGTGAGTCGGACGTGGGTCGGACATGGCTTAAACAACGGACCATGAACTTTCTGGAATGGTCCGACCTAGGTCCGTGGGTCGGACATGGTTCGGACATGCAAATTTTTACAATGTCGAAGTTTCTGACTTCGTCCGACCCAGACGGTGAGTCGGACGTGGGTCGGACGGAGCTTGGACGATAGGACCAAAACCTTCTGGAATGGTCCGACCCAGAGAGTATGGGTCGGACGGAATAGTGCTGGGTCGGACAGGGTAAATTTCTGGGAACGAACTTTACTGGAATGGTCCGACCCAGGGCATGGGTCGGACGGTGGGTCGGACGGCCCTATACTTACAAAAAAAAAAACAGTAAGCTTATAACTAGTATATATACATATATATATATATGTATACCCACCTATACATATGTATATATGTGTATGTAAATTATGGACAAGTAATAGAAAGTAAGTAAAATGAGATATAAGTGTAAGGTATGTAAAGGCTTAGTGAATATGGGTTAGTAAACACAAAAGTAGTTGAGTTAAGATTAATAATAGTTAAATTAATCATTCAATTGTATGCATATCATAGGATTTGATTTGTGACACCGGAAGGACGTTTGGAAACACGTACGACGGTGAACGGTATGGATTCCTCATGCCCCGTATGCTATCTTGGTTACTCTGATTTGTGTGTTGTGTGCTAATTGATCACCAAATAAGATGAATGCACGAATCGGAGTTATCAGGTTTACTTGTGAATATGTAGTGTTGTATATGATTGTATATTGTCTTCAAATTTAGTTTGTATAATTCATGAAATGTTTGGATGAATATGAATGTGCGTATGTATGATGAATTGTACTGTGACCGATTGTGATGTGTTTGGACTTCTAACTTATTCCTGACAAGCTAACCATCCTAACTTAAATTGGTAATTAAATTGGAATGAGTAGAAGTCCGATATAGTTTCGGCCACGCGTGAGGATGCGGAGTCACGAGAGGTTGGCTCCAATTCCTGACTCTTAAACTGGTCCGCGGCCCAAATCCCTTAAGTGGGTAGCATCCCGGATTGGTGAGTCAAGTAAATCCCGGAGGTGGGACGGCGTAGTCCCCAGGGCCGGAGGTCCCGACGACTTGACTTGAGTATAAGTAAGTAAGTAAGAATGAGTAAGTAAAGTAAATGAAAGTAAGTAATTGTAAGTAAGAAAAAGTAAGTAATGAGTAAAAGAGTAAAGCATTCCGATTAACCCGGATGCATAATTTGGCTAACCTTGTGAAGGTGAGTGAGATGTATGCTATGGTATTGTTGTCTTGATTTGTGTAATGAAATGTATAGCATGTATGTTGAATGCAAAGCATGTATGTATGAAAATAATGAACTGCATGTGTAGTGGACGTCAAATAGTCGGCGTGCCCTAGCTAGCACGCGGTATATGCGGAGTCTATATGCAGCGTTTGCTGAGCTTCTTGGGGCACCATTTTTACTACACGCAGGTACCCGTGAAGGATGAAGACTAGGAGAAGCGAAGTTTAATTTTCCTGTCTTTCTTTTGGTTTGTAAACAATGAATTCATGATGGGTGTACTAAGTAGTACAAGGCTACAGTTTTTGATTAGCCGGTGTACCATGGGGTACACCTTTTTGGATTTTGATAGGATGGGAATTGGTATAGATGAGTAGTCTTAGAAACTCATTCTTTTGGAGCTTAGAAATGATGTAATCGAATATACTTTAATACTCGGTGATCCAATGATGTAAGTATTTGGTACATGGTATTTGGCAAGTAATTTTAGTAGCTCGGTACGTTATGTTCATCAGACCGTGACTGTAAGTAAGGTAAGCCTAGCTAGCCGTATGGGCGGTTAGCGGCGTTGTACCACCCGCCGTAGTAAGCATGTAATTGTAACACCCCTTCCAACATAAACACACTTAACAACAAACTGCAGCGGAATACACACCTCATCAAATAACATAACCCGTTGGTGTTACACGCCGTTAACCACCCACGTGGCTAACAAGGCTAATACATTTACATTGTATCGGTCTGATGGACCAGATTCCCGAGCAACTACACAATACAATCCTTATTCCCTTCCCAACATTTATTATACTCATGCATTTCCACTGTACCGAGTATTTACAAACTAATGCCGATAACAATTTTGGTCTTACTACGCCTACATGCATACGCCATTTAAATGGCTACCCATATATAAACATCTACCCCGTCCTACTCTCGAACGGCTTCCAGCTCTTCGTACCTGAAATAAGAAAAGAAGAGAAAGGGTGGCCCCCAAGGGGCTCAGCACCTTTGCTGGTATGGTAATCCCGCTGCCCACATGCTACCGGGCCACGCACAACTATTTGTCGTCTTAGCATGCGATTGATTATATTTAAATCATGCATGCAACTATAAACACACAACACAAAACATTTCGCCTCAATGGGCTCAACAAACGGATAATACATCCTTACTTGATAAGTCACTCATGGTATTCATTATCCCTAGAGTGTTCCTCCTCTAATGGAGCTACTTCCTTAATAGACGACACTTACCCTTAAATTGGGTTATCCTTAAACGCCTCTTATCGCAAACGGGGATTCATTTCCATGATCCACACACTCCATATCTTACAACATATCACATTCCTCACATAACAAACATAACAACACTCTTCACGTTTCGACGTGCACATGATAACAACGCAATAGGAATTGCATTACAACAACATCACACAACATAACGGGAACGGTCCTCTTAGGAACCGACCCAAACATAGTTAATTCATTGGTGAGCCTAGAGAATGGTGTCACCCTCATGGTAAGCTCGTTATACAATCAACAACAACACTCATTACCGTCCTAATAGTCGGACGAGTAACTTAAGTTAAGATGGTTCGGGTTGGAGGCCCGAACACACCACACAACACATGTTCCCCCTAGACCAATCATAAGTCAGAATAGGAAAGCTTTGGAGTAAGCTTGTGGGAGATTGAAGACCGGGAAAGGAACTCAATCTTAACATACAAGAGGGTCGAACCTGGAATGACAACGACCCCCATCCTCACACGCGTGGCCGGAACATGACCGGACTCCTCACCCCCATTAGTACATATATACTTATAAATAAATAGTTAGAGATCCATTATGGAGCCTACCACATCCACACACCATACGGTATCATAACCGAGTTAAGCACACAAGGGAGGTTCACACACTTGCATACAACAACAATATCCAACTAACTCACACATAGCCGTGGTTAGAACGTTCCCAAGGTTTGGGTCGTTAACTCCGAATACCGCTAGCTAAGGTTCAACACTTATTTGAGGTTAAACGGTGTCGGAGACCGGATGCGCCACATAAATGAATTACTATAAACTCATTACATGTTTTAATCTTACAAGGTGGCAAACACTCAGAAAAACACATTGGCATACAAGCCGGTGTAATCCGGTAGGACACAGGTTGCAAGAAAACCATACATGTCATCGGAGTCCACTTTACCATGTCCACTTATGTTCCTCGAGCAATTCTCGAACAACTGACAACATTACATGTATTTTTATTAACATCGGGGTAACATGATTGTTTAAAGTCTAATGCTTATAACTTTTCCCCGTTAACTTAGTTACATAACTTCACTTTTTAACTTGTTTTACTTTCACATTTTATACAACTTTTCACCCACTTAATTGTCATTAAAACTCACCTAACATGTCCTTAACAACCTCATAACATCATTAACCATCAATCCCCATCATTACACATCATTTCCATACCTTAAACACCCTCTTTGGTCAAAACAGCACCTCGTCCGAACTTGTGTCCGGACTTCTCAAGTTCGGACACCGTTCGAGACTCTAAGGGTGCAAACTAGTGAACGTCCGAACTTGCGTCCGGACTTCCCAAGTTCGGACGCCGTTCGAAGCCAATCCAGAGAATAAAATAGGTGTGTCCGAACTTCCCATGTTCGGACGGTAGTTTGGACATCAGTCGAGGATCAGAAAACCTATGCGTACACAGAGCACGTCCGAACGTCCAAGTTCGGACGGTAGTTCGGACGGGCCAGAACTTCACTTTCCAAGTCTTGTTTCACCCCTTATCTTCATCCATTGATTACCCAAGCTTCATACATGAACTTAGGCATATTCTAATACTAAAATATCACTTTGATTCACCTTAAAACATTATCCAACTTGTTACTCAATCTTCTTATCAAATCTCTTAACACTTGTAACATTTCCTTTTGGTTTTCCAAGTGGTGTTTCACCTTAAATGACCACTACACTAAAATGCTTCCTCACCTTCATAACATCATCTCCCTAGCATCTCCTCTTACTAACCAAATCCTCTTTTCACAACTTCTTGGATTCTTTTCTCAAAACTTTATCTAAACATCATTCCCTCCTTATTCATCAACATTACCTAAACCTTAAACAAACTTCTCCAAGACTTTATTACATCCTAAAACACTCATCGAATTCCTAGAACTTCCAAGACAATACCAAAGTCCTTGTAGTACTTTAGGACACCTTAAAAACATGTTTTCTTCCTTAGTAAAACATTTATCCTTTCCTAACATATCCTAGCTCACCAAAGTTCATTTAAGCACTTACAACTCCTTATACATTATACAAATTTTGCCATGGGTTCTCTTAGCACACCATCATTCCAAAACTCATAGTTTTCACCATTAGACATTCAAGAACACCTAAATCAATCAAGAACACTATCACACACAAAACTTCACCAAATTTACACTACATCACAATATAGTGCATAATTAAAATTGCTTGGCACTTAGGCCTTTAAATAACATGGCTCTTAGGCCCTTAAATTGCTTAAACCTTAAACACTGAATTTCCACAATATATATGCCTTTGACCTGCAAATACATACAACAAGACATATGTTCTTTTACTAGTCTCTTGAGAACACTTTACTAAATCATTCACCATTTGCTCTTTAGGTAGTTTTAACAAGCATTATAAGCTCATTTCTCCTAAGGCATTAAACAACATTAAGTTAGTATATTTACCTCTTTTCCAAACAACTTCTTTCTTGTTTCCTTACAAAACCGGTAAGGTATTTGATTCTTTGTCAACTACTACACAATATACAAACATTGAAATGAGTATACAAGCTTTAAGCTTTATCTCATTGTAAACCCTAGGTATGCATTGTTTCAAAAACATTAATGTAGTTGTTTTACCTTGATCTTTGAAGGGAGTTTGAATATCTAGTAAGAGAGGACTCCACCTAGTCCATGAAAGATTCAAATGGAGCTAGAACAAAGCAACACAAGGAGCACCATTAATGGTGATTCTCGGTCAAGATAAAACATGAGGGAAACTTCATTTTTCTTTGAGTTTCCTTACCTTGAAGCAAAGGAGAGTAATAATATGTAGAAACACAAGCTCAAGCTCCATCAATGGTTGAACTCCATGTCACCGAAATGGTGGTCTAGAAGTTTTGAGAAGATAGACTTGAAGAGCTTGATGAGAGGAAGAAGATGGTGGTGTTTGTTTTTGATGTGATTAAGTGAGCTATGAAATATTGACAATGGAAGATGGTGAAATGGTGGTGGTGTTGTAGCTTCACCGTGAGAGAGAGCAAGAAGGAAGGAGGGAGACGTGAGAAATGGAAGAAAAGAAGAGAATGAAGATAAGTTCTAGTTTTTGAAGATATTTGTACCATTAAAGTAAATAGTAGTTCAATTAGTCATTCTTTATTTATTTGATATGTTAACAAGAGTGGTGAGTCACCACACTTAAAAACCGGCCCCCTTTATTACATAAGGGGTATTTTAGTCTTTATTTGTCAATTTAATTACTTATGATAACATAAGTTACAAACTAGCTTATAAAAATCACTATTCACAAAAACAAGGCACATAGAAGTGAAATTTTTGATTTCCTATTGATATAGACATCCAAATGTGATACTATATAGTACACATATATATTTAAGAATAATGATGGACATCTAGCCACTCAAAACTCATTCACAAGACAATTTTTCAAAAATGTGCTTTAAGACTCCTTAAAGCACTTTTGTGTGTCTTAACTTGTTTTCAAGCTTGGTTTTCTTTGGTAATTGATTTAATATGTTCATTAACATATTTATAAGGTATAGGTATGACCATTAGGTCTTTTACAAATTTATCCCAAGCTTAGAGCACATTTTTGCTCATATTGACTTTAAAGTATATTCTTGTGTTTTATTTGGTTTAACTGCCCACCAAGGTTTCCTAAGGACTTATTTAGCCTTATTAAATCATAATTAAATGTTATTAAGTCTTGGTAGGCTCCTTGGGTCCTAACCAAGTTCACACAAGTTTAGAGCATGTTTTTGCTCAAACCGTGTCTTAGTGTTTTATTGTGTTTTAAATGGTTCATTGATGTTTCTAAGGCACTTTTTTGCCTTTAAATACCATAGTTTAACATTTACACAACATACCAAGGTTTGGGGTATTTCAATCTACCCCCCTTAAAAGAACTCCGTCCTCGAAGTTCACATTTCCTCGCATCATTGGATTAGAATACAGGAATTACTTATAGCCATAAAACTTCCATAACCAAACACACTTTACATCACAACCTCGGAATTAATGGTCCGGGTAACATATTCACATCCATACATAACATAACATACTCACGTGATAACCTCGGACTCAATGGTCCGGGTATCTTAACAACATTTACACGTACATAACAACCCTTAGACTCTCTGGTCTTGGGTAACCTAACAACCTTTAGACACATAGGTCTATGTAGCACAACAACATTTAGACTCATAGGTCTTGATAACATACACTTTTGGAACTCAAGGTCAAAATAATATTTATTACACATACCACACAACATGTCTTAGCATGTATAACAAACAGAAATACCTTTTCCATCTCTCCATGGGCTCCAATCCCATGTTGAGTACATATACACTGTGACCCCGCAGAACCCGGTCGCGATGGACACCTTCTGGTCCCCGTTTCTTTGGGAGGTCAAAACAATCACATACATTTTTAAAATATACTTCTCATGTCACCGGTCCGTAGACAAAGGCTCATACGTCCTCAGCTCGTGAGCAAGTACTATGAAAATATCCTTACTAGGTTAAGTATATAAAAGAATCCTTTACTCAAAATATGAATCGACCGTTTTGGAAATATCAATTGAAAAACCTTTTTGAAAACGCAATTCAACTCCAAGTTCAACTCATGCTCCTTGTATCTTTCTTAACGTGGTTGTTTGTGACCACTTACAGGGAGCTTCAAGAGTCATCCAACCCTGATGTGATCAGCATCAGTGTTGAACTATCTTTCGGCCCCAATTTGTGTTCGGCTTCCCTTGATCTCATGATAATCAAGTTTCACCTCCCACTTCATTTTCAACCAACAACTAATTCAAGCATATTCCATTTTCTATCTTTTAATCCTTCTTAGTCATAATCATTACATCTCCAAGGGATAGAACTCCGTCTATCAGTCATCATCCAAATCCAACTTAATTCAAGTTACCTAGGGAATTTAATTCTCATTAAGTTCTATGTCAATCCCATTCCCCTTCATAAACCACAACACTGTATATATATACATATTTTTTTTATCAAAATACAATACATGGTTTACATTTATGCACCGTCGGGGTTTTAATTCCCCGGGAGTTTCTTTACTCCCTTCCACTTGTACTCTCACACACCACTGTTAACAAAATAAACACACTTCCCACAATGGTATTCGCATCTTCTGTGCGCAATTACCACAATTTAACCACGAATGAATGCGTATGTTTATATAACACACGCGCCAACCATCATAGCAAATCATTTTTGTGCTATGCACAACATAGTTCACGTACACTTGTACGGTAAAACACACTAAGCGGCTTTACGCTCTACCCCCCTTAAAAGGGATTACGCCCACGTAATCAATCACTGAACATTAGCTTAAAATGTTCTGCCGTCGTGAAGTGTTTTAACTTCCACGCGGTCTATTACACAATGGATTTTGGTTAGAGGATCTTAACCATATCGGCGGTTTAGTCCTTAAACCAAGAATTCGCATTGGAGTTCTAACTCATAACCGGTTTCGGTCCTGGCCTGTGAGGCTTTTAGGCATTGATAACTAGCCATTTATTCATATTCACCATGTATACTCAGTATCTGGTGCATGGCTCCCTGGCCTCTGTTGCGCAACTCTGATAGTTGTAGAGCTAGTTGCCCCACTCGTTACTGTGCTGTATGGTAATCTCCAATGTTACCCTATCTAGGTAACATGGTTTTCAACCGACGCATGGTATCTCTTACCCTGAGCGAAATTCGGTGAGTTCCAAAACTTTCCATCCACTTCTCCAATAGCTTACTGCGTAAACTGCACAATGATTGACTTGCTTCTACCGACTTACTGTCGGTTTGAGATTGAGCTACTACCTAATGTGTAGTGCTCTCTCGGTTATTTCCCACACCTGGGGTATATTTCATACCGACATTTGGTATTTAGTGCCACTGTTATCACTTATTTCTTAATCATACCTCCACATTTGGTTCATACAGTACTCTTCCATTGGTATGACCTTGCATTTCTTATGCATCGGTCATTATAGCGTTATAAGTTTCTTTCTACATCCACCACAATTAACATTTCCCAAATCCTAGCTATCCCACTCGATCATTACTGCGCAAATGCAATACCAAAACACTCAGTCATACAGAGTGCAGAGGTGTAAACTCTTGACAGTAAATCTCTTATGCGATTGCAATAGGAGTTTACACTGTGTTTACTGGAATTCTTATCACATAACACTTGCCACCGGCTTACTGCTCGGTTCGTTTGCTATCACTTACTGTTGTATCTCCACTGGATTTAACTTATAACTCTGCTTATTTGTCACACCATCACTTAACAATACTTATACAACGCTCGCTTATTGCACACCGTATCCTCTTTCATTATACAACATCAACGTACACAGCATCCGCTATTATATTAGCTTCCGCCATTCCACTAGATTTGGCCACTTGTTTGGCTGACTTTTGAATACACTATTTCTCGAGTCTTTATGTTCCTTGAGCGTAGTTCGCTATACATTTAGCATCACGCACCTATGGTGGTTGCTATCAGACTTATCACTCTTCCTTTCTACACACTGGTACAAACACTTCCTTTTCGAATTATTCTTATTCAAATCATTCTAGAGTAATAACAACATGGTCCATCCTCATCGTACATCTTGAACTTGGTTCACATAACTACCGCTCCTGCGGTCTCACAATATCGAGAGGTATCCCCACTCTTAATGCAGTGGTTCGTCCTCCGCTCTATTTACTTGTAGAACATATACTTCTGCAACTGATCAAATTTACATAACACAAGTTGTTGTGGCTTATAAGCCTTACTGTCACGATTCCTTCAAGTTGTCTCTTTGGCAACTTAGGGTCCTACTGTTAAGTGGGTTTCCTTCAGTGTCTAATCCGAGTAATTGTTTCCAATCTTACGTTTCTGTTACATTGTTTCATCTAACAATGTTTAATCCAAACACCCTTCAAGGATTGCTCCTGGGTGTTACTAAAATATGCCATTACATTTGGCTTGCACTTATGGGTACATTCAGTAAACTACGCCTTCTCACTTTCTTAGCTGGGTATTCGTTCCAGCTATCATGTTTTATCCGTGAAGATTCTTAAAACATATACGATGTCTTTACATTACAGTTAGTGCACTTCGCACCTCCTAACTCTTAAACATTTCCTTGAAAAGAATTCACTAATTCCTTTAGTCTCGTTAACTTAACTGAGTTCCTTAACTTCAACCATTCCTGGTGATCCTTAGTTCTTGTTCGACTTACACTGCTGACCGTAGTACGGAGTCGACTACCTCCCGTGTTCAGGACTCTACTCGTATACATATGTGGGGTACCCTACTGATACATTGCTACTTACCCAACTAACCCATAAGTAGGTATGTCAGGCCCACAAGCTCCTATCGGAGTGCGGTCGTCCCACAATTCAGTTGGTACACTCATAGGTCCGTCACACGCCTAGGTGAAGTAGTTCTGTTGTCAACTCCCTTATATGTCCCGTGACAATATGCGTTCCCTGCTTCCGAACTTAATCAAGGGAAGGTTTATCCACTGTTGTAACTTTATCAACTGCCCTTGGTTTTTACTGGTTTGGTTTAAAAGAAGGTTAGAAAGAAGTGTTGGTTTGAAAGAAAATCTGGTTTTGAAAGAAAAAAGTTTGAAATAAATCCGAGTTTGAAAGAAAATTTCCATGGTTTGACAACATCTTCTTACCTAACCAAGTCTAGCTTCTTGCTGACTGGTGTACTCACAATTACAGGGGTTAGGCTAACAGGCCCTCCACTGTTATGACGATCACATTAACTTTATGGTACTTTACCAAGTACTTTGTAGTGGTTGTAAATTTCCCGAACAGCCCAGTTATAGTAGCACTTGCTTACTGGCTATCGGTTAAGCACACATACGGTTGCGGTATTGTTTTTGCCCGCACTGTCATCAGTGGTCTTGTTGGCCCTCACTGACCTTACTGTCTTGATAATAACTCCTCTAGGTGACTTCTCACTGTCTTCACATGATGATCATCAACTAGGGTGTTTCCCATTCTGGGAGCCCCTTTTACTTAGTATTGTATCCTCCTTAGCGCCATTCCACGCACTTGTCGTGGTTACTGAGACTTGTCTCTTGTTTGGGCACTACGTGTGGTAGCTCCTTTGTCGGTTGGTATACGGTTGGTGTATTATTTATCAACTGTGGTCCCGTAGACACTCGTCTCGGGTTTCACTTATCCACTTCTTGCCTGTTGCACGGTTGGTGCGTTGCAAGCTGGTTATTCTCGACTGCTCGGCATGTCGACCCAGGTTGCCGGAAATCTATTCTCCTATACACAAGATTCTTCATTCTTTTTTTACGAAATGCGATTAGCATTGTTCAAATGGAGACCGTCTCCAGGATTCCCAGTTTCGGGATCTACCGTATGACAGGTTCTCCGTACTCACAGTAGTACTTAAACATAGCCAGATCGGGTTTTCCCGAGTAAGAGTGGACTCCATCTCTCTGGCGTTGCTTCCCAAGTTATATAACAGGGATTGTGGAGGGCGGGAAGGATATAGTAGGTTTCCAGTATTCATGGTAGTTCCTTACTAGCGTATCTCTCATGCTATCACTCAACCCTAACCCAAAGTACTAAAATCCTAACTCGGTACTTCTAAGCTCGGTAATTCAGTCATCAGAGCGATACTTCGCTCTGATACCACTTTTTGTAACACCCTTCCAACATAAACACACTTAACAACAAACTGCAGCGGAATACACACCTCATCAAATAACATAACCCGTTGGTGTACACGCCGTTAACCACCCACGTGGCTAACAAGGCTAATACATTTACATTGTATCGGTCTGATGGACCAGATCCCGAGCAACTACACAATACATCCTTATTCCCTTCCCAACATTTATATACACATGCATTTCCACTGTACCGAGTATTTACAAACTAATGCCGATAACAATTTCGGTCTTACTACGCCTACATGCATACGCCATTTAAATGGCTACCCATATATAAACATCTACCCCGTCTACTCTCGAACGGCTTCCAGCTCTTCGTACCTGAAATAAGAAAGAAGAGAAAGGGTGGCCCCCAAGGGGCTCAGCACCTTTACTGGTATGGTAATCCCGCAGCCCACATGCTACCGGGCCACGCACAACTATTTGTCGTCTTAGCATGCGATTGATTATATTTAAATCATGCATGCAACTATAAACACACAACACAAAACATTTCGTCTCAATGGGCTCAACAAACGGATAATACATCCTTACTTGATAAGTCACTCATGGTATTCATTATCCCTAGAGTGTTCCTCCTCTAATGGAACTACTTCCTTAATAGACGACACTTACCCTTAAATTGGGTTATCCTTAAACGCCTCTTATCGCAACGGGGATTCATTTCCATGATCCACACACTCCATATCTTACAACATATCACATTCCTCACATAACAAACATAACAACACTCTTCACGTTTCGACGTGCACATGATAACAACGCAATAGGAATTGCATTACAACAACATCACATAACATAACGGGAACGGTCCTCTTAGGAACCGACCCAAACATAGTTAATTCACTGGTGAGCCTAGAGAATGGTGTCACCCTCATGGTAAGCTCGTTATACAATCAACAACAACACTCATTACCGTCCTAATAGTCGAACGAGTAACTTAAGTTAAGATGGTTCGGGTTGGAGGCCCGAACACACCACACAAACACATGTTCCCCCTAGACCAATCATAAGTCAGAATAGGAAAGCTTTGGAGTAAGCTTGTGGGAGATTGAAGACCGGGAAAGGAACTCAATCTTAACATACAAGAGGGTCGAACCTGGAATGACAACGACCCCCATCCTCACACGCGTGGCCGGAACACGACCGGACTCCTCACCCCCCATTAGTACATATATACTTATAAATAAGTAGTTAGAGATCCATTATGGAGCCTACCACATCCACACACCATACGGTATCATAACCGAGTTAAGCACACAAGGGAGGTTCACACACTTGCATACAACAACAATATCCAACTAACTCACACATAGCCGTGGTTAGAACGGTCCCAAGGTTTGGGTCGTTAACTCCGAATACCGATCTCTCACGTGTTCCTAGTTCTAGCTAGCTAAGGTTCAACACTTATTTGAGGTTAAACGGTGTCGGAGACCGGATGCGCCACATAAATGAATTACTATAAACTCATTACATGTTTTAATCTTACAAGGTGGCAAACACTCAGAAAAACACATTGGCATACAAGCCGGTGTAATCCGGTAGGACACAGGTTGCAAGAAAACCATACCTGTCACCGGAGTCCACTTTACCATGTCCACTTATGTTCCTCGAGCAATTCTCGAACAACTGACAACATTACATGTATTTTATTAACATCGGGGTAACATGATTGTTTAAAGTCTAATGCTTATAACTTTTCCCCGTTAACTTAGTTACATAACTTCACTTTTTAACTTATTTTACTTTCACATTTTATTACAACTTTTCACCCACTTAATTGTCATTAAAACTCACCTAACATGTCCTTAACAACCTCATAACATCATTAACCATCAATCCCCATCATTACATCATTTCCATACCTTAAACACCCTTTTTGGTCAAAACAGCACCTCGTCCGAACTTGTGTCCGGACTTCTCAAGTTCGGACACCGTTCGAGACTCTAAGGGTGCAAACTAGTGAACGTCCGAACTTGCGTCCGGACTTCCCAAGTTCGGACGCCGTTCGAAGCCAATCCAGAGAATAAAATAGGTGTGTCCGAACTTCCCATGTTCGGACGGTAGTTCGGACATCAGTCGAGGATCAGAAACCTACGCGTACACAGAGCATGTCCGAACGTCCAAGTTCGGACGGTAGTTCGGACGGGCCAGAACTTCACTTTCCAAGTCTTGTTTCACCCCTTATCTTCATCCATTGATTACCCAAGCTTCATACATGAACTTAGGCATATTCTAATACTAAAATATCACTTTGATTCACCTTAAAACATTATCCAACTTGTTACTCAATCTTCTTATCAAATCTCTTAACACTTGTAACATTTCCTTTTGGTTTTCCAAGTGGTGTTTCACCTTAAATGACCACTACACTAAAATGCTTCCTCACCTTCATAACATCATCTCCCTAGCATCTCCTCTTACTAACCAAATCCTCTTTTCACAACTTCTTGGATTCTTTTCTCAAAACCTTACCTAAACATCATTCCCTCCTTATTCATCAACATTACCTAAACCTTAACAAACTTCTCCAAGACTTATTACATCCTAAAACACTCATCGAATTCCTAGAACTTCCAAGACAATACCAAAGTCCTTGTAGTACTTTAGGACACCTTAAAAACATGTTTTCTTCCTTAGTAAAACATTTATCCTTTCCTAACATATCCTAGCTTACCAAAGTTCATTTAAGCACTTACAACTCCTTATACATTATACAAATTTTGCCATGGGTTCTCTTAGCACACCATCATTCCAAAACTCATAGTTTTCACCATTAGACATTCAAGAACACCTAAATCCATGAAGAACACTATCACACACAAAACTTCACCAAATTTACACTACATCACAATATAGTGCATAATTAAATTGCTTGGCACTTAGGCCCTTAAATAACATGGCTCTTAGGCCCTTAAATTGCTTAAACCTTAAACACTGAATTTCCACAATATATATGCCTTTGACCTGCAAATACATACAACAAGACATATGTTCTTTTACTAGTCTCTTGAGAACACTTTACTAAATCATTCACCATTTGCTCTTTAGGTAGTTTTAACAAGCATTATAAGCTCATTTCTCCTAAGGCATTAAACAACATTAGGTTAGTATATTTACCTCTTTCCAAACAACTTCTTCTTGTTTCCTTACAAAACAGGTAAGGTATTTGATTCTTTGTCAACTACTACACAATATACAAACATTGAAATGAGTATACAAGCTTTAAGCTTTATCTCATTGTAAACCCTAGGTTTACATTGTTTCAAAATCATTAATGTAGTTGTTTTACCTTGATCTTTGAAGGGAGTTTGAATATCTAGCAGAGAGGACTCCACCTAGTCCATGAAAGATTCAAATGGAGCTAGAACAAAGCAACACAAGGAGCACCATTAATGGTGATTCTCGGTCAAGATAAAACATGAGGGAAACTTCATTTTTCTTTGAGTTTCCTTACCTTGAAGCAAAGGAGAGTAATAATATGTAGAAACACAAGCTCAAGCTCCATCAATGGTGGAACTCCATGGCACCGAAATGGTGGTTTTGAAAGTTTTGAGAAGATGGACTTGAAGAGCTTGATGAGAGGAAGAAGATGGTGGTGTTGTTTTTGATTTGATTAAGTGAGCTATGAAATATTGACAATGGAAGATGGTGAAATGGTGGTGGTGCTGTAGCTTCACCGTGAGAGAGAGCAAGAAGGAAGGAGGGAGACGTGAGAAATGGAAGAAAGAAGAGAATGAAGATAAGTTCTAGTTTTTGAAGATATTTGTACCATTAAAGTAAATAGTAGTTCAATTAGTCATTCTTTATTTATTTGATATGTTAACAAGAGTGGTGAGTCACCACACTTAAAAACCGGCCCCCTTTATTACATAAGGGGTATTTTAGTCTTTATTTGTCAATTTAATTACTTATGATAACATAAGTTACAAACTAGCTTATAAAAATCACTATTCACAAAAACAAGGCACATAGAAGTGAAATTTTTGATTTCCTATTGATATAGACATCCAAATGTGATACTATATAGTACACATATAAATTTAAGAGTAATGATGGACATCTAGCCACTCAAAACTCATTCACAAGACAATTTTCAAAAATGTGCTTTAAGACTCCTTAAAGCACTTTTGTGTGTCTTAACTTGTTTTCAAGCTTGGTTTTCTTTGGTAATTGATTTAATATGTTCATTAACATATTTATAAGGTATAGGTATGACCATTAGGTCTTTTACAAATTTATCCCAAGCTTAGAGCACATTTTTGCTCATATTGACTTTAAAGTATATTCTTGTGTTTTATTTGGTTTAACTTCCCACCAAGGTTTCCTAAGGACTTATTTAGCCTTTAAATCATAATTAAATGTTATTAAGTCTTGGTAGGCTCCTTGGATCCTAACCAAGTTCACACAAGTTTAGAGCATGTTTTTGCTCAAACCGTGTCTTAGTGTTTTATTGAGTTTTAAATGGTTCATTGATGTTTCTAAGGCACTTTTTAGCCTTAAATAATATTACATAGTTTAACATTTACACAACATACCAAGGTTTGGGGTATTTCAGTAATATTTCCGCTGCGAACTAGTAAGGTTAATAGGAAGATTAGACGGTAAGTATAGGATTAGCGGTTGGGGTGTACAGTGATCAATTTCTGAGTTGCCTTTCAGTGCTCTTGACAATGTTGTCATTAATCTGGGTGCTCCTGCATTCTTGGGGATCCGGTTTGTTTAGTTCTGTGTCCCACTTTACTGTGGTTACCGAGATTTGACTAACCCTTAGGAGCTACATCGTAGTCCTGTTGGTGTATTGTTACTCTCATAGTTGTCTGCACTATGTACTCGGGTATTACTGCCCTTTTGGCACTGTAGGTTTGGAGTTAATCCAACCTTGACTAGTTCCTTAGTCGGTTAGTATACCATTGTGGTATTATCAAGCGTTTGCAGTCCGCAGACTCTTTGTCTCGAATTTTGTTACTCCGCCTTTTCGCTTCAATGCGCGGTTGTGCTTCCCTTCTTGCCGGCTACGCATGGTTCTCGCGTCTGCAAAGCACGTCTCCTCATGGTGCGGTAAATTTCATTATCCTATATTTAGGATCTTCAATCTTCTACCGTTAAGTACGGTTATTGTCGGTCAACAGAAACCATATTCGGGATTTCCAGTTCTTGGAATCTACCGTATGACTGTTCCTTCTCTTACAAACTTTATTCTTGCAACTGCCAGATCGGGTTACCCGAGTATGAGAGGTCTTTCCATCTTTCTGGCGTTCTTTCCCAACTTATAATGGGGGTTGCGGAGGGCGGGACTGGTTATGTAGGTATCCAGATCACACAGGAAGTTCATATCAAGCGTACCTCACACGCTAACACTCAACCCTTAGCCCTAAGTCACTAATTCCTAACTCGGTATTCTCCTAAACTCGGTATTTCAACCATCAGAGCGATACTTCGCTCTGATACCACTTTTGTAAAACCCTTACCGCTAATCCAATCATTAACTCCTAACCCGTCTCAATTACCAACATCAAAGCAGCGGAAATTCATACTCCAACGGTGGGTGATACAATGTCGTTAGTCACCCACGTGACTAACAAGGCCAAATCCAATCCAAATGATCATTACAAATGCAATATCGGTCTGATGGGTTATTATACCGAGTACACTAATCAACGATACATTCCAATACCTTAGTCGAATCTCAATACAATTACAACTTCAATTCCATAATATACAAATACAATATCCATTCAATGCTATACCGAGTGTCTAAGTTCCTCAAGTTCGACGGTAACATTTCGGACTTACAATTCAACGTTTACATTTACAAAGTCAACACAAGTTCTTAATCAACTACCCAAGCTACACCAAAACCCCATCATACTCTCACACGGTAATGGCTCCAATGTACCTGGAAAATAAAAACGGTTGCCCTAGGGGCTCTGTAAAGTTGCTGCATATGAAATTTGCATACCCCGCGTGCTAACAGGGGTACGCCGACTACTTTGGTCGAGAACATGCAATTCATTTTAATTCAATCAGCATGCAGACAACATACATTATATATGTACATTAACACAAATATTCAACATTCAACCAAGGAATACAATCACACTAACACAATAACTTTGTTAGTTAGTATTACTTACTCTTAGGTCTTGAGGGTGTCTACCTCACTATGCCTTACTCAATTACTCATTGGCTTGCCCACTATCTTGGGAACTCTTACTCAAATTCTCTTACCCTCAACCTCAAGCAAGTTCTACATTACTCAACTCAATTCTCCACTCAAACTCAATTTCTTAAGTCTCTCAAGTCTCAGCTCAATTCTCAATACTCAAATCTCAACTCAAGTTCTCAATTCAAATTCTCAAATACACAAAGGCATATTTAAGTCATTGTCCATGACCTCCGGGCAGAGTCATACACAAGACTCACCACCGGGCTTACAAATACAAACGGAGCTATACAATTAGCTCGTCAAATTCTAAAATGTCTAGTTCTCTACCGGACTACTCAAATTCCCAAAACTCCTCTCTCGGAGTTATTTCATAATCTCTACCGGACTATCTCTCTCGATAACATCTATTAGCTTAGGGAACTTCTCAATGTCTAGTATTCTCAGATTTAAGGTTTTACCCAACTTATCGAATACTCTCATGTTCGGGACATTGTTTATATTAGTTGGATCCTCTCATTGTGGGCCGACTATCTTTCTAAGGGGTTTGGTGATCCCTTACCATTCTTTACTCCACTCAAGGTTCATGTCTTGAGCATTCATTAAATCCTCTAATAGAGGTTCCTTATATACTCCCACTAGTAATTGTTTTGTGGATTAAATCAAGTCGGTTCTCTAACCGTTATCGGGAGTTTACTAATTCTCGTACAATTCTCTCACGTTCTAGTGAGTTCATAGCTTTGTGTTATCGTTTCTTGGTTCGATAGGTTAGTGTGTATCCACGTTTCATTAATTCGCAACTTGACTCTTTCTTCGAGTCTCTAATCAAACAAGACTCAACTATGAGTCGAACTATATCACACATTCAACTTTCAAGCACCCATTCACATTCACACATTTCATGAATTATACAAACTGCAATTCAATAAACAGTCCAACAAGAGGCAATACATCACAAGCACAAGAAAGTGCAAACAATCCGATTCGTGCATTTATCTTGTTAAGGTGGTCACACAATCAAACAAGCACACAAATTAGAGTAGCCAAGGTAGCATACGGGGAATGAGAAAATCATACCTTTCACCTTGGGTTAACTTTACCGGTTCACCTCATGTTCCTCGGTTCCCACTTGTTCCTCGAGTCTTACTCTTGAACCACTGATTACATGTCAAATGGTTATATTAATATTAAGGCGTTACGATACATAAATAATTACTACTCCCATACTTACCCCGGTATCCTGTTATTTTGGTTTTACTTAAGTGCACTTGGTTTCTCAACTTACTCACTCACTTCTCAACCTTGGTTTATACTTCTTAGGACCATTACATGTCACCAAACAAGGCCTTATCTAAAACCATTACCCATCAATCCCCCATCTTCTAGGCACTTTAAAAACACATACGGTGCATTTTTGGGGGTGGCCCGGGACTTGATCCGCACCAAGGTCCCGGACCAATACAGATTAGCACTCTCGGCCATATTTTTACCTTGGTCCTTGACCTAGGTCCCGGACCACCTGCTGTCTCAACTCTGGGGCATTTTTTGATGCGGTCCGGGACTTGGTTCCCTACCTAGGTCCCGGACCCTGCTAAAAACTACTACTTAGGTGATTTTTCAACCCCAAATCAACCCTCAATCCACCCCTAATCATTCCATAATATTTCCACATGTTCCATACATGTTTAAACACAGCTAAACACTCTTTAAACCATCTCAAATCATTGGTTTAATCCCTACTCAACTTCTTGCTCAAATTCATCAAATTTTCCATTCTCATTTTGCATCTTGCACACTTGTGCATTTTCTAAACTTCTCTTGGCACTTTGCACTTTGTTCTAACTCCATTTGACCATTCCAATTTATTCCTAGACAATTGCATCATCTATACCCAAATCCATCCTCCATTTCCATGACTATAAACACTAACTCTTTTTCTAGAAATTCAAGATCCTCACATGTTACTTGCTACAGATTTTTATCCTTCTCTAATCCAATCTCCATCCACCATTCCAAGGTTATAATCCACTCAACTCAACCCAAATGAACACCTAAGTTCTCCCATTGCCAAAGTCACTTTAACCATTCAATTTCTACTCAAATTTTGCCAGAGTTTGCCTACAATCCTAGCATCTCCAAATTCATCAATCTTCACCTAAATCATTTCAAAGCTAGCCCACCCATAAAGGGTCCTACCAGCACACAATATCAATCCAAAACTCACCAAAATCTCTTCAAAAACAATATAGCTCAAATCTCAAATACAATGGCACTCAGGCCTTTAAATCAACACAATTTCACCATTCTCTCTTAATCCACCCAAATAAATTTATATCACAATTTTTGGTTTCATTCTTTAATTACCCATCCCAAGTTCTAAAACAACCAAAATAAGCATTAAGGTGAGTTTCTTACCTTAAGCTCACAATTTCTTCTTTTCTTTTCCAATCTCCTCCTTCTCTCATTCTTGGTCAAAATCAGCCAAATGGGCAATGGAGTTTCCAAACTCCATCCCAACACCCAAGAAACACAAATTAACATAATCAAACTCCTTAACCCTTGGGAGAAGTTCTAACTCAAAGAAAGGCTCAAAGCACAAAAGCTAGGGTTTTTACCTTTGGAGTTTTAGGAGGAGTTTTCACCCAAGAATCAAAAGGAGGGTTCCACCACCATTGGAGAGCTGAACCAATGCTCTAAAACAAGAAGAAAACAAGGTATCAAAGAGGGGCAAAATCGGCCAGCACAAAGGAGTGGAGAAAAATGAGTTTTCTTTGAAATTTTTACCTTAATAGAAAGAGGGGACTCCAAGCTTAAAGAAAATGCCATCTTCTTCACAAATGATTGTATACCCATGGAGATGAAGTTCATTCTTTTGAAATTTTGAAAAGAGGGAAATGTAGAGCTTGATGAGGGGAGTTCAAATATGCAATTTATTTTCGATTCGGGGCTTTAATGAAGCTAGGGCATGAGAAGAGTGGAGTAGCCATGGGAGTTCTTGAGGAGCTCCATATTACTGTAAGGAAGAAGAAGAATCAGAAGAGGAGGGAAAGAGAGGGGGTCTCACGTTGGGAAAGGAAAGAATGAGAGGACAGAGAGTGTGAGTGAGGGTTTTAACTTACTTTTTACTTTTTCACTTTTTCTTTCTTTATTTCCTTCTTTCTTTACTAGTTTAGTGTGTGAGAGAGGGGAGGCTGATAATTGCTAAAAACCAGCCCCCATACAGAATATAATCTTGGAGCGTTTTTCATTTTTTTTACAGAAAACGCTCGTTAATTTACCCAGTTTTAGCACTATTCACTAACCGGGCCCGTTTTCCGGATTTTTTCTCGTTTCTTTAATTTTAATGGTTATTAAGCTTCCATTAATGCTTAATTATAGTTATTTAATGAACTATAATTTTACGGGTTCGTTTGACCACTCAAAGTCACGTTTTCGGGTTTTCTCGAAAAACGTGTGTGTAAAGCTTTATTAGCGTTTTTAATTCATTTTATGGATCCGTTTTCTTCGGGAATCATTCCCGTATATTATTTAGGCATTATTAAGCCTTGGAAACCATCTAATACCCTTGTTGAGGTTGTATTCCTCCTATGGTCCATAACGCTCATTTTAGCGTTTTTCGCTTTTTAGGCGTTTTCTCATTTCTGTTGGATTTATTTTCTTTACCAAAATTCTTTAGGCACTAATAGGCCCTCAAAAAAAATATTAGAGTAATTTAATCACCCTAATAAGTTCGGGGTATTCCTTAAAGGTCCGTTATGGACACATGGAAAATGGATAACTATTTGATAAGTCCGTTACGGACGGTTCCTTTGTCATGTCCCACAAATTTATTAAATTTTCAATTTTTAAATCCGAATTTAGTTATATTTGATCTAAAACATTGCTAAAACTATTCCTTAGCATAAAATTATATCGTAAAAAATGTTACCTTAAACACTTAAAATTGAATTTTGTTTTTAACGACTGCAAGCTCTAGAACTTTGACTACATGTTAGTGACTGCGGAATTCTAAAAATTTAACTGTATTTTTATAAAAACAACTGCAGGATCCAAAAAACTGACTGCAAAACCCAGCCGAGTTCACGTAAACATCTTTTCCCTCGGGTTTGTTTTTTCTTTTTTTTTTTCTTTCCTTCTTTTTGTCTTTCAAGAATGTCTATTTTTATAGTAATTACCTTAATTGTTTACGCAAATCTCGTTTTCTTCAATTTTAATTGTTTTGTATCAATGGTTATTATTTTCAAAAGTTATAAACCTAAAATAATAACTATAATTTCTTTGATTCAAACTATTTTTCTCACTAATATGTAGGTTTCTACTATTTTTATATAAAATTATTTTCACAAATTTTCAAACTCTAAACTTTACAAGCGTAATGATAATTGCAAACAATATTTACTAATAACAATGGATAAGTTTGAACCAAGTTGATCGGGTAAATTGAAATGGTCTAAAATCTTTTCAAGTAATAATATGAGTGTATGTAATACATTGAATTATTGTTGTCCGGGGTCTGTGACATCCCAAATGGTAGCTTAAATGGATTTCATGGATGGTCTAAGAGCCCATAATTCATAGAGATATATAGGTTTGTATCTCCCACTTCTGTATCGAATGGTGTGTTCACTATAGACAAAAGAAACATAATGAAGTAGTGAAAAGGAAGAGATTCTCTTAATTAAAAGTTTAGGGAATTTTCACCAAATTCCCCCGAGGTTTAGCCGGTTTTCACAAAATACCCCTGCCTTTTCAGAATTGATATCAGATACCCTCGAGGTTACATTTTTAATATCAAATGCCCTTCTGTCTATTTTCCCACTTGACGTCCGTTAACATTCACTGTTTCTGCCCATTTTACCCTTTTTACCCCGTTCTAATAACTTACCCTCGTCTAAACCCTAAACCGGAAAAAAAACCCGAATTGACCATGTTCTTCTCCCTGTGCGCGTCTTCTCCCTCTGTGAATTCCATCGCCAGCAAATCATTTGCTTAATCTTCTCCAGCGTGCTCTATCGCTAGCTAATACAGAGAGGAGCGACGCCTCTCTCCCATTTTCTTCTCCCAGCGCATTCCCCATCTGTGCATGTTCTTGTTCTCCCACACAAAAAAAAGCCGATACACCACAATCGTACACCACTTTGGGGTTTTGGATGCCAGTTTGATTTAAGGTGTGATACAGAGCCATCCTAACAAGGTATATGCGGTAATCTCCCTATTTCAAGCCAGTGCCACTTTGGGATTTTGGATGTCGTTTCTGATTTTCTTCTGGTAGCGGTAGATTTAGCATATTGCGGTTTTTTGTTTACATTTTCAGCAGCAATAATACATAGAACATGCATATAATTACTCCTACCCTCATCCCCCATTGAATTTGCATCTTCAAGTCCTTCACTTCCTCCTTGATCTTCATCTGCTCATGCTTAATTACCTCTAAGCTTTGCTGGTTAGGAATGTGAAGCTGTTGCTGGCTGGGAATATGATGTTCTTGTGTTGCTGGATTTTGTTGAATCAGTTGTGGTTTTGCCCAATCTATCCATCTGTTGCAATGTAAACATTTATAATACATTCTTCCTGATGAAGTGTGTTTTTCTGAAACTAGCACTTCAGCTTCTCTTCCACATCTGCATTTTCTACCTTCAACAGCTGCAGTGACTGAATAGCTAGATTGTGAGGAAGACATATTGTGAATCTGTGAATGAAATGCCAACCAATGTGTTGATTTCTTCTGAATTTATAGGGCAGAAACTAGCCGTTGTCAATGACAGGGGCATCTGGTAAAAAGGGCATAAAACTATCTGTTATAAAAGCGCAGGGGAAGAAATAACTAGCCATTACAATATTGCTGGGGCATTTCACAGAACTATCCATTGTAAATGCGCAAGGGTATCACATAAAAACTATAAGCCAGGGTAAAACGGGCAGAAACAGTGAATGTTAACGGACGTCAAGTGGGAAAATAGACGGAAGGGCATTTGATATTAAAATGTAACCTCAAGGGTATGTGATATCAATTCTGAAAAGGCAGGGGTATTTTGTGAAAACCGGCTAAACCTCAGGGGCATTTGGTGAAAATTCCCAAAAGTTTATTTGATTCTGACTTAGAAACCTAATAGAACTCCAAGATTCTCTTCGTTATTGTTTTGATTTTGAACACGAAGGAATCACTGTGTTTATTTTAAATTATACTTATAACACTACAACATATGAGATCTATGAGGGCAACTTTTATTGCCCTGATAGATCAAAAACTTGCCACATTAGCCTAAGAGGGCGACCTAATAATTGCCTCCACGATTGCCTCTTAGATATGCCATCGCTTGATAATATCTACGAGGGCAACTAAAGTCGCCCTCTTTGAGATGAAGCAAAGGAAGCAATAGCAATGTGTTGCTTTCTTTGACCGATGATCAAGAGGGGCGACATAACTCGGTCGCCCCCCGTTGTTTTATATCAATAGGGGCAATTAGGAAAACTCGCCCTCTTTTGATAGTAGTTCTCACGAGTCTTTGACTGCATCTATGGTGACGACTGGATTAGTCACCCCCATTGATTACTATCTACGGCAACGAGTTATCTTAGTCGCCCCCTTTGATTACTGTCTACGGGAACGAGTTATTTTAGTCGCCCCCTTTGATTTATGTCAATGGTGACAAAGCGTTTTGGTTGCCCCCTTTGATCATCTAGCAGGGCGACTTTTGTTGCCCTCATAGATGTACTTTTAAGAAAAAAAAATAAAATCAGACTAAAGCACCTAAACATCTAGGTACCTTTCTGGTGCCTCAAAGAAAAGGCTAATTTATCTACCACCTTTCTAAGCATCCTCATACTCACAGCAAGTCTTTTGCATTAAATCTCAAGATTCAAAAATCAACACAAGACATAAACCGACAAATAAGATTAATTATGATTACAACCATGTCCACATTGCTAGGAAGGTCAAGCAACAATTGCCTCAAAGAGTAATCACGAGAACCATCTAATTGTAAATATCACAAGATCATAGACAAGTTATACATATATACATGTCCTAATATCATTCTTACTAACCTAAGCAATAAAAGAAAATTAATTTGGATCTAGTAAATGCTCATAACTATTAACTGATATCATCTGTTATGTGGAATTTTGAGTAATGTTATATTCTACCTGTCGTTTAGCATCTTTCCAGAGCAAATCCAATGCTCAAAAGTGCTTCTCGTAGTTCTGAAGCATCTATCTTGCCACTCCTATCCCTATCAAACCTCTCAAAATTTTGACTGAAAAAAAAAGAACCAGCAGTTAGCATCATTGAAAAAATCGATCACAGAATGAATGATTCTTTAATCTAATAACTTAGAGACTACTATAGTTGAATGGCATACCCTCCAGTTCTGAAGTCCATAAAACAAAGATGTAAACTCCTTGGACCTGGAAAAGGGAGAGACATAATGCCAGGCATCCATCATAATATTCCTCATAATTAACAACAAATGCAATTCAAAACCAGCAGGAGCTTAACAGAGCTCATACAACAACCATTATTCAGCTAGATACTAATTCACAATATTCAACACACCAGATCAAGATTCAAAAATCAACACAAGACCTAAACCGACAAATAAGATTAATTATGATTACAACCATATCCACATTGCTAGAAGAAGGTCAAGCGACAATTGCCTCAAAGAGTACTCAGGAGTACCATCTAATTGTAATATCCTAAGATCAAAGACCTAGCTATACATATATTCATGTCATAATCTGTAATGCACAATCACTTCGTGGATTCTATGTTGTTCCATGAGATGATGAGGATGGGATTTCAAAAAAGATGATCAAGTGCAACTTGTAGCATTACATGTACACGTGTGGGAGGGTGATTAAGCAGATGAAAAGTGAGAATAAGTAGTTTAAAAGAGTTGGCATAGCTTAATCAGAACAAAGCACAAGCAGAAGTCTGCGGGAGAGCACAAAATCAAAGGACAACATATGATGCCACAGGTTACCAGGACAATACTAGCAGTTGCTCTGTAAACGGGTATTTCTATCTTCTTCGCTTCATCTTCTGGGAACTAGATGCCAAAGGTCAATGATGATCCAAATGACTCGCTCATCCACAATATGAAACTGCAGCTTAAATCTTATTTGATGGAAAGCGTTAAAGATAAATGAAGAGAACAGATCGAAGTAATTTGATTCAATAGCAATCCTGAATTTGATGAAAAGTAGCATGAGCTTGAACACATGTAACTGAATACTCAATTAATATTCTTACTTACCCATTGGGATCAAGTGTACCACAATGAGTTTCAAAGCATGGATCCAATGAGGTCTGCACACCAAATAAATAGAATACTTGATCAATCATAGACATATATCACGAACCACAAATATGTACGTTATAAGATGCATTGCATATAAAATGTAATCACCATTATTCCTACTTCTCCCTCCTAAAACTAGTACTAGTACAAAAAACAAGGCGCCAGTTTCCATATTAGAGGGCACAGTGAAACTCACCTTTTTAGAACTTGGAACACTTCCCTGAATCTAATCACTGGTTTCTTGCTACTCATTTCAGCTGGCCTAACATTAGTCGATCAATCATCAGTGATCAGCAATATATGGTAAACAAGCAACATACATGATGCATATTTAGTACTGTTTTTGTTAGCTCTACCAGTCTTTTTCTCTGACTTGGACTTCTGATTTAAAGATAAAGTGCCATCAGAACGTGTAACACCCCATCCAACTTTTACATACTTACAATAAACTACAGCGGAAATACAAACCTCTTCACATTACTTAACTCGTTGGTGTTACACGCCGTTAGCCATCCACGTGGCTAACAAGGCTAATCCATATACATTGTACCGGTCTGATGGGCTAAATTCCCGAGCAACTACACATTATTATCCCTTTCCATTAACAACAACAACAACATACACCTTATCAACTATACCGAGTACTTATAAACTGGTGCCGACAACATTATCGGTCTTACTACACCTACTGTATATATACACTTAAATGAATACCCATGTACAATGACTACCCCGTCCTACTCTCGAACGGCTTCCAGCTCTCTGTACCTGAAATAGGAAAAGAAGAGAAAGGGTGGCCCCAAGGGGCTCAGCACCTTTGCTGGTATGGTAATCCCGCAGCCCACATGCTACCGGGCCACGCACAACTAATTGTCGTCTTAGCATGCGATTAATTATATTTAAATCATGCATGCAACTGTAAAACACAACACATAATCATTTCGCCTCAACGGGCTCAACAAACGGATAATATATCCTTACTAGATAAGTTACTCATGGTATTCATTATCCCTAGAGTGTTCCTCCTCTAATGGAGCTACTTCCTTAATAGACGACACTTATCCTTAAATCGGGTTATCCTTAAACGCCTCTTATCACAACTGGGATTCATTTCCATGATTCACACACTCCATATCTTACAACATATATCATTCCTCACATAACAAACATAACAACACTTTCACGTTTCAACGTGCACATAATAACATTGCAATAGAAATTGCATCACAACAACATCACATAACATAACGGGAATGGTTCTCTTTGGAACCGACCCAAACATTGTTAATACACTGGTGAGCCTAGAGAATGTTGCCAGTCTCATGATAAGCTCGTTACATAACTCGTTACCGTCTCGTTAAATGAAGGATAACTTAACACAAGGTGTCTCGGATATAGTGATCCAAGCACACCGAAAAAACATAACAATAGTATGCCCCTGTGGCCCGACGTGAGTCAGTATTAGCCTTGGTTAAGCTAAAGGGAAGGTTGGGAACCAAATTGGAAAACAACCATAACATACGGAGAGGATCGAACCTGCTATGACAACGACCCCCATACTCACACGCGTGGCCGGAACAGACCGGACTCCTCACTCCCCCCGTAGCACTTGTCAGAAGTTCATCATTGAACTTAGTTAAACAATCACAACATTGGGTTAAGTCTTGTTAGACACACACAAGGGAAGGGAGAGTCATACATTCATACACCAACATCACACACAAACATTACATAACTAACTCACGCATAGCCGTGGTTAGAACGTTCCTTAGGTCGGAAACGTTATCACCGGATACCGTTCTCCTACGTTACCTAATAGTGGTCAACTAGCCCTTCAAGCGCATTCGAGGTTACCGGTATCGGCACGTAAACATACAATAACAATAACGACTGTAAACTCGTTTCATGATTTATCTCATAACGTGGCAAACTGTAACACCCCATCCAAAGCCTATCGTGGTTATCGCAATCTGAACACTTAATCGAATATGTCGCAGCGGAAATAAACAACTCCTGAACCTTGCCACGGTCTGATCGTTAGAAGATACCGGTTAAAACTTACAATACTTATCCAAAACAATTATCCAACTTACACGTCAACGTTCATAATACCACGACCAACCGAGTACTAGTATCTCAACATAATCTCAACTTACAACAGTTTAATATCAACAGTCGGGTGCACAGGCGCAACCCGAACTCAAAATAAAAGTCCCCTCCTAAGTCTAACCGCTCCTACTCTCGTAGTGCGTCCTCATGGGCCTCTTACCTGCAAGTGTAAAAATAGCCCCCGAGGGGGTCAACACGAATGCTGGTACTCCCTCTCATGGCCCCCAAGCTAACGGGGCTACGACGACTAATTGTCGATAGCATGGAAATTGATTACATACGCAAACATAATATGAAGTGCAATAACAATAACCACCAGATGCACATATATAATCACACCAATGAACGACTCAAGCGTTCTCTTAACAAGTGGGTTAAAAACCCCCTGCCTCAGTCCTCAGTTCCTTAATCTCAGTTCCTTAACTTACCTTAATCTTAATCTCAAACTTATACTTGCAAACCTCTCCACAATTAGATTGGTTAGCCCTTAATTGGTTGCTTATCTTTGTAGGGCTTGGTTAACCCTAGCCGGTAGCAGTGCACTATCCGACGATAAGCTACCTTCCTTAACTTAATAGGGATGTAGGCTTGATCCCTCCACGCCTTCCTTAATGTGCCTCCCACCTCGAACAGTAGCCCGGGTGGTCGGGTCGATTTGTTGACCCTAGGCGACGAGTCTAATGACCAGTCTTATTTGGAAGTCGGATCTGATTCAGATACCGACCTCCCCCAATACACATGTGCCGGTACCATTCCGGATTCCTCACTCCCACCCCAAGTTATGGTTAGTGAAAGCCTTAGTTACCAAGTGTTAGTTAAACCTTGACGGGTAAACCAACAATCAACGATACTTAGTTCTCAACCTTAACTCAGTAAGTACTAACCTTGGTTAGTAACAATCTCAAGCCTCGCGGGTAGTGTAAATGTAACACAAACGCAACGAGAGCAATATAAACGGTTGCATGCTTTATCTTGTTTTAGTCATAGCAAATAAACAGATAGCACACAAGCCGAGGGACACCTCGTTAGCAAGCAGGTCACGAAAAGGATTGTACCGTTCGCCGTCGGTCATTGTTTGACTAATCTTCTTCGGGTCCAACTCACAAACCTAAAACATTCATTCATTTTTAGGTTATTAGTTATTTGCACCTTACTTAACTCACTTAGTCCCTAAGGACTTCCATTCACTAACCTCCCACGTCTTTATCACTTAATCTTACAAACTTAACTTGAACATATAAAACTTATACTTAATCTTAACTTAATTCCTTAAGTTCTTAGGGTCCCAATCATTACTACCCTTCCAAGGGCATACCTCATTACCCTTACCATTTTTAGAAATTGAAATTTCTTTTTTTTTTTTTTATTTTAGGCTCGACCGGACTTACCGACCGGACTTGCCAGTCCTCCTCCATTCCAGTACTTTACCGTTGGAAAATTCCCTCACTCCCGACCGACTTACATGTCCGGTCCTATGTCCTGTCGATTCCAGAGACTTATAATCCGTTAAATTCATGCCGACCGGACTTGACAAGTCCGGTCCCCTGTCCGTCCATTCCAAAACATTTCCCCCCCTCACAAAAACAAGCCCGACCGTACTTGTAGGTCCGGTCCCCCAGTCCGGTCGATTCCAGAAACATTTTCCGGTAGTGTAACAGAGCCCGACCGACCTTGCAAGTCCGGTCCTAAGGCCGGTCGGCTCCAAAACTTGTTTCTAAATTCCTTTCAACTCCAAACTTCTCCTCATATATCCTCATATGTTATAACTCATTTGGGCACCTCAAATACACCTTAAGCCCTCCTTAAAATACCTTAATCATCCACCAAAATCCATCTTAGTCATTATGCATTTTTCCTTGTAATAATGCCAACACTTGTAATGTTTTTTTCCTCTAGGTTTTCTTTTGTGGTGGTTCATACCTAATGTACCACTATGCCAAATGTTTCCTTCACCACTATAACATCATCTCCCAAGCATCTCTCACTATCTAAACTCTTTTAAACATTCTCTTAAGGTTCCTTAACCAGATTAAACTTCCATCATCATTACATTTTCCTTTCTAGATTGCACCAACACTTGCCTAAGTCCTAAATACTCCAATACATTCTCTTGATTCCTAAACCTTCCATGGTGTTACCTAAGTCATCATAATCATTAAAATACCTTACTTCACCCTTTTCATCAAGACAACCTATAGAACATTCCTAGTACTTCCTTAGTCATTAAATTCTCTTAGGATATCTTAACACACTTAAACTCTCTTTAAATTTTGCCATAGGTTCTCTAGTATATAGTACCTCCTAACACCATGGTTTTCTCCACCAAACAACCAATACCACACA
Organism: Limonium bicolor; assembly: GCA_023374045.1. NCBI lineage: Eukaryota > Viridiplantae > Streptophyta > Magnoliopsida > Caryophyllales > Plumbaginaceae > Limonium > Limonium bicolor. Next base: position 350,791,481 of record CM041777.1, read on the forward strand.
AATTCTCATCACAATAGCTTAACACCCAATTTGCACCAAAATCACACCACATCATCATATAGTGCTTAACTCCAAATGCTTGGCACTTAGGCCCTTAAATGACAATAATCTTAACCACTGAATTTCCACATATATATGCCTTCAACCTGCGAATACACTCAACAAGGCTCCAATGAAATAAATGCTTCTTGTACTTCACCTTTATATTCTTAAACTATCTCTTTTCTCATTTGCTCATTAGTCACAAGTTCACAAGAGTAGACATTGTTTCTCCTAGGTTTTATAGCACCTCCCCAATATAAACTCTACACTAACTCATCATATACTCACCCCTCATTCCCTTAAACAACAAAATACCTTAAGGTAATAATTTACCTTGTTTTCTCACAAGCTTAAAAGCTTTTCTCCTTAGGTTTTTCTTTGTTCAATCTCGGTCACCAATGTGATTCCTCCTCGCCAATGTTCTAACCAATATCCAATGACTCCAATGAGTACTAGATAACACATTAACCCTAAGGAACAAACCCTAGGTTTAAAATATGTTTTAAGGTATTAATGTGATTGTTTTACCTTGGTTTTCTCAAGACAACTTGGATGTGAAGCTAGAAGGACCTCCTCTCTCCTTTGAAGAGTAGAAACAAGCTAGAACCAAGGCATAAACATGGAGTCCCATGAGTATATATTTTCGTCAAGTGAAGAAAATGGTGGAAACCTAGATTTTCTTACACTTTCTTTACCTTAAGAGAATGGAGATCCAATGGAGTCTCCAACTTGAATTTCCTCCTCCTCTAATGGTGGTTTGACCTTGGCACCAAAATGAAGCTCTGAAGTTTTGAAAAGATAGAAAGGAGGAGCTTGGGCTAACTAAGAAGAATATCTATTTTTTTTGGATTTGGAGCTTAAATGACAAGATGTGTGCAAGAGAAGATGGAGCTAGCATGGAGGTGAGCTCTACGTGAATGGAGAAGAGAAAGAGCAAGAAAACCGTGTGAACAAGGAAGAATGAAGAAGTGAGGAGAGAGAATCACTAAAGGTGAGATATTATGTAAAAAGGTGAATAGTACCTTAGGCTTTAAAAGACTTATTTGCTTCCTTAATCACTTAATGAGTCATAAAGGTGGTGACTCACCCCTTAAGAAACCGGCCCCCTTTTTGTGATGAGGGTAGTTTAGTCTTTATTGACCAAATGTCTCACTTATATAAACTTATGTTATAAACTAGCTTAATAAATTCACTATTCATCAAAAACAAGGCACATTGTTGTGAAATTTTTGATTTCCCATTGACCATAGACCTCCAAATGTGATACTATATAGTACACATATTAATTAGAGAGTAATGATGGACATTTAGCCATTCAAAACTCATTTACAAGACAATTTTCAAAAACGTGCTTTAAGACTCCTTAAAGCACATTTTGTGTTTTATCTTGTTTTAAAGCTTGGTTTTCTTTGGTAATTGATTTAAAATGACCATTAGGATGTTACTAAGGTCTTGGAACAATATTTGGGTACTCTCCATATCTCTCCAAGCTTAGCGCACGTTTTTGCTTAAACTGCTCTTTTGGTGTTTCCTTATATTTTCTTTGATTAGAAATGTTTCTTAATGTTTCTAAGGCATTATTTAGCCTCCTTATATCTTAGTTTATCATTTAAACACCATATCTAAGTTTGGGGTATTTCAGCTGAGCCCTTCAATGGGCCAAACATTCCAGGTTATTGAAGAAGACTCAAGCCGGAGTGCGGGACACGGGGGTAGCTGAAGTGTTTTCAACAAACACCGTTGGTTTTATTTTATATTGTAATAAGGTTGTTGATGTATTCAGATAGTTGCTCATTTAGTTGGTTTTGGTTTGTAATAATTAGAGTACTCAGTATCTGTTCATCACAGCGTGTAGAGTTAAGGTTGTTGGATGGATGCCTTGTTACTCACAAGGGTGAGTAACGGCGTGTAACACCAATGTAGTTAGTTTTATTTTCCGCTGCGAGTTATTATCTATTATGCTATGAATTGCGACGTCGTTACAGGTTTAGGATTAGGGGTGTTACATTTATAACCTCCCAATCATATGTATTTATATATAGCATTTAGTATTGCTAATTTGGTAGTTCTCCTGACTTCGAAATATATGGATTCCAAGTTTGTTCTCCTGTCACTGTTTATTAGGAGTCCAGCATTGTCACAATAATGATACTAGCTGAGACCCTTGGTATTTGAGCAAGTATTACATCCCGTGTTTATTTATGTTGGATGTTTAGTTATATATAGTGAGATTCTGTGCTGATTTTCTTGATATTATCATTGGTTATTTTTGTAGGACTATACAGATAGTCATATTTCAAGGTTTCACACGATTTTCTCGCGAAGTTAATAAGGGATTGTAAGATTTTCCAATCCCGCACTGGGCGGCAAGCTCAGTGCCTGGGTATCCCATAAAATCCAGTGTTTGCTCTTTACGTGTAGGTCTTCATTCACCTTTTTTGTTGCCTTAACTCGCGCATTTGTTCTTCAAACATTATTAAGGATATGCTGACTTTACTCGTCTCTGGGTATTATTTTATCGCCGTCTTGGAAGGTACGATCTGACGTCCTTATAGTTAGCCACAGCTTGTAGGTCTTCATGGTTTCCACCTTTATTTGGTTTACTGGAGCAGCACTTGTTGTAGCAAGTGCGCCATGCAGGTTGGATTAGCATGCAGTGTATGTCCATTGTAGTATATATTTACTCCTTCATCACTGTATACTCGACGGTATTATCAGCCTTTCCTGTTGTCACTGGTATGGCGTCACTGTCGATTGTCGTCAGCTCCCCATGTGAGTAGTGGTTGGCGCCGTACGGTCTTCAACACACCCTTTCCATAACTCAAATAGTCTTAGGTACTTTACGTTAATTTATATATTTCTTTTCATGACATCTGCACGTTATTTAGGCAGGTCATGGTTTGTAGTTACTGTAAGTTCGAACAGTTGTTAACGCCCTTCGGCGGACCAAGTAAAAACTAACTTTCTACTGCTCACTGTTCTATCACACACCCTGTATCCCAAGGTTAATTTCGGTTGTATTCAGATCTCAGAGCGCAACTACGCTCTGATACCACTTTTTGTAACACCCCAACCCGAAACTCCACAACCTGTACGATGATAGCTCCCAAAGATAACTGGAAATGCAGCGGAAAATATATACATAACAACGGGTGGTGCTACAACGCCGTTAGTCACCCATATGACTAACAAGGCTAACTCCAATACAACTTATAAATGATACGGTCTGAGAGCTGAATACAAACCGCTTAAAATAACAAAACCAATAGTAAAGATACAGTACTGTAAATTGATGCCGGTAATAATGATCCCTGTCTTAATTCTACCCCACCTACACTCGGTCGGGTGATCTCTTCTTTCTTCAGGTACCTCGAAATGGTTAGCCATGAAACGGCTCAGCAAAATAATTTGCCGGTATGAAAAACGCGCAGCCCACAAGCTACTGGGCCACACCAACTATTTTGTCGAATACATGCAAGTCATTTTTGTAAAGCTGTAAATAAGCATCATAACATAATCATAACAAGCATCCATACAAGGATAACAATGTCACACAGAACAAGACTTCAGAAGGTCAAGTTAGATGTTCTGGAATAGCTTGATAGTAGTCAGATCCTCACAATGAGACTAACATGTATATAAGAGTACCTCACAACAGTGGAGGTAGAGTGACCTCGTTAAACTCCATCTTCATAGAGTAAATTGGTCGGGTATGATAAACCCTTAGACGATCTGGGACTCTCGTACGAGTAGGTGGGTAATAATTCCCTCAGAAGATAACGTAGTTAACTCCTGTACTTAAAGAGGTGGGTATCGTACCCTCGAGAGAAGTGAAGTCTTCCTCTTAACTTGAAATGTTCCGGTACGGTCCCGGTGAGTGGTCATAGTGCGCACCCAAAACTCCCGTCGCGACGTAAATTGAATAGGAGACGACCTGAGACAGGTACAGCTCCTGCAGCATGCATGGCCAGATCCAACTGGGCTCCTCGTTCTCGTAGTATAGAATTGTTAGATGTCACACAAGGACGTTAAACAAGAACACAATGTGTATTGTCAGTTGTCACGTTTAGGACAACGACGTTTGTTATAAAGTGAAGTTAGTGAGAAACTTGAGTACAAGTTCTCGGTATAATAATACGCAGGTATTTAATCCACTGGTAACGTAATGTTGTATGCATGGGACATACACGTTATAGTTAGTATCATTCACACACATAAAGCAACACAACAGTGCACAAGAGTAATACCACATTTTACATACAATAATCTTGGTCGTTAATTCAAACAACAGATAGCACACAAGCCGGTGTAATCCAGTAGAAAGCAGACTGCAAGAATTCCATACCGTTCACCGTAGACTGTACTTGTTTAGTTCCCGGTCAACGTCTGGTCAAACAATGTCCTAGAATAGGATTAACTGAGAGTGTTAATTTATGTAGCTCTCGTATAATAATTTCATTTATTCATGAAACGATTTCATTTTCGTTATTTCATGTGAGGTTTATTCCTTTATACTTAGGTAGTTCCTTTAACCTCTTATCCTTATTATTAATTAAGGTATTTATATATTTCCAAATCATGTAGTCTTAATTTAAAAAAAACTTACATTGTGTGGTAGTTTCTCTCAATTACCTTATGATTGGATGTATAACTTATTTGTTATTCCTTGTGAGTTATTTCTAAATCCTTTAACGTATATATATACATATATATTCATGTACTATTTATGTTATATGTTTATAATTGTCTAGTCGACATAACAACTTTATAATTTCTCAATTATATTATATGTCACGCATGGACATAATATTCTTATAATTTCTTTATTATTCTCCACTTAATCATAATTAATATTAATTGATTATAATTAAATTCCTCATAACTATGTAACCCATAGTTTTAATCCCATAATTCCTTATATTCATTACCTTTTGATTTACTTGAAAACCTAAAGTATATATATTTCATACTCATGTATTAATTATGATACTTATATATAATTGTCTAAATGACATAACCACTTAATAAACCCTCAAATTATATTTACATGTCACATATGGACATATTATTCTCATATCTTTTATTATTCACAAACTAACCCCAATAAATATTGTTACTTTACAAATGAATTACTTATACCTTTATAGCATATAGTTTTAACTTCATACTTCCTTAAATCATAATTTCCTTTTCTAAATCTTCTAAATATCCATATAGAACCTACAAATATTTTTAAATCCCATAAATACATCATACTTTTCAGTTATTATATTATAACCTCATTTATTTCACAAACTTTACTTTATACTCCAAAATACATTATAATACATAGTTTCATTTCCTTAATTAATTAATTCACTAAACCACCTCTAAAAATTCGGTATTTATTATTTGAACACCATAACTTTTATAAATTACCAACTCAACCCTTAACCTTTCGGTTTTTACAAATAACTTTCTATAATTACATTTTAACCCCAACAACTTAATACAAATTATATATTCACTTATAAACTATAGTTTTAATATTTAATTTCCTTAATAACCAAGTGGGCACTTATATTTCTACAAATTATGATTTCGCCCCACATAAAATTCAGTTTTATATTAAAACTCTTATAAATTACATATTTACCCCAAAACCTTTATAAACTCAATATTTCATGTCATAAATCATTTTAACTCAAAGTTTTCGGTCAACACTTTGACCATAGTCTAATTTCATACTTAATACATTAATATACCCATAAACTTAATGTTTCTCAGTTTTACCCCAATCTTTCCAAAAATTATAAAATAGTCCCAAAACTTTATAAATTGTTGTTTTAACCACTAAACACTTATTTACTTCAACCAAAATTCATAATATTAATTCTCACACTATATTATATTATAATTATGCCATGGACACACTTTAATCTCGGTAATCACACAACTTACCCCAAACTTCCTAAAAATTATATTTTTACCACATAACTTATTAAACTAGTCATTTAAACACTAGTAATTATTTTTAACTAACCCAAAATTTGTAGTATGTATTTATATACATATTTAGCTCATTATAATCTATTCTTCACCCTTTGAATTCGACAATGATAATATATCACCATATAATTTCTAAAACTTGATTCATAACTTATAATAATTATACATAAATTCATATGAGTCATATAACTCATGTAAAAATTATTGTAATGTCTTAGATTGATTTTTAGCTCAAAAAGGAGCATCTCTTTTCTGACAATTCGGTATGAATATTTATTTAACCTATGTAACTTTTGTAACACTAAAATGTGTCTTAAGGTAAATATTTTCCATATATGTTATAAACTATATTTTTGGTACATGTTACCATATGGTTTCGGTTTTAGACTCCTAAGAAGGTGTACATAATTTTTGTACAATTTTTTAAAAGCTTAAACAAGCTTAAAATAATAAAGATTTGCTTAGTAAACTTACTCTTAATAAAGGATGATTAAGTACTTGAACTCCTCTTGAATTCCCAAGCTTCCTCCAATGTAGATTGATGTTCCTCTTCGGTTTTTATGCAAGAGAGGAAGGGGTTTAGGAGTTGGATCTTAACAAAGATCTTAAGTAGATTTATAAGTAGTTTTCCAAGGATTTACCTTAGGTATTTTACCTTATATTTTCGGCACTTCTAGGAGGGATGGAGCATCAATTTCCTTCATGAAATTGATGAAGAAAATAGCTTTAGAAGATGTAGAATTTTGAATACACATAAAATGTGTTTTAAAGGATTTTCAAGCATGAAGAATACCTTAAGATGATCTTGGATGCTCCTTGGATTTCTGTTGATTTAAGATAACTCCCTTGGTGTATAAATTGAGCCAAAATCTTGTAGTTGTCCTAGGAAGGTTTTTGCTTCAAGACTTGATGAGAAATCCTAGGAAATTACCTTAGAAATGGAGATAGAAGTTAAACCTCCATTAATGGACTTAAGAGCTTCAAAGGAAGAAGATGAAAGGAGAAGAGAGGCAGCTTACCAATTCAGCCACAAGGCAAGGAAGGGAATGAAGGCTCACGTAGGAAAATAAGGTGAGAATAGAAGGAATTTTTCTTTTGATAATTTAATGTCAAATTTGACTAATCTTTTCCTTTTTTATTAATTGTTTGTTTGGCTCAATAAATGCCCATGTTTCAAGCATATTTTCGGTTGATTGGCAAGGCATAATGGAGGCTTGATTGATAATTGAAACTAGAAGACAAAGGCAAGGTAGGTATGTGTTTTCTTTTGAATTTTCTAAGTAGAATGCCATGTCAATTTGTCTTCCTTCTTCTTGTATTTTACGGTAACATGGGCTGTAGTATAGCATTTGATTTTTGATGATTAAAAACATTAGAACATGGCTAGGTAGGTAGGCTTCTTAGTTTAATTTTTATAAGGTAATTAAGACCTTCTTTTCCTACCCAAAATCGGCTATATGTGCTGTACAAGGACTTGATTTTTGTCTATATTTGACCATGAATTATGCTTAGTTAGGTAGTTGTCTTTCTTGACCAATTTGACAGCAATAATCCCCCCTTGTCCATGTATGAAATCGGCAGCCTCCATAGGTAGAACATGGCTGTTTGTTTGCTTATTTGCACGTGGGATAAAGCTAGATCTAGGAAGTTACTTTTGTGTATTTAAATTCCATTGTTTTTATATAAGCTAGTCTCCTTTGTTTTTCCTGCAGGAAATCGGTAATGGAGGTTCCCATTTGACTGAATAATTTGACACAATACAACATGGCATGTGATAAGGTGAGTTATCATCCATAAGGCAAATTCTTTTGTTAAAACTAGTCAAATGACACTCAAATTGGCGCCTACATTAGAGGTCAAATGGGATTGATTTTTCATTTGATTTATGTTACAATATATTGTACTAAGATCATACTAATATGTGTAATAGGTTCCAGCATTTATTTGGTACATTTATACTATGGTAAAAGATGAAAGTTTTAAGGTAAAAATGCTGATTTTAGGTACCTTTTTGACTTAAAAATATGCCCTGGTTGTGCTCTGATTATAACACTGGCATTAATTGATTTAGATGGCCAATTTATCCCCTTTTAAGATTATCAACTCGTGGCTCCTCAAAAACATCAAGGAAATTGCGTAGAACGCATTTGTATGACACCCGAAGGTGCGTTTTTGTGCTTTAAGGATTTTCTGGAAAATAAGTAGTCGCTATGAATTCCAAGTGTTTATTAACATTGTTTATAGTCAATAATAATATGTTAAGGTGTTACATTGAGTTATATGGGGTTATATCAACTCAAAACACAACTCCCGGGCTAACCGGGGCAAAAAAGGAGCGTTTAGAAATTCGTCCGAGCACTTTGTTTATTTTTGAGGAAGTAGCTCGAGCATTCTCTTTAGAATGTTGAATAATGATGTTATGAACTCTAAGAATTAATTTTATAGGAGTTCGTGCCACTCGGCACTCCTCCGGGGCATTCTAGGGGTTTGTGGGGCCCCCATAAGGCATCTCCTAGTACTTTGCGTTTAACTGAGAATTTAGCTTGAGGACTTCATCTTATATGTTTAATATAGTGTTATGGTGCATTTGGAATAATGTGTAATGCTTTACTTCATCCTATAATGTATTTCCGGGACTTTCGGGCCTTAAGGGCCTTTAAGGGAACTCCCGAGCATTTTTGTATTTTTGCTAAGTTTAGATGAGGTCCTGTATTCTAAGGGTCATATAATGATCCTTGATTAACTTTACATGAAGTTTATAGCTTATATAACTTGTTTAACTTAAGGTCGGGCTTTAACGCACGTTTCTGACCTTAAGGAGTTTAGGTGCGTTTTAACGCCTAAATGTTTATATACTACCTTTAGGGTTTAATAATCTCCTATATAATACTTATTTATCATTATTTAATTATTTGAATGTTAGGGGTATTTCACTAGCTGACTAAGGACATAGTCGTGAGTGGATAACTCCAAAACTACAACGCCAAAATGGTTGCAATACCTGGCCAACCTAGCTTACACAGCTACGATAACTTTTGCGAGATATAATCCGACAGGACTACAGGAGTAGTGCCTAAACAAGCTAAGGCTCAGGGACCAGAATAAATGTGTGGGAACGAGCAACAAGAGAAACACAACCAAATAAATAAGAATCTCCAACGATTGGAGAAGTACCCCGATCAACGACAGTCACGTCAAGATCACTGAGAAGCTACTTAAAAGATCAAGTATCCCAAACATAAATCAACATAGCAAAGGAAGAGTCGACAAGACTATCAAATACGAGTGGAAACCATACCGTGACCGATATAGGTTTACCCAAAAATCACCAGTACCACGCACTTGCCACGGCAAGTGCAGTAAGAACAGAACCGTGTGGAGAAACCCTAACACACCACAAGTACTTAGTAAGGTACCGTGATCGCAATGAAGCGACTACATGATCACACACCCTAAACACTAGAAGAATGGAACCTTGGAAGGGCCTGACGGCCTGACCACTGTATTAAGGACATACCAGGCAGCGAGAAGCTGGACTTGGTTAAGACCTCAGTCATGGCTACGCCATGAAGAACCTCTTTTCAACACCGAACCGTTATTTTAAAACCAAAATTTTTTCTTTCAAAACCACAACCCTTCTTTTAAACCTTGAATTTTAAAACCAAACCAACATAATTACGGTGAGTATCATAGGATGATACAAGAGGAGTTGACAATAGAATACTTCACCTAGGCGTGTGACGAGCACTACGAGTGTACCCAATTACGGGATGTGGGACGACCGCACTCTGAAGGAGCTTGCGGGCCTGACATATAGTCGGGTAAGTGGTAACGTATCAACAAGGTACCCCACATATGTATACATGTAGTGCACGTAACACGGGAAGTAGTCAACTCTGTTCTACGGACCATCAGTAAGTTCAAACCAGAACAACCGGACACTGTAGACGATCAAGTAGAAGGAACTCAGTTAAGTAATAAGTACAAGAACTTAGAGAATCCATCTGAAGATAAGGAATGGGGATTAGGAAGCGCAAAGAACACAAACTAATAAGTATGGACATTGGATATGTCTCAAGGACTACAAACAAATACATGACAGCTGGAAAGTATACCCAGCCCGAACACAGTAAGGCAAATGCCTAATGTGAACACATTAATGTTCAACAGACGGGACGGAAATTCCTGGGAACAGTCACAAACTACCAAGGAGCTTAATCCGTCATTGAAGAGGATATTAAACCTAGTCTAACCACTAGGAGAAAGTATAAACAGTCTACCCAAGGACGAGAGACGTTATAACCCTGAAAGGGATAACTCAACTACAATACCACAAGGCGGTATAGCGGACACACATATCATAAACATTAGCCGGATGTAACAGCGTGATCTAACAACACCCAGGAGCAATCCTTGAAGGGTGTCTGAGTTAACAACAAATGGACAAAGCGTCATGATAAGAGCACGGGAGCTAGAACGAACACTCGGTTAGGACACCGAAGAGATTTCGCATAACGGGAAATACCCTAACTTACAAGAAGGCACTGATTAGCACCAGATTGCCTAAAGGGCTTCATATGAATGGATACGTGATGCCACGACTTACCATGTAGCCCAGTAATACCTCCAACCTATGGGGTATAGAAGGAGTGGAAGCATGTATAAGCAGCTTGCAAAGAGCATAGCTTGCAGCAATAAGGCTTAAAATCCATGAACCAACTACATTATGTAAACTTAAACGGTTGAAAAACCCACACCATTTAATAACAAGACTTGCAAGAGATATTGCTTCATACAACAAATAGATCGACAACTCCACAACCTCAATATGAGTTCAACATAACGAGTAGCTTGGAGCAATGGCTACCTCAGTGTCACTGTCACTAGAGCATCAGTCTAGTATACAGTTGACGAAGCTGTTAATTGCTCTTCGTGCTTTCTGTAGCAAGGGTAGCACAGACGCATAGGAATCGGGGTAACACCAGTAATGGCCTAGTCCACACTTTGACAATACGGGAAACTCGAGGAAGGTACCTCTCGTTAGCCAAAGACCACCAACGTGGTGATGATGTGAGCCCATAGAAAAGGCTTCCATCTATTATAATGACAAACCTCGTACATGTAGTTATTGCCAAGAGGCAATCTAATAAGGAAATGAGGTTTCCAAACCACTACGCCTACAAGAGGCTTTGGACTGTAAAAGCACAACGCTTAAGAGCATAGAAACTCGAAGGAGTAAGTATACTCCACATGCACCCAAACAGGTGGTGAACCATTGTACAAATACTAACATAGTAAACCTGGTCATGAGACTTATGAGCGGAAACAAGCCTCTCAACAAGAACTTTCATTTATCAGTGATAGAATACTCTTCAACTAGAGAACGGGACCAGAAGACCCTTGAAGTTTCTTGGGATGTCCCGGTGATGTACATACAAAAGTAAAACCGCACAGCTAGAGCCTACAACCAATGCTCAGCACTGGGAGACAGTAATTGTCAAAAACAACCAATGTGAATGCACATTGGACACCACGAATGACCAATGCTCAAGAGAGCTTATAACCCGATAAATTACTTCATCCATTGTTAACCAAGATACTTGGTAAATTGTATCATAAATGATGAAGAAATGTGAGGTGAGCTAACCTACACATGAAACCCAAATGCAAATAAAAGTATCTCCACTTTGGGAAGATAATAACATTGTGGTATGCTACGACAACCGACATACACACGGATATAAGAAACCATCGGTGTATTCACACCATAAGGAAATGGTGCCAACGACAATGGCAATGAGTAAGGATGAGCAACCACAGTAACAGAGATAGTAAAAACAATGTTGTATAATGAGTAAGAATACGGTACGCAACAAGCGACCGCTATGAGGAAGTAGTAGACAATGACATAGAGTAGTAAACACGAGAAGTCAACAAAACTATTCATTCCTATCGCATAAGTGATTTACCGTTGAGCGTTTACGCCTCTGCACTCTGTATGACTGAGTGTTTTGGTATTGCACTTGTGCAGCTAAGGATCTAGTGGGATAGTGAGGAATATGGAAAATGTAAATTGTAGTAAACCCTTCTTTTCACCAACGAACATGGCATAAGCCAGTTAAGCAAGCTTAGAAACAAACTGTGCGGCCTAAGGCCAAAGAAGCATGAAGAGTGTAAAACACACTAACAATCACAAGATGTGAATTCCAGTGGAATAAAAAGTGAAAAGAAACTTAAGAAGTCACTAGGACCGGCGCATAAAGAATGCAAGGTCATACAAGTAAAGAACACTTGTACTGAACCAAAAGAACTGGTATAATTCAGAAGCTATTGACGACAGAGGAAGCACTACAACTGAGTAGTGACTGGACCTCACCCGACAATAAGTCGGAGGAACTTAGCGAATAATCGTGGGAGTACGAATAGTATGTATAATAGATTGCTAGAGAGCTGGTCGTAATCTAAACTCATTGAGTTCAAACACGATAAAAGAATACCATATTTTTTAAATAAACCTTATTCCCACAATAGAGGGATAAAAAGGCGAGGTGTAGCACATTGAGGATAACATATAGGGTGAGTAACCCAAGTTATCGGGGTCGCGCAACAGAAGCTAGTGGACCCTAGCTAAGAAATCTAATACACCCAGTAAGTATGAAAGAATGACTATTAATGCCTTAAAGCCTAATAGGCTAGAACCGAATTAACTATGAGTTAAATAAACTCCAATAGGAATTCTAGGTGCAAAGACTAAACCATTAGTATGGTTAAGACCCCCTTTGACCACAATACATTGAGTAATAGACTGTAAAGAAGCTCAAATGCTTCAGATTGCCTAATTGAATGAACCAATGTTCAATAATAACATATGGTAGATTACGTGGGCGTAATCCCTTTTAAGGGGGGTAGAGCGAAAACCGCATAATGTAAGTTTCATGAATAAAACACATAAACTATAATGTGCATAGCACAAGTGAGAATCGAATTGATGATTGGTACTTATGTTAAATAAACATACGTATTCATTCATATTGTAATTATGGTAATTAGGCACGAGAGATGCAAATACCATAACATTAGTCGGTATAAAACCGATGAAGGACCTAGAGGAAATTGAGTTCCCTAGGTGATTATTTTGAGGAATTGAGAATGAGTAGTGGACGGAGTTCCACAAGTATTGTATCCCTTAAAGATATAGTACAAAACGATTGAGAGTAGTAGATGAATGGAGCCCATGAGTAGTGTATTTGTAGGCAAGTCATTGGAAGTAAATTAAGGACAACTGAATTTCATAAGTATTGTATTCCTTAGATAGAATAGTTGAGACGATGGAGAGTAATGGATGAAGGTAGTGAAGGTCGATGGAATGAGCACTTAGGTATTGAATCTCGAAGTAAAGTATTTGAAAGTAGATTGAGGATGATTGATGGACTGACACTAGTACAAAAATGACCTATTTCGTCGCCCCTATCTCGGCGGTTGTCCTAGGAACCGCCGAGATAGGTCCTCCGTAATTTTTTTAATTAAACAAATAACATCTTTTTCGGCGGTTCCTAGTAACAACCGCCGAAATAGATATATTTGGTTGTCTATTTCGGCGGTTGCTACTAGGAACCGCCGAAATAGAGGTTATTTTTTTAATTAAAAAAATTACGGAGGACCTATTTCGGCGGTTTTTAGTAACAACCGCCGAGATAGGTCGCTTAATAAACACCCCCACCCAGCCCCGACTCCGTTACGCTGTTACAACCCTAACCCCTCTTCTCTTCTCTGTAACGGGCGAATTTGAGTACCAATCTCGACAGCCACCACACCACCGCCGCTCCGACGTCCGTCGCCCTCCTCCGCCTTCGCCGTCGTCGCGCCGCCGTCGCTGGTCGTGCGTGGTTGTCATCGGAAGTTGTTGCTGCAACCAAGAACCGCAGCTACAATATACTGGGTAAAACAAGTCCAATTTGGTTTGACTAAAAAATTACAAATGTGTTGTTAAAATTGGTAGATGTGTGTCACATTATGATTGTTGATGCTGATATTTATTGTGTGTGTCAAATCTTTGAAAGATTTGGTTGTTAAACTAATCAAATTATGTATGAACACAAGGTGTTTGATGAAATGTCTGAGTGAATATTTTTACTGTTTTTTGCCCTTTTTTAAGTATAGTTAGGCAGGGGCGGACCGACTTGGGTGCGTACTGTGTTTGTTGACACATATGGAAAAGAAAATTGCCTAACGTTTTACTTATTGTTATAATTAACTAATTTATTTATTAATTTAACACATTGTTACGGAGCAATAGAGATCTGTACTATATATAAACCCTAAAAAGTCTTAACAAAGCACTGCAACTCGCGAGTCTGTAAAGACTGTAGAGGAGTACGAGCTTCTCTCCTATATTTTATTCATCAATCAATCAACATTAAATTTTATTTTTTTAATAGAATTACTTATTTACTTGTACGACGCATACTATTATATTCAACAGTAGCATCAAATTTCAGCTTTTTAATCGATTAGCTAATGACAGTAGATTTATATCATGGTAAGACACATAGATCAGAAATTGATATCTTTTTTTTTCTGCTGCCTAGTTTGCTATAGTGTTTGCCAAAATCAAAATATTTTGTGGGTTCAATTTTTTTTCTAGTCATTAATTTTTATATTTAGGTATTCAATAGTTTAACTATTAATTAAAAACTTGTTAAGTAATTGTTAGTAACAATTTAATATATCTTACATTTGTTGAACTGAAATACAATTAATAGATATGGTATAATTAATAAAATTAGTACATTTATTTCTATAGGTTTGATATGGAAAGGTTTTTTATAAGAAAAATAGCTTCATCATCGGAGCCAACGCCCCCTAAGAAAAATTGATATACCGAACGAATGTGGTTGATAAAGATGTAAACAAAGTCGTGTTGTTAGCATATAGTGTTGCGCCCTCAATTGATACTTATTTTGCATTTGTGTTGCCTCTGTAGAGATTGGTACTGCTACACGTCTCGCATGCCCGATTGAGAAGAGGGGCTGAAAACAATTCCTTTAGGAACCGGTAATACTTTAACTTATCTCTTCATTCTCTTCACTCGCTGTAAATTTTCAATTAACGTAACTACAAATAAGGAATAAATTTGGTATATATTAGTTTGGTTTATGATGGAAATTTGGTTGTTGAATAATTGGTGAATGCTTAATAATAGCATGGTTGTGTCTTTGTAGAGGGAAATCACTAAATGGGTTCACCGGATTGAAGTCGTACGGGGCTGAATACCTTTCATTTGTGAACCCGTAATATACTCAACCTACATCTTCATCTTTTTAGCTCATTATATATAATTTTGCAATCCTAATTACAAACAATTAACATACGTAAACTAATGAGTTTGATATTGCCATCTGATGTTAGAAATGCTTTAACTCGGTTATGTTTCTTTTTCAACGCTGTTTGCTCCAAGGCAATTGACGTAACCTCTCTAGATGATCTACAACGTGAAATTGTTATCACATTATGTCAACTTGAGATGTATTTCCAACCATCTTTCTTTGATATAATGGTGCATCTAATTGTGCGCATCGTTCGAGAGATACAGTTCTGTGGTCTGGTATACTTACGGTACATGTACCCTTTTGAACGGTACATGGGTATTCTGAAAAGTAGAATGAAGAATAGGTATCGACCAGAGGGGAGCATTGTTGAAGCAACAGTGACTGAGGAAGTCACGGAATTTGTGACCGATTATTTGAGTGAGGCAGAGTCTATTGGTATCCCAAAACCACGACACTATGGCAGGTTTAAGGGTAAAGGTGTTATTGGTAGAAAGATCGTGCAAGTTTCGCGTCTACTTATTCATCAAGCACATTTGTTTGTCTTACAACATCTTGAGGTTGTTGAACCTTATTTGGAAACCCATATGGTTGAGTTAAGGCATCAAAATCCTTTGAAAGGCCACATTTGGCTGACAAAGGAACAAAACCGAGTTTTTATCCAATGGTTCAAAGATCATGTGTTGACATTAGCATCATCAGATCCAGAAGCTGTAAGCGAAGAGATCAGATGTTTGGCAATCGGACCTGAAACTAATATTACATCATTTGAGGGGTATGATATTAGTGGGTATACATACTACACTGCACGCCAAGATGCCAAATCGATAAACCAGAATAGTGGGGTAAAAATTGAAGCTGCTGCCACTGAGTACCACAGCGGTAACCGATCTCAACCAGTTAGTAATTGGTATTATGGTGTCATCGAGGACATCTGGGAACTAGACTATGACATTGATTCCTTTCTGTTGTTCCGGTGCAAGTGGGTGGACAACCGACGCGGGTACCAAAATGATGGAGGGCTTACCTGGTTGATCTTTCACGGTTACACGGTTATAATGATGATCAATTTGTTCTGGGAAAGGATTGCGAACAAGTGTGGTATGTTGAGGATCCGAAAGACTGCAGATGGTCTGTTGTTCTTCCAGGAAGAAGGCCGGTTGTAATCGAAAATGAAAATGAGGATAACGATGAAAATGGGACTGTAGAGGAAACATCCTTGTTTCCTACTGGATTACCGGATTCGATTGATGATACCGAAAACGATTTGCTCTACGCACGATCAGACCATGATGAGGGTGTTTGGGTAGAAAATATGAAATGATTTATGTTTTTGTACGTGTCAGGTAATGTTGTTAGTAGAATGTAGACTGTAATATCATCTTAACTGTTATTGTTATGCATCATAGTATTTATGTTATGAGTTTATCTGATGAAAATGCTTTATGTTTTTTTTTGCAGTGGATGATCACCCTATGGATGACCCCATTGGACGGCTTATCTCGACTGGAGAACCTGAGCCACAGCAGAATAGACCAAGTAAGCGGGTCACAAGAGGAGGAAAGAAGAAGAAGGACCAGTTAGCAGTACACGAGACTGAGGCTGGCCCTTCACAGCAGACCGAAGAGGAGTCAGTTGTCCCACCAGAGGCGAAGAAGCAAAAGAAGAGAGGTGCAACACGTGGGCTGAAGGCTAACAAGGGCCCTCCTACAAAACCGGTGGACTTCAATCAGTTCAACCAACCCCATGGAAATTGGAAGAATGACTTCACCGCTTACGGTAGCCATTTGGTGAAGTCATATTGCAACATAAACCACAACTGGAAGCAAGTGCCTCAATCATTGAAGGATACTATGTTTCAGCGTCTTCAGGTAAATCTCTACATTATTACTATGATCTTTTGTGAAATAATAGAACATTTATGTTTACTTTACTAACTGAATGATCATGTACGTAGTCTCGTTTCTCCGTGGATCCCGCACTTAAAAAGGATGTGCTATCAGCGATGTCGAAACAGTTCCGGGACCACAAGAATAAGTTGGCTGACAAGTTCATCTACAAGATGCCTACTCCAGAAGATCCAGATGATCCAGATCATGGTGGAGACGGTGAGAGACCACCATGGGAGGTTTACGAGGGCATAACAGAAGAGCAATGGCTACAATTTGTTGAGAGGCGTCACACACCGGAGTTCCAGGTGCACTTTATTGTCATACATACATAAATTAATCTTAATTTCTTATGTTTTTTGTGTTCAATTTCACTTAACATGATCCCATTAATTTATGCAGGCTCTCCGTGCGCAACAACAAGCAAATGCTAAGAAGAATCTGTACCCTCACCACTTAGGTGGAAAAAGTATTGCTCAAAGGGTACCAGAATGGGAGCAAAAGGGATATCTGCCCACGGATGGCTCATTGGATGCCAGTGGCAGAAGAATGAAAGTGTGGGAGTTAAGCCACATTCCGAAGAACTCTACTCCCGAAAATCCTCAATACGATGAAGCCACGAGAGCAGTTATTGCTCAAATGGTAAGTGATATCATTTCATTTTAGTCAAACTGTTCATTTCATTTGTATATGAACTTATGTTAAACTAATAACTGTATTTGTGTGTTGTATTAGGGTGAATTAAGCTCTCAGCTCACCCAGGGCACCTGGACCTCACAGAGGAATGATGATCCTCTTACACGCGCTCTTGGTAAGAAGGATCATCCAGGTCGTGCCATTGGGTTTGGTGGGCACGTTGGTATCCGCCAGGCATTTGGCGCACCCGGGTCCAGAATCAGCCAGGGAAAGTCGATTAGCTACGAGGAGCACCTGAGAGCGTTGGCTGAGATGGAGCAGAGGATTACTCAGAACGTCGACGAGAGGATCGCTCAGGCTATATCAAGGATTCAGCCACAGCAGCATGAAAGCCAAGAGGTTTCTCGACCACCAGTTGATCAGTCACCCATTCAGCAGAGTGCACCGGTAGTGAGAAGTAGTGTCCACTCGGCTGATCCGTTTCCCTATGCATCTCTAAAGGTTAGACTAACATTTCAATTGAGTACATGACGATTATGATTTTTCACTTGATCACTAATATCATCATAGAAGAATTCACAATTTTTATCTAAACAAGTTCCACATAACACTCAGGCACCCACTGAGTGCCATCTGTTTTTACAAATTGGAGTAGAAGAGGTCATGGTTGCATGGGGAAAACTTTTCCCCTCTCCTCCAAGTGATATTGTGCACGGTGAACCACTCCGACATTACCATGCACGAGTGCTTCTAGACGAATTTGTTGCAGAGCATGCTGACGTCGGTTTACCGGTGCCGATCCCACAAAGACCTACCTTGCGTTCTGCACAAACTGCGACAGTGCAGTGGCCTGTACGATTGGTCAGACTCCCTGGGCAGGTATTACTCTTAACCGTTACTATAAAACTATTGGTGTACCACCTTGCATCCATATACTTAATTAGACTAATATCATAGGATATGAGCCGACCGAAGACTGATAAGGGCAAAGGAAAAAGAATTGCCACCTGTGCAATCAAAGGCATCCACAAATTTTGTGCTTAGACCTGCTTTGGTGGAGAAGAATATTGGCCGGCTTGTCGACTAATATTTCTGCATTCCTCGTTGTTGCTGCTACCACCTGATTGATTCCCTCACTGTGGAAGATCCCGAGCGGATATTTCACTATATAGTTCAAGGAGAAGATATACATCGATTTGGGATGTATATGTCCGACTTCGAGGAGTGCTTCAGGAGGGATTGGTTGAATGTGTCGATTATCAAGTCGGCCGCCATGTGAGTGACTTCTACCTTTTATATTTTGAATTCATTAATTGGTGATGAATTAGATGTTTGAATAAAAAGTTAATGACTAATGATATTGCCTCATAGGTGGGTGCATGATAAGGCGATCAATGTCTATGAAGATCAAGATTTGGATTCCTGTGTCCTGCTATGTGCAGTGAAGTCCAGATGACAAGTGATATGCAAGGCCTTATGCAATATATGACGAATGCCCTCTTTGAATGTTCTAACAAGTCATTTATTATGCTGCCATATCATTCAGGGTATGATATTTGACTATTTCTCTTAGTATTATCTAAAACATATAGTTTGTGTTAGTTGCTTAATGATTTCAACACATTGTGTAATTTGTGGACAGTCGACATTGGTCTTTGCTTGTGCTGGTGATGTCGAAGCACCCACGAATCTTGCAATTTGACTCACTTGGTACGGGTGCCAAGAGACCGAAGATCTCCACCGCAATACTGGGGTAATTAGTTTGTTATCGTAAACAACAATTATTATTACTTAACATTAACTGTTTCATAACTTGCTACTGATGCTTAAAACTATATATATTGCTGATGTATATAGTTCCATGAGAGCTGCATTATCTCTCCAGGGTATAACAATGAAGAGTAACATCCCTTGGAACACTGTCAAGGTACTCTATTAATTGATAAATTTGTGTGATAATGTTTAAACTTGTTTATAACTGTCAATATGTGCGTTTGTATAGTGTCCGGTGCAGCCTGGGGGTTCAGAATGTGGATACTATGTCATGAGATTCATGAGTGACATAGTAGGAGCGGCGAACCTTTTACCAGAGCACTCGTTAGACAAGGTAACATTCTTTGAAAGTTTCAGTTATGCTCTTTACATGTTGTTAGACTTGTACATTTTAGATTAATGTTCATTTTTTTTCAAGGCTTACGAAGAAGTGTTCAAAGGTGGTCAGTATGATGATGCTCAAATTGTTGAGATGCTTGAGGAATGGTCGGAGTTCGTCTGCACAAGTTTAATGAATTGATGATCATGAAGATGTTTTGTGAACTTTTTTGAGTATGTAAATGTAACTCTGTACACTTGTGGATGGTGTAATGGTAGATTTGAATTGTAATGGTGTTTTTTATTTGTAATGAAAGTGTGAATTGCATTGGTTTTGTTAACTCTCAAATTGTGGTGCGTCGTTGGTATTAATTGGGAGCTTTTATAACTTTTTAAATGTGTGCTGGAGCTCCCTGTATGGATGAAGCTTTATTACAGGTCTCATTGAACAAATGCGGTGATATATATATATATAAGCTGGATGGAAAAAAAACAAAAAAAAATACCCCTATCTCGGCGGTTCTTAGAGAACAACCGCCGAGATAGGCCCCTGGGATTGACCGATGGTGAGATTGACCATGAGTCTATCTCGGCGGTTCTTAGAGAACAACCGCCGAGATAGACCCATGGTCAATCTCACCATCGGTCAATCCCAGGGGCCTATCTCGGCGGTTGTTCTCTAAGAACCGCCGAGATAGGTAAATCTAGTTCGGCGGTGCTCATTTCGGCGGTTCACAACCGCCGAAATAGGCCCATTGGAACCGCCGAAATAGGCCCTTTTTCTACTAGTGTGAATTCCATCCTTTGGAGATGTGTGAATTTTGTAATCATGACTAGGAAGAGTAAAAAGATAGAAAATTGAAATAATTGAATTATTTGATTTTTTGAAACTAATGTGGGAAGTCGAACTTGATCCTGATCAGATCAAGGGAAACCGAACACAAATTGGGGTGGAAAGATAGTTCAACACTGATGCTGATCACATCAGGGTCGAATGACTCTTGAAACTCCCCTCAAGTGGTCACAAAAATCACGCATAGGACAGATGTAATGAATATAAATTGGAATTTGGAGTTGTGTGTTTTAGGAAAAACTTTCTAGTTAGTAGTTGTGAAAGGATTTCCCTTAGACTGAAGAACGAGGATTTGTTGGAAGATTACACCGGAGAACGGTGGTAGTATATCATATTGTATTATTCCAAGGACAGCGGGACATAGAGGAGTCCCGTGTTTAGATTATCTGAGTGCCTACGGGATTGTAAGGTGTATTGCATTGCTTTGGGGATAACTTTGCACTGTATGTATGTATAAACCTTGTAATGTGGAACCAGATGGTGGATGTAATGCGGATTGGAGTAATTGTTGTACATTTGTATGGTATGGAATGTAGAAACCTTGAGTAATGGATTTGGGAATTGTAAGGAGGAGAAATGTATGATTTTTGCATTAGACATGTATGAATGAGTAAGTATAGTAATCCTATAACCTTGAACAACTTTGAGGACAAAGTTTCTTAAGGGGGGTAGATTGAAATACCCCGAACTTAAATATAGTGATTAAGATTATTCTAATCCGTATTTAAGAGCCTAATAATGCTTAAGTAATATTGGTGAGGAAAAATAAATCCACAAAGAAATGAAAAACGCTAAATAAGTGTTATATAACCATAGGAGGTATGAGACCTCGGTTAGCATATTATATGGATTCCTAAGGCTTAATAAGGCCAAAATAATATATGGGAACAACTTCCGAAGAAAACGGATCCAAATAATGTATTAAAACACTAATAGAGCTTTAGCGCACGTTTTTCGAGGAAACCCGAAAACGTGATTTGTAGTGGTCAAACGAACCCGTAAAAATTATAAATCATTAAATAACAATAATTAAGCATTAATGAAAGCTTAATAACCAATAAAATTAAAGAAACGAGAAAATTCCGGAAACGGGCCCGGTTAATGAATAGTACCGAAACCGGGTAAAATAACGAGCGTTTTCTGTAAAAGATGAAAAACGCTCCAACTAGTAATATTAGAGGGGGCCGGTTTTAATAAGTGATTCAGATCCTCACACACACAATAAGTAAGTAAAGAAAGAAAGAAAAAGGAAGAAGAGAAAGAAAAGTACATAAAGCAAAAAGCACTCCTTTTTCTCTCACCTCTCATTTCACTCATCTCTCTCCTTCCCTCCTCTCTTCCCCACCGATTTCTCTCTCTTTCTCCCCATGAGGCTGGAGATTTTGAAGCTCTACCAACATCCATGGCTACCTCACTTCTCTTCCATGCTCTAGCCTCATGTGGCCTCCAAATGCAAAAATAATTGCATATTCTTACTCCCCTCATCATTCTCTACACTTCCTCTTTTTAGAATTTCAAAATGAGGAAGTTCATCTCCATGGGTTTTCCCCATTCAAAGAGAAAATAGCATCAATGGGTAGCTTGGAGTCTCCTCTCTCCATTAAGGTAAAAATCTTCATGAAAAACTCAAGTTTCCTTCATCCTCCTTTGTAACCGATTTTTACCCCTTTTGTAATGCTCTATTTTTCTCTCTTTTGAGCATAATTCCAACCTTGCAATGGTGGTGCAATCACCTTCTTGAACCAAGGGCTAAAACCCCTCTTAAAAGCTCTAAAAGGTAAACCCTAGAATTAGTGTTCAAAAAATTTCCATGAATTAGTATAAATCTAAGGGTTAGTATTTTAATTGCACTTGTTTTGTGTTTATTGGGCGATGGGAATGGAATTTGGAAACTCCATTCCCCATGTGACCGATTTGTGCAAGAAAGAGAGAAGGAGGAGAATTAGAAAAGAAAGAAGGAAATAAGAGCTTAAGGTAAGAGCTCCTTCTTAATGCTAAGTTTTAATGCATTAGAGTAATAGGAATGGGTAAACCAATTTAAAGATCCCAAAATATTGTATTAGTATTGTAGTAATGGAAGTTTGAGTATTTGTGAGCAAGTATGTGAATTATAGGCCTTGGAGCCAAGTAAATTGTGTATGTATATTAGTATGGTTATTTGAGGAAGTATTGATGGAGTATTGATGTATTGATGTTGTCTTGATTGCTGGTAGGACCCTTGTATGGGTGTGGCTAGATTAGGAATGATTTTGGCAAGAAAGGATGTATATGGCTAAGTAAGAAAAAGTAGGTGAACTATGGCAAAATTTGGGTAGGAATTGTGCATTATTGGAGGACTTGGTGAATGGGGGAACCAAGGTGTGTATTGGATGGAATAAGGATGTTTAGTAACCTTGGAGTGGTAGTTGTAGTGTGAGTATATAAAGGTGTAAAATCTGTAGCAAAGAGTGTTGAAACACAATAGAGAAACTAGGAAGAACTAGTGTGCAAGAACTAGTAAAATAAGTGTTGAACTTGTGTATTGATAGTGTAGTTGCTTGGAAATGGCATTAGGAAAGGAAATTATGTATGGTGGATGTAAGAACCAAAATTTGTAGCAAAACACAACTAGGAGAAATAATGTAAGTGCTGGAATGGAAATGTAGAAAATATGTGTGTGAATGGGTATGGAAAGAAGTAATGAGTTAGTAATGGATTTAGACATGTTTAAGAGACCAATTAGGTGCTTAAATATGTGGGATTAAGTGTAGGATCAATGGGGAATTAATTAGGCAAAGTATGGAATGTAATAGATTTTAAAAACTGTAAATATGTAGAAAACATAGTAGGGTCTGGGACTTAAGTCCAGGACTAAGTCCCAGACCAGTATAAAAATTCAGGCCAAGAGTTGTAAGTGTAGGGTGATCCGGGACTTAGGTCCCACACAAGGACCCGGACCACCCCATTAAAACCACCCGAGAGTATACAGAATTAAGGGTCCGGGACTTGACTAGGGTACAAGGACCCGGACCACCTTGAAATTTCGTTCGAGGGTGAAGAGCAACTCTGGTCCGGGACTTGACATAGGCACAAGGACCCGGACCATGCGCAAAAACAACCCGAGACTTAGGACCAGTGTTGGTCCGGGACTAAGGACCCGGACAAGGTCCCGGACCAACACCAAAAATGAATTCTAAGCTTATTAAATAGGTTTTAAGGAAAGGTAATGAATGGTAATGTTAGTATAAGATAATTAGTACTTGATTAATGATGTTTAAGGGTCATTGAAGGTACAAACAAGTTGGAGAAGTAAGTAAGAAAGTTGAGAGTATAAGAACATTAAGTTAAACCGAAATAACGGGATAACGGGGTAAGTACGAGAGTAGTAATTATGTATGTATTGTAATGCTTAGTATTAATAGAATCATTTGGCATGTAGTCATTGGTTCGAGAGTAAGGATCGAAGAACGAGAGTGAACCAAAGGAACAAGGGAACACCTGGTAAAATGTATGATTTCTTCATGCTCTGTATCCTAACCTGGTTACCCCGATTTGTGTGCTTATTTGATCACCTAAATAAGATAAATGCATGAATCGGACTTTAATGCACTTACGTGTGCTTGTTTATATTTGTTCTTGCTATATTGTCTTGAACATTTAGTTTGTATAATTCATGAAATGAATGGATGAAGATGGGGTGTGTATGTACCTTGTAGTGTACTTGTGTAACGTAATGTAGCTTGTATGGATGTGGATGTAAGTAATGTATTATTGTGTGGCTTGGATGTGTGACTTCTACTAATTCCTAACTACCTAACTCCTAACGTAAGTATTGAGTAAATTGGAATGAGTAGAAGTCCGATATAGTTTCGGCCACCCGTGAGGATGAGGAGACACAAGAGGTTGGATCTGATTCCTGGCTTTTAATCTTTTCCACGGCCCAAACCCCTTAAATGGGTAGCATCCTGGATTAATGAGCCACAGTAAAGCCCGGTGGTGGGACGGTGTAGTCCCTGCCCGGAGGTCACGGTGACTTAACTTGAGTAAGTAAGTAAGTAAGTAAAGTATGTATGAGTAATGGTCTTGGCTGGTGTAAGTCATTGACCCCGAGTAAAAGAGTAATCTCCACCCGATTAACCCGGGTGGACAAATGGAGCTAACAAATATTGTGTATGTATTGCGTATGTGTATTTCGGTAAAGGTAAGTAAGTATTGGTTGACTTGTATTGTCTTCCTAATTGTATGTATTGAACTGTGTGTATGTATCCTTGTGTAGTATTGTAGTAGTATGAATGAAAGCATGTATGTATGTATGTATGTAATTGTAAAATGAACTGCATGTATTCGACCAAGTGGTCGGCGTACCCTCGCTAGTATGCGGGGTATGCAGAAGTCATATGCAGTGTAAGCTAAGCCCCTAGGGGTAATGTTTTTATTTTACAGGTACTGAAGCAGCCATCGTCACAGTAAGAGACCGGTGAATATGCCTAGATCATTAGAAATGAAATGTAGGTAGTAGTGAATGGAGTTGGGCTTGTAGCCTTGATGTAGAAGTGTACCAAGGGGGTACACCCTCATGTATTGAAAGTATGTAGTTTGTGAGGAATGGGTAGTTATAGACTCGTAGTGAGTATGTATAAACTTGAAGAATTATTGTATTGGATTTGGATCTTAGTAAACTCGGTATGTTGTATCGTATTTATGGAGCATTGTATTGAATGGAAAATTGTAGTATTTGTTTGGTAATTGGAGTATGTATTTTAATTGTGTAGTACTCGGATATTCCGGTCCATCAGACCGATGCTGTATGTAGTAGTAGGCCTTGTTAGTCACGTGCGTGGCTAACGGCATTGTATCACCCACCGTTGTGTAAGTAAGTATCCGCTGCGAAGGTATGTAAGTGCGAGGTAATTGGACGGTAACGACGGTATTAGCGGTAGGGGTGTTACAGCAGGCAAGGAGCCAACCTCCAGTAGTGCTCCCGAGCCTCCTAAGAGGGGTAAGACGGGGAGGAAGAAGAAGCGCCCATCTCTTGAGGTTCAAAGCGGACTAGGATCTACATCCACAACGTCTGAGTTGGATGATTTCGGTACGCCTTTCCCTTTACCATCCAGTCTCCCGGAAGACCCTCAGGTTTGATACAGAAGGATTCATCAGCTCTGAGGCCGCTCGCTATTTCCATCAGTCTAAGCAGAAGGGCAAGTGGGTTCAGGAGCGACGCATTGATCCGACAGTGAACTGGTGTCTCAGATCACCTCTCTATTCCAAAGACATGAGTGAATGGGCGTATTGGAGATCGGTCATAGGCACTTCTACTCCGACCTTGCTAATGCTAAGTTCATTGAGCCGCCCCAAGTATCTGAGGTACAAATTCTCTCCTATGTTTCTTCCATTCGCATTCTAGTTACACCTCGTAGCATAGTAGAGACTCTAGGCATAGCTTATGACCCTAGGCAGAGTTCTTTCACTCGGCAATACTTGGCCACTGCCCATTATGCTATTCTTGCTCGGTTTGGGTCACGGGTCCGATACATGGATCAGGTCCATACCAAGGCTCACCATGTGCTTCCTGTCACATACATCACTGATCTACAGCGTAGAGTGGCCGTAGAGATTATCAGGCATAACATTAGGCCCTGTAAGCATGATGAGCTTAATGACATGGATTGTGCTCTCCTCGAGTATTTTCGTGGGCCGTCACCGGGTGATGTTGCAGAGCGGTTCCCGATACACCGACTGATGTTTACTCAGTTGGTTAGGGCGATTCTACATCGAGATATCATGCGCCCTATCTTCCCAATGCTACTTCATCAGCATATCACTCAGACTCTGAGGGAGGATCAGATTCCACGGGCTCTATAGTATCACCATGTGTCCTCCCTCATTGACCTCGCTCTTATTCGGCGATGGTGGTTTCATGAGTCTACATCGGGAGAGTACTAGTACGTCCCTTTAGCATAGAGGCCTAGGGCCAATGCCACTGATCAGGATTACCCGAGCTATCAGGGAGATGAGCCCCAGTTGATGCTATCCCCACATTCCTCCTCCGCCCCTCAGCCTTATCAGCATCCTTAGGCTTCTGGTCCCGCTCCTAACTTGGGTCCCCTTTATGAGAGGATGGACCATTTTCAACAGACCCTCGATCAGTAGCGGAAGTCTTTTGATGTCTACCGCCTATGAGGGGTATCGATCTGAGATCACCGGCCGGTTTGAGGCGGTTGAGCAGCGCCAGTAGGAGCTGGCCACTGGTCAGCTGGTCCTTGAGGAGCATATTACTTAACGCCAGGATGAGCAGGATAGGTGGGTTGAGGACCGTCTCATGCTGGTTGTCGATCAGATGAACAAGAATTTAGCAGACGACAGGAAGAAGATCAGGAAGGAGTCAAGAATGTAACACCCCAACTACAAACACAATACTTAACAAACGATTGCAGCGGAATTACAACTCAACACTTAATCCGTGGGTGCTATACGCCGTTAGCCACCCACGTGGCTAAGAAGGCTAATACTTAAACACTATATCGGTCTGATGGACCAGATTTCTGAGCATTTATACATTGCAATCCATTCCGAGTCAACTATATTTACAATCCAAAACTGTACCGAGTCTAATACATTCAATTATCGATATCAAACTTGGGTCTTACACCACTTACAATTACATAAACAAACTAAATAAACTACCCATGCATAATCAGCCACCCCATCTTACTCTCGAATGGCTACCAGCTCCATTGTACCTGAAATGTAATGGGTGGCCCCAAAGGGGCTCAGCACCTTTGCTGGTATGGTAATCGTGCAGGCCGCATGCTACCGGGCCACACACACCTAATTGTCGTGTGAACATGCGGTTGATTATATTTAAATCATGCATGAAATACTTTAAACACACATTCAACAAGTATTTAGTACAATAACCACAATCAACAAACCAATACATTAATATCGGTTAGGTTACATTACTCTTTCCTTGGGACCTTGAGGGTTATTACCTCAATGGTTCCTTATTCCCATTAGTCAACACCTAATCCTTTTTAGGAGGGCTATGCATAACTGTTTTCTTAGTAGACGTGGGGTTAATTTCAAAATAAATGTACACGAACATCATACCTTTCGCCACATAGCAACGCACATACTACATGACTCAGGGACAAATCACGTGAGGATTCGAACTGAAACAAGAGTTAGTCATCATTTATGGAGTCTAGAGGACGGTCGGTCCTCATGTCGATCTCAATACATAACACATTTCCGTTCTATCTGTCAAACCACTAACTTACCCAAGGTGTGTCGGATCTAGAGGATCCAAGGATACAGTACACATATCCCCCTAACCCCGATCATAAGTCAAGGTAGGAGAGCCCCTTAATAAGGCTCGTGGGAGATTGAATTCCAAGAATGAAAACAACCAAACAAATAGGGAGTTGAATCAGCTGTAGATATCAACTCCCAAACACACGCGCGCGACCGGACTCCCGGATTCCTCACCCCCAAGTTTTACACTAGTTAAAAGCTCCCTCCACGAGGCTTATCACAACAAGTTACATTATAATTACTCAAATTTGGTTAGACACAAATGGGAGGTAAGATACCATCAGCCAAACATGAACATAACATCAAGCGTTATGCCGCAACATACTCAAAGGGGGCAAACACACATCACACACAACCACAATATATAACTAACACACGGATAGTCGTAGTTAGAACGTTCCCTTCGGTTGGGTCGTTAAATCCGAATACCGATCTCTTATGTGATCCTAGAGTCGGTTAGCTACGGTTTAACACATATTCGAGGTTAAACGGTATCGGAACTAAATACGCCACATAAATGAATTACTGTAAACTAATTTCATGCTTTATCTTGCAAGGTGACAAACATACAAAAAAACAGGTTGGCATACAAGCCGGTGTAACCCGGTAGAACACAGGTTGCAAGAAAACCATACCTGTCACCGAGGATATACTCTAACACGTCAACTCACGCTCCTCAGTTAGTTCTCGAGTCACTGATAACATTCAAGTATTTTCTATCAACACTGAGATATCTCGGTATGTAAGCAATTGTACTCCCGTATGTAACCCCGTTGTCCCGTTAATATTATCTTTACACACTTGATTTTAGGTTCTCAACTTTTACATTTATTCCACCACTTGTTCATACCTCTAATGACCATTAAATGTCATTTAAAAAGTCCTAGTTATCATCTAAAACCATCACCAATCAATTCTCCATCATTAGAACACTTAAAAACACATTCTGGAGCATTTTTAGACTAGTCCGGGTTTGTGTCCGGGGTTACAAACCCGGACCAATCCCTTGAAATTACTTTCTGCCATGATTTTGTATTGGTTTGGGTATATGTACCGGATATAAACCCGGACCACATCCTGGGATGAGGTTTTGGCACGTTTTTGAGGTGGTCTAGGTTTGTGTACAGGTTTACAAACTCGGACCAACCCTAGAACTGTCAAATTTTACAGTTTTCGATCTTTTTCAACGCTTATCTCATACCTAATCATTCCCTAATCTATCCACATGTTTTAAACACCTTAAAAACACTTGAAACCCCCTCAAATAATTGGTCAAACTTACCACTCAATCCTTGATTAAATTCACACAGTTTGTACTCAAAATTCTGCACTTGCACACTGTTGCATTTTCAACATTCTCATGACAGATTACCACTTACTCTCTACCCATTTGACCATTCCAAATTCATTCATAGCACATTCATCTCTATTTCCCAATCTCATTTATTATTTTCCAAGTCCCACACCTTATCTCCTCTTTAGCAAAATCCACACATTCATACCACTCATTTGCTATAGATTTTGCATGACTCCACACCATCCTTCCATTAACACCTCAAGTTGAGTAATCAACTCAATTCAATCTCTATTAACTCCTAGTTAACCCCTAGTTTAATCAAACTCATAAGTCACCTCAAATACTCAATTTCTACATAAATTTCGCCATAACTCCGTTACTACACTAACTTATCCAATTTTTTTGTCTTCATTACCTAATTCCAAAACATTTACAAGTCAACTAACCAAACCCTTAGTGGTATCTAACAGCACACACAATTCATCCAAACTCCATCAATCACCATATAGTGCATTAACTCAAATGTTTGGCTCTTAGGCCCATAAATCATAACACAACTTAACATTGCACCCCACACTAAACATCACCACAGAATTTCCTTTTACAATCACTAAACACATTTCCCACACAATTTTTTGATTCATTCATTTAAATCACCCAACCAAAATTGTAAAAGCATAGGATAGAAACTAAGTTAGATTATTTACCTTGATCCTCCAAGTTATTTTCTTTCTTTTCCCCTCTTCTCTTCCTCATGTCAATTTCGGCCAAGGGGGAAATGCACCCTTACTAACCACTAGCCAATATTCAAATGGGGACCATAATTACTAATTATCATGCTTAAACTCATAAACTAATTTAGTATATAAGAGGATGGTGCTTAGAGTACTAAATTTAGGGTATTACCTTGTAACCCTAGAATTGAAATTTTGTCAATTATCAAAGCAAGGCTCCAACCCCATTTTGGAGATGAAATCAGCTGGAACAAGAGGAAACAATGGGGGTTTAAAAATATGGAAAATTGGCCATGAAAGGAAATGAAGAAAAAATGAGTTTTTCTTTGAATCTTTTACCTTAGATGAAAGAGGGGATGAACTAGCTCAAGAAAATGAGCTTTTCTTCTCAAATGGTGCTCTATCCATGGTGGTGAACTTCATCATTTTGGGATTTTGGAAAAGGGGAAGGTAGCTCTTGATGAGGGGAACTCAAATATGTGTTTTGTTTTTTATTTGGAGCATTTATGTGACTTGGGGAAGTGGAGAGGCATGAGTTGCCATGGGAAGTTGAAATCGCCAGCTTGGGGGAAGAAGAAGAGAGAATACGGTGGGAGGAAGAAGAAGAATGGGAGAGAGAGAGAGGAAAGTGAGCGGATAGAGGGGAGGAAAAGGTACATTTGTACCTTTTTCTTTTCTTTTTTTTTTTGCTTTTTGTTCTTTTAACAATAAACTAGCTAGTTGAGTGAGGGAAAGGGTATTAAATATAAATATAAATATAAATATAAATATAAATATAAATATAAATATAGATATAAATATAATATAAAATAAATATAAATATAAATATAATATAAATATAAATATAAATATAAATATAAATATAAATATAAATATAAATATAAATATAAATATAAATATAAAAGAAATATAAATATAAATATAAATATAAATATAAATATAAATATAAATATAAATATAAATATAAATATAAATATAAATATAGATGTAACACCCCTACCGCTAATACCGTCATTACTGTACAAATACTTACCTTCGCAGCGGATATTACTTACTCAACGGTGGGTGTACAATGCCGTTAGTCACCCACGTGACTAACAAGGCGGATTACAATACTACATACTATCGGTCTGATGAATATGAACATACCGAGTGCTCTACACCATACTTTACTTTCCCTTGCATACCAATCCATAATTCGATACAACTCCAATACAATACCATACCGAGCATACTACAATCCTTACATTACCGATACAGTTTAGACTTCCAAATTCATACTACGTTACAAATACAATTCCCTTTTCTCAACTACCCATGCTTATGTAGCAGTCCCCGTCCTACTCTCTCGAACGGTGAACAGCTTCGGTACCTGCACACTAAAAACGGTCCCCTGAGGGGGTCAGCTTACGCTGCATATGAAATCCGCATATACCACGTGCTAACCGCGGTACGCCGACTACTTTGGGTCTGATATACATGGAGTTCATTTTACATGTATACATACATACTCATACTACAACAATACAATCAAAAATACCCACATACATATGCAAGTTCAATACTTACTAAGGAAGACAAATCAATAGTCAACCATTCGTATTTTTTATACATTCATTACTCTTCGTACTGTGTTTGATATTCGTTACTCTCCTCATACTTACTCCTTACTCTTGCATACTCATCACTCCATGTTCAATACCTTACTCGTACCCGATCCTTACTCTGTACTCATTACTATACTAGTGCATACTCACTACTCAATTCTCCATACTTACTCTTACATACTCAATACTCGATACTTACTCATACGTACTCAATACTCGGTACTCATTACATACTCATACTTGCTTCTTACTCGATACTCATTACTTTACTCATACATACGCAATACTCATTACTCATTACTTTGGTCTCTGGGCGGAGTCATACACAAGACTCGCCACCGGACCTACCATACGAGGGCTATACGCTTAGCTCCTCAAATACTCAATGTCCGTTCTTACCGGACTACTCAAATTCCCAACACTCTTCTCTCAGAGCACAATATAATCTCATGGATTAGCCTAGAAGTATCTCTCTTGATAACCTCCACCAGCTTAGGGAATTACCACCGACTAGTATCCTCAGATTTAAGGGTTTCCCCAACATATCGAATACTCTCATGTTCGGGACATACTTACATCAGTCGGGTCCTCTCATAATGGGTCGACTAATTGCTAAGGGGTTTGGAGATCCCTCATCATTCTTTACTACTCTCATGGTTCATGTCTTGCACCAAGATTAATTCCTCTAATAGAGGTTACTGATATACTTCCACTACTTATTATTTGTGGATTATTCATTTCAATTCTCCAACCGTTATCGGGAGGGTATTACTCCCGTACACTCTCTCACATTCTTGTGAGTTTCGTTGGGTTGTTATCGTTTGTTGATTCGTTAGTTTAGCGCGTTGCTATGGTTCCATTAATTCACAACCTGACTCTTACTACGAGCCACACACAACAGACTCATCTAGGAGTCGTACTACGCACCAAATGAAGCCACACAATCAATCAAGAAGGGTTAGCTCACACAACATACAGCAAGACATATAATGAAAGGCAATAAACCGTTTTCATGCTTTAGTCTTGATTAGCCGGCATACAACACACAAATCAACGTAACTCGGTTAGCATACGGGGCATGAGGAAATCATACCTTTCACCGGAGTAAGCTTTACCATGTGTTCCCTTGTACCTTGGTTCACACTTGTTCCACTGATAATGTTTCCAACATGGTTATTAATACTATGTTCATACGATACACAATTAATTACTACCCCCGTACTTACCCCGTGATCCCGGTATACATAGTTTTACTTATGTCAATTCATGTTCTTACTTCTCACTCTCTTACTACACTTGTTTACACTTCTTAGGACCTTTAAATATCACCAAACAAGGCCTTAACAACATCTAAAACCATTCCCAATCACTTCCCATCATTCAGAGGCTTAAAACCACTTTCTGTTACATTTTTAGCCTGGTCCGGGTTTGTGTACGGGTTTACAAACCCGGACCAAGTCCGGAAATAAGTTTCTGCCTACTTTTATGTGTGGTCCGGGTTTGTGTCCGGGTTTACAAACCCGGACCACCCCCTGGGATGGCCTTCTGCCTAGTTTTTGCTATCGTCCGGGTTTGCGTACCGATTTGCAAACCCGGACCACCCCTGGAACTGTCAAAATTTACAGTTTTCCATAAGTTTTCAACCCCTAATTGACCTCTAATCATTTCCTAATCTTTCCACATGTTTTCTACATGTTTAAGCATCCTAAAACATGTCTTAATCCAGTCCCAAACCTCCTCAACACATTAGTCAAATCCATACTCAATACTTACTCCATTCCTACAGATTTTCTTCTCTCTGTTACAGTTAGCACACTTGTGCATTTCCTTTACTCCTCTTTGCATTTTGCATCTTGTCCCAACTTCATTTTACCATTCCAATTCCTTTCCAATCATTACACTACCTATGCCAAAGTCCAACTCTTTTTACCAAATCTTGCACACTAGTTTTTCCTAGTTTCTACAATGTGTTTTTGATACTCTTTGCTACAGATTTTTGCCTTCTCACTTCTCATACTACAACCACCATTCCATAGTTACTAAACATCTCTACTAAACCCAATACACACCTTGGTTCTCCCATTCACCAAGTCATTCTTTAATGCACAATTCCTACCAAAATTTTTGCCATAGTTCACCTACTTTTCTTACATCCTCAAATACACATTCTCTCATCAAATTCAACCTAAAGCTAGCCACACCCAACAAGGGTCCTACCAGCACACAAGGTTCATACAAAATTCCTCCAAAGCATATACACAATTCTCCAAGCCCAATACAATGCATTAACATAAATACATGGCACTTTGGCCCTTACTTTGCAATTCAATTTCACAACTTCCTCCAATACCAAGCAAGCAAATTTTCTCACATGTTTTGGGTTCATTGATTCATTTACCCATCCCATTATCCTAATACATATAGATAGTGCATTAAGATAGGTTTTTCTTACCTTGAGAACACAATTCTTCTTTTAAGTTCTCCACCTCTCCTCTCTTCATTCTCGTCAAGTTGAACAATGGGGTTACCAAACCCCAAGCCAACATTCAAGAACACAAAATAGATACAATTAAACTCCTTAACCCATTAGATAACTCTAGTTCAATGAAAGGGCTTGAATGCCATTAGTTAGGGTTTTACCTTGGAGCTTTTAAGAGGGGTTTCAAGCCTTGAATACAAGGGGGAGTTATTCCACCATTGGGGAGTCGAAATCAAGCTCAATTCATGAGGAAAAACAAGGAATTACTAAGAGGCAAAATTGGTCAAGAATGAAGAGTAAAGAAAAATGGATTTTTCTTGAAACTTTTTACCTTAGGAGGAAGAGGAGACTACCTGCTTCGAAATGGTGTCATTTATTCTCCAAATGCTCAAAACCCATGGAGATGAAGTTGCTCATTTTTCGGATTTTGAAAAGATAGAAATGTAGAGCTTGAAGAGGGGAGTTCAAATATGTACATATTTTTGGATTTAGAGCTTGGATGTAGCTTGTGTGAGCAAGAGAAAGTGAGGAAGCATTGGAAGAGGGCTTCACTTTCGTAACAGAGAAAGGAGGAAGAAGAGAATCGACAGAGAGAGGAGGGAGCAGCACGTGGGGAAAAGAAATGAGGAAAGAGAGAGAAGTGAGGTGCTTTTTACTTTACTTTGCTTTTTGCTTTTTACTTTATTTCTTTCTCTTTTTATTTCTAGCTAGTTTAAGTGTGTGAGAGATCTAGTTACTCTCTTAAAACCGGCCCACTAATATACGTGAGCTGGGAGCGTTTTTCATCTTTTACAGAAAACGCTCGTTAATTTACCCGGTTTAGCACTATTCACTAACTGGGCCCGTTTTCCGGAATTTTCTCGTTTCTTTATTTTTATTGGCTATTAAGCTTCCATTAATGCTTAATTATTGTTATTTAACGATTTATAATTTTTACGGGTTCGTTTGACCACTTAGAATCACGTTTTCGGGTTTTCTCGAAAAACGTGCGCTAAAGCTCTATTAGTACTAATTAGGCATGAATAAGCCTTAGGAATCCTTACGATACTATAACCGAGGTCTCGTACGTCCTATGGTTATTTAACGCTCATTTTAGCGTTTTCCGCTTTCTAAGCGTTTTTCTCATTTCTTTTGGATTTATTTTCTTTACCAAAAATTACTTAGGCACTATTAGGCCTTTAAATACCATATTAAAATATTCTAATCACCATATTTAAGTTCAGGGTATTTCAATCTACCCCCCTTAAAGAACTTTGCCCTCAAAGTTGGTGAATCTAATACTGTTACTCGTACATATACTCTATGCTAAGGTTATGACCTCTACATATAACTTGTCAAACACCAAATGTCTGAAATGATGCATACTACGCATCCAAACAGCATGTCACTGCATGCATAGCAATCAAAAATATCCGTTTTACTCCTCTCCAAGGGGGTCCATCCGCAGACAATTAGGTACAATCCTCCCCCAATGGCGAGTGATCCCTCAGGTACCGGTCACGTTTGAACACTTACGCTTTCTGGTTCACGGCCGTCATGACTTGAGCACTTACACTTTCTGGCTCTACGGTCCTTTGGTTCTGATCAAATTCATTTGCACATATAGAGATCCTCAGGCACTTACTCATACTTACTTACTCATACTTACTCATACTTACTCATACTTACTCGGGACTACGCTGCCCCAGTGCCTTTGGAAAAATACAAAACACACACTGTACCGTACAACCGGTGTAGTGGTTTCAAACTACTCTACACTTCCACGACTCAAAACTAGCTCTCTCCTATGGTTTCGACCGGATACCCGTGCCTAGGCATGGAAGATCCACTAGCGCCCGTGGGAGCGGTTTTAAAACCGATCCTCATTCTCAAGTTTGAAGAAAACGTTGTACCAAATTAGTTTTGGAAATTCATTTTGAAACTTGCATACATCTCCCAATTTCATTTATGATGATTATTCCTATTACTAGTGTTATTATTGTGGCCACTTAAGGGAGCTTCCAGAGTCCTTCAACCCCAATGTGATCAGCATTGGTGTTGAATTATCCTTTCACTCCAATTTGTGTTCGGCTTCCCTTGATCGCTAGCAAATCAAGTTCCACTTCCCACCTCAATACAAACAGACAGTTCGTCAAACATCATTTCGTTTTCTATCTTTTTAATCTTGCTACTCATAATCATACACATACATTTTCCAATTTATATGATTCACTTACTTACTTACTAATCATCTCATCAACTATTACTACATCATCTCCAACTACTATACTCAAGAAATTCATGGGTGTAATATCCCATTAATTTGCTGTACCAAATTTATACTCATAAAATACATCGGTTGTATACCGATTTATACTCATTACATACATCGGTTCCAAACCGATTTATACTCCTCAAGTCTCCCATACATACTCATTCCTCATACTATTACCAATCGGGGTTCTCATTCCCCTGGAGTTTCTCTACTCCTTTTCCTATACTTGCTTCTCAAATTACCACAATTACACGATGAGTGAATACAAATGTTTATGTAACATAAGTATCAATCATCAAAACTAATTCTCTTGCGCTATGCGCATTGTAGTTTACGCACCTATCACGTAAAACATACATTTCGCGGTTTTCGCTCTACCCCCCTTAAAAGGGATTACGCCCACGTAATCTACCATGTGTCAACATTGGACATAGGTCGAAGGCATTCAGCCGTCATGGAGTGGTTCAGTTTCCATGTGGTCTATTATACAATGCTCCTTGATCAACGGGTCTTAACCGTATTACCGGTTAGTCCCTGCATCAAGAATTTCCATCGGAGTTATTTCACTCTCAACCGGGTTCGGTTCTAGCTTGAATGGTTGTAAGGCATTAATGATTAACCTCGTGTTCATTAGGTGTATTTCACTTAGAATTCTGGGCCCACTAGCTTCTGCTGCCGACCCTGATAACTTGGGTTATTCGCCCTTCTCGTTATCCTTAACGGGTTACCCATCATCTCTTTTTAGTAACCATGTGTGGTGTTCTTTTACCGTGCTCAAACTCGATGAGTTTTAGATTGTAACCAGCTCTCTGGCAATCTACATACATGTTTTGTGTTTTGTAGTGATCATTCACTTGGTTCCTCCGACTTATTGTCGGTTGAGGTTAAGTCACTACTTAGTTGTAGTACTTCCTCTGTTGTTAGTGGTTTCCGAATTGTACCAGTTTCTCTGGTTCATCACAAGTATTCTTTACTTGTATGACCTTGCATTTTCAATGCGTTGGTCCTTGTGACTTTCTTAAGTCTCCTTTCACTTTTATTCCAATGGAATTCACATCTTGTGATTATTGGTGTGTTTCACACTCTTCGTGCTTCTTTGGCCTTAGGCCGCACGGTTCGTTTCTAAGCTTTGCTTAACTGGCTTATGCCATGTTTACTGGTGAAAGGAATAATTTACCACTATTTACATTTTCCATATTCCTAGCTATCCCACTAGATCATTAACTACACAAGTGCAATACCAAAACACTCAGTCCTACAGAGTGCAGAGGCGTGAACCCTTGGCAGTAACTCTCTTATGAGATC
Source organism: Limonium bicolor (assembly GCA_023374045.1). Lineage (NCBI taxonomy): Eukaryota > Viridiplantae > Streptophyta > Magnoliopsida > Caryophyllales > Plumbaginaceae > Limonium > Limonium bicolor. The sequence goes on from CM041777.1 coordinate 350,829,275, forward strand.
GCAATAGGACTGATCGTTACTCTTTCCGGTGGTGCTTCATCATTTGGTGCAGACTTCTGGCTTGTTGCCCGGTCTGTCTACCATATTGTTTTAACAACCCATAGTATTGGGTGATTATTCACATACATTGGTCGCCTGCTGCGCACCATGTTCTTACTGATTCCCCAGTATTGGTTTACATGGTCTCCGCTGTTGCTAGCTTCTGCTCATGCATTTCTATCATTTATACGATGGTTCCTTATGTATTTGGCAAATACAGAATATGGTATTCTTTTGTTCTTCTGAGCTCCCTAAGCATCATTGGTTTAATAACCGGTTACTCCTTGGTTGTGAACAATTGTTGTTGCTTATTTTATATTACTTGGCAATAATTGTATGCTCAAGCTTGACTACATTAGTAGTTCTAAAAGGAATATATTTCCCAACTGTTACTGATGATATCCCCTTCTTGGGGTCCATGTGTTCACCGCTCTTGCGGTCTCACATTTATGAGGGGCATCCTCAATTATTGGTTGTTACTCTTTTATCGGTGTCATCCTTGACCACTTTCCATATAGTTTACATTGGTTTTGCAACCGTTGGGTTGTGTGGTAACCGTTTCATGGCCTACCAGCCATATTGCCTAGAGCTCTGCTCATCATAGGTCGTTCCCAAGTGATCACTTCTCCATAAGACATTGTTGGGTTTGGAGGTGATACTGGGCTCCACAATAAGATCGTCGCATCACGCTTCCGTTTGTTGGAGACCCTTTTTGTATCTTGGTATTGGTCGATACCATTTATTAATTTGGGGTATCCCCTGTCAGAGGGATCCCTTTGGTGTTCTAACCGTATGTTCGTTCCAATTGTGGTGTTCTTACCACGATATCTCATTCAACTGTGTTGACTTGATACCCTTTATGGATTGCTCCTGGGTAGTACCGATTATATGGTAGCATCTGGCTGGCATTTATGAGTATGCTCAGTTTGTTATCCCACCTTGCGGTTCTGGATCTGAGTTATCCGTTGAGGGTTATAGTGTCTCCCGTTCTTAGGGTAGATCACTGGTGTTTTTCCTTATGTTATAACGGATTTGATATTCCTTCCGGCGATGAATGGTATTTCCGGTACCTTGCCACATCACCCTGTGTGTTTGTGGTAGTTGTTCTGGGAATTTCATCCCGTTCATTGAACACTGATGTGTTAATGTTAGGCATTTGCCTTACTGTGTTTAAACTGGGTATTCCTTCCAGTCATCATGTTTTACTTTAATATATTCAAGACATGTCCAATGTCTTTATTCAGTTGTTAGTGCTTCTCGCACTTTTAACTCTTAATCATCTTCATGTAGTAGGTTCTTGACTCCTTAGCTTGTAAGCTTATCTGAGTTCCCTTTGCTCGTTTGAGGTATCCAACTGTTCTGTTTTGAATTTGCTTATGGTCCGTAGAACAGAGTTGACTACTTCCCGTGTTTCGTACACTACATGTATACATACGTGGGGTACCTTCTTGGCATGTTACCACTTACCCAACTATCTGTCAGGCCCGCAAGCTCCTTCGGAGTGCGGTCGTCCCACATCCCATATTTGGGTACACTCGTAGTGCTCGTCACACGCCTAGGTGAAGTATTCTATTGTCAACTCCTCTTGTATCATTCTATGATACTCCCGTATTTCCGTTAGTTTGGTTTTAAAAATCCGAGGTTTAAAAGAAGGATTTGTGGTTTTGAAAGGAAAATTTGGGTTTTGAAATAACAGTTCGGTGTGAAAGGAAATTCTTTATGGCATTGCCATGTCTGAGGTCTTGACCAAGTCCAGCTTCTCACTGACTGGTATACTCTTAATACAATGGTCGGGCCGTTAGGCCTTTCCAAGGTTTCGTTATTTAAAATTCTTAGGATTGGTGATCCTATATTTGCTCCATTCGTCATAGCGGTACTTTGGCAAGTAGTTGCGGGTTGTCAAAAACTTTCCACTGTCTTGTAGTTGTTGTACTTGCCCTGGGCAAGTGCGCGGGTAGGTTGTTTTTCGGTTAACGTATACCGGTTACGGTATTGTTTCCATCCATATTTGGTGGTTTTATTAGACCTTCCTTTGATCTTTTGATCTTGGTGATCAATCTCCTAAGTCGCTTCTCAGTGTACTTGACATGATTGTCGTCAATCCGGGTGTCTCACACCTTCACTATGGTTAACGAGATTTGACTTATCCTTAGGAACCACGTTGTAGTCCTATAGGTGTATGTCCTATGAATACTTTCATAGTTATCTGAACTATGTTGTTCAGTTATTACCGCCTCTTGGCGTGTAGGTTTGGTATTAATCCAACCTCGACTAATTCCTTAGTCGGTTTGTATACCGTTGTTGGTTATCAAGTATTACCGTCCGCAGACTCTCTTGTCTTGGGTTCGTTACTCTATCTTCTTTCTGCACTGCGCGATTGTGCTTCTCTCCTTGCTGGCTATTCATGGTTCTCGCGACTGCGAAGCATGTCGCCCCATGGTGCCATAAATTCCACTATCCTTTATTTAGGATCTTCAATCCTCCGCCATTAAGTGCGGTCATCATCCAACGGGAACCGTCTTCGGGACTTCCAGTTCTTGGACTCTACCGATGACAGGTTCTTTTTCTAATAAGGTTTACTTGCAACTGCCAGATCGGGTGTTACCCGAGTGTGAGAGGTCTTTCCATCTCTCTGGCGTTATTCTCCCAACTTAAAATCGTGGGTTGCGGAGGGCGGGGTATGGTTGTTGTAGGTTTCCGGTTCACGCGGAAGTTCCTAACTAGCGTACCTCACACGCTAACACTCAACCCTTAGCCCTACGTCTCTACTTCCTAACTCGGTATTTACCTAAACTCGGTATTTCATCCATCAGAGCGATACTTCGCTCTGATACCACTTTTTGTAACACCCCTACCGCTAATACCGTCATTACTGTACAAATACTTACCTTCGCAGCGGATACTTACTCAACGGCGGGTGTACAATGCCGTTAGTCACCCACGTGACTAACAAGGCGGATTACAATACTACATACTATCGGTCTGATGAATATGAACATAGTGCTCTACACATACTTACTTCCCTTGCATACCAATCCATAATTCGATACAACTCCAATACAATACATACCGAGATACTACAATCCTTACATTACCGATACAGTTTAGACTTCCAAATTCAATACGTTACAAATACAATTCCTTTCTCAACTACCCATGCTTATGTAGCAGTCCCCGTCCTACTCTCTCGAACGGTGTCAGCTTCGTACCTGCACACTAAAAACGGTCCCCCTAGGGGGTCAGCTTACGCTGCATATGAAATCGCATATACCGCGTGCTAACCGCGGTACGCCGACTACTTTGGGTCGGATATACATGGAGTTCATTTTACATGCATACATACATACTCATACTACAACAATACAATCAAAATACCCACATACATACAAGTTCAATACTTACTAAGGAAGACAATTCAATAGTCAACCATTCGTATTTGTTATACATTCATTACTCTTCGTACTGTGTTCGATATTCGTTACTCTACTCATACTACTCCTTACTCTTGCATACTCATCACTCCATGTTCATACCTTACTCGTACCCGATCCTTACTCTGTACTCGTTACTATAGTGCATACTCACTACTCAATTCTCCATACTTACTCTTACATACTCAATACTCGATACTTACTCATACGTACTCAATACTCGGTACTCATTACATACTCATACTGCTTCTTACTCGATACTCATTACTTTACTCATACATACGCAATACTCATTACTCATTACTTTGGTCTCTGGGCGGAGTCATACACAAGACTCGCCACCGGACCTACATACGAGGGCTATACGCTTAGCTCCTCAAATACTCAATGTCCGTTCTACCGGACTACTCAAATTCCCAACACTCTTCTCTCAGAGCAAATATAATCTCATGGATTAGCCTAGAAGTATCTCTTGATAACCTCCACCAGCTTAGGGAATTACCACCGACTAGTATCCTCAGATTTAAGGGTTTCCCCAACATATCGAATACTCTCATGTTCGGGACATACTTACATCAGTCGGGTCCTCTCATAATGGGTCGACTAATTGCTAAGGGGTTTGGAGATCCCTCATCATTCTTTACTACTCTCATGGTTCATGTCTTGCACCAAGATTAATTCCTCTAATAGAGGTTACTTATATACTTCCACTACTTATTATTTGTGGATTATTCATTTCAATTCTCCAACCGTTATCGGGAGGTATTACTCCCGTACACTCTCTCACATTCTGTGAGTTCGTTGGGTTGCGTTATCGTTTGTTGATTCGTTAGTTTAGCGCGTTGCTATGGTTCCATTATTCAACCTGACTCTTACTACGAGCCACACACAACAAGACTCATCTAGGAGTCGTACTACGCACAAATGAAGCCCACAATCAATCAAGAAGGGTTAGCTCACACAACATACAGCAAGACATATAATGAAAGGCAATAAACCGTTTTCATGCTTTAGTCTTGATTAGCCGGCATACAACACACAAATCAACGTAACTCGGTTAGCATACGGGGCATGAGGAAATCATACCTTTCACCGGAGTTAGCTTTACCATGTGTTCCCTTGTACCTTGGTTCACACTTGTTCCACTGATAATGTTTCCAACATGGTTATTAATACTATGTTCATACGATACACAATTAATTACTACCCCCGTACTTACCCCGTGATCCCGGTATACATAGTTTTACTTATGTCAATTCATGTTCTTACTTCTCACTCTCTTACTACACTTGTTTACACTTCTTAGGACCTTTAAATATCACCAAACAAGGCCTTAACAACATCTAAAACCATTCCCAATCACTTCCCCATCATTCAGAGGCTTAAAACCACTTTCTGTTACATTTTTAGCCTGGTCCGGGTTTGTGTCCGGGTTTACAAACCCGGACCAAGTCCGGAAATAAGTTTCTGCCTACTTTTATGTGTGGTCCGGGTTTGTGTCCGGGTTTACAAACCCGGACCACCCCCTGGGATGGCCTTCTGCCTAGTTTTTGCTATCGTCCGGGTTTGCGTACCGATTTGCAAACCCGGACCACCCCTGGAACTGTCAAAATTTACAGTTTTCCATCAGTTTTCAACCCCTAATTCACCTCTAATCATTTCCTAATCTTTCCACATGTTTTCTACATGTTTAAGCATCCTAAAACATGTCTTAATCCAGTCCCAAACCTCCTCAACACATTAGTCAAATCCTTACCAATACTTGCTCCATTCTACAGATTTTTCTTCCTCTCTGTTACAGTTAGCACACTTATGCATTTCCTTTACTCCTCTTTGCATTTTGCATCTTGTCCCAACTTCATCTTACCATTCCAATTCCTTTCCAATCATTACACTACCTATGCCAAAGTCCAACTCTCTTTTACCAAATCTTGCACACTATTTTCCTAGTTTCTACAATGTGTTTTGATACTCTTTGCTACAGATTTTGCCTTCTCATTCTCATACTACAACACCATTCCATACTACTAAACATCTCTACTAACCCAATACACATCTTGGTTCTCCCATTCACCAAGTCATCTTTAATGCACAATTCCTACCAAAATTTTGCCATAGTTCACCTACTTTTCTTACATCCTCAAATACACATTCTCTCATCAAATTCAACCTAAAGCTAGCCACACCCAACAAGGGTCCTACCAGCACAAGGTTCATAAAATTCCTCCAAAGCATATACACAATTCTCCAAGCCCAATACAATGCATTAACATAAATACATGGCACTTTGGCCCTTACTTTGCAATTCAATTTCACAACTTCCTCCAATACCAAGCAAGCAAATTTTCTCACATGTTTTGGGTTCATTGATTCATTTACCCATCCCATTATCCTAATACATATAGATAGTGCATTAAGATAGGTTTTTCTTACCTTGAGATCACAATTCTTCTTTTAAGTTCTCCACCTCTCCTCTTCTTCATTCTCGGTCAAGTTGAACAATGGGGTTACCAAACCCCAAGCCAACATTCAAGAACACAAAATAGATACAATTAAACTCCTTAACCCATTAGATAACTCTAGTTCAATGAAAGGGCTTGAATGCCATTAGTTAGGGTTTTACCTTGGAGCTTTTAAGAGGGGTTTCAAGCCTTGAATACAAGGGGGAGTTCTTCCACCATTGGGGAGTCGAAATCAAGCTCAATTCATGAGGAAAAACAAGGAATTACTAAGAGGCAAAATTGGTCAAGAATGAAGAGTAAAGAAAAATGGATTTTTCTTGAAACTTTTTACCTTAGGAGGAAGAGGAGGCTACCTGCTTCGAAATGGTGTCATTTATTCTCCAAATGCTCAAAACCCATGGAGATGAAGTTGCTCATTTTCGGATTTTCAAAAGATAGAAATGTAGAGCTTGAAGAGGGGAGTTCAAATATGTAATTATTTTTGGATTTAGAGCTTGGATGTAGCTTGTGTGAGCAAGAGAAAGTGAGGAAGCCATGGAAGAGGGCTTCACTTTCGTAACAGAGAAAGGAGGAAGAAGAGAATCGACAGAGAGAGGAGGGAGCAGCACGTGGGGAAAAGAAATGAGGAAAGAGAGAGAAGTGAGGTGCTTTTTACTTTACTTTGCTTTTTGCTTTTTACTTTATTTCTTTCTCTTTTTATTTCTAGCTAGTTTAAGTGTGTGAGAGAGCTAGTTACTCTCTTAAAAACCGGCCCACTAATATATGAGCTGGGAGCGTTTTTCATCTTTTACAGAAAACGCTCGTTAATTTACCCGGTTTAGCACTATTCACTAACGGGCCCGTTTTCCGGAATTTTCTCGTTTCTTTATTTTTATTGGCTATTAAGCTTCCATTAATGCTTAATTATTGTTATTTAACGATTTATAATTTTTACGGGTTCGTTTGACCACTTAGAATCACGTTTTCGGGTTTTCTCGAAAAACGTGCGCTAAAGCTCTATTAGCGTTTTAATACCTTATTTGGATCCGGTTTCTTCGAGAATCATTCCCGTATACTAATTAGGCATGAATAAGCCTTAGGAATCCTTACGATACTATAACCGAGGTCTCGTACCTCCTATGGTTATTTAACGCTCATTTTAGCGTTTTCCGCTTTCTAAGCGTTTTTCTCATTTCTTTTGGATTTATTTTCTTTACCAAAAATTACTTAGGCACTATTAGGCCTTTAAATACCATATTAAAATATTCTAATCACCATATTTAAGTTCAGGGTATTTCAATAGATATAGATATAAATATAAATATAAATATAAATATAAATATAAAATAAAATAAATATAAATAAATAAATATAAATATAAATATAAATAAAATATAAAATAATATAATAAATATAGATAAGATATAAATATAATATAATATAGATATAGATATAGATATAATATAGATATATATAGATATAGATATAGATAATATAGATATAGATATATAGATATAGATATAGATATAGATATAGATATAGATATAATATAGATATAGATATAGAATAGATAGATATAGATATAGATATAGATATAGATATAGATATTATAAATATATATAGATATAGATATAAATATAAGATAAATATAATATAAATAGAATAAAATATAAATATAAATATAATATAAATTAATATAAATAAAATATAAATATAAATATAAAATAAATATAAATATAAATAGAAATATAATATAAATATAAATAAAATAAATATAAATATAAATATATAAATATAAAATAAATATAAATAAATATAAATATAAATATAAATATAAATATAAATATAAATATAAATTGAAATCGCTAGCTTGGGGGAAGAAGAGAGAATACGGTGGGAGGAAGAAGAAGAATGGGAGAGAGAGAGAGGAAAGTGAGAAGAGAGAGGGGAGGAAAAGGTACTTTTGTACCTTTTTCTTTTTTTTTTTTTTTGTTCTTTAAACAATTAACTAGCAACTTTTGAATGTGTTGTGCATCATTTATCCGGCATGATATCCGGCGCATTCAAAAATTGGTTGATTCGAGACTCGTAAGTTTGAATTGGTGATCATGCTTGTTTTTATGTGGATTATTGTTCCGAATCAAGGAGTAGTTCGTAGTAATTGACCATTTAATTAGTTAATTAGATAAATTCCTTAATTTGAATTAATGTTCATTATCAATTTCCCCTTATTACAATTAGGTAATTACTAGGATTATGACTAATTTTCTACTAAGCCCCTAGGGTTCGATACTTCTGGTTGTAATCTACTCACTCTATATTCCAACCGGGAATTTTTGCTACCCGTATTTGAGTTGTAGGATTCTTTCATTCTTTCATTATTTTTATTCACTTTTGTATATAGTTTTTCCTTACAATTTCTTAATCAGCACAAAACCTTCACCCCATTCCCTCGCCTTGAAGCAATCCGCATGCTCATTGCGTTTGCTACTTTCAAAGGTTTCATATTGTATCAAATGGACGTTAAGACTGAAATACCCCAAACATTAATTACCTTAATTAATAAGGAATTAAATCAAATGAAGGTTATAAGTATCAAATATTCATCTAATGAGTAATACTCATTATAAACATTAGTGTATAAACATATAGTCCAAAACGGACACCAAAACTATATACTAACTCTCGAATCAAGAGAAAAACATTTATTAAGGAGAGAAACCAACTCCTAAAATTAATACTACATGTAATATATTAATACATGTACTAAATATCATAAATATTACCCTTTAGACTATATAAAACATTTTATATAGTCAAACAAATTATTGAGCACAACAACCACTTATATACACACTAAAACAAGAATATCACATGTTACCACCTAACACATAAATAAAGTAACAAGTGTACAACTTAATGCCTTAATATTAAGGCTTGGAATTCAGAATGGTCCCCCCCCCCACACACACACAATGGCAGCCGACCACACATAGGATAAAAGAAGAGAGAAATTAAAAAGGTGAAAGGAGGAAGAAGACAAGGATGTACAAATGAGGAAAAAAGCAAAAATGACCTTCCACCACTCTTCCTCTCATCCTCTCTTACACAAGCTGGCATGGACTTCATTTTTCCTCCTTAATCTCGGCTGTACAAGGGGAGAACAAGCCAAAAAGCAAGTAAGAATAAAAAATATGCAATAACGAACAACTCACTATATATAAGACAAATACACCTCATCCGCATCCTTACACACACAAAACAGAAATGTAAAAACCTCCCTAATTGTCTCGGCTGTACAGGACCAAAGAAGACAAAAGTGAGTCATAAACAAGCAAGAAACACAAAAGAGCTTAAAAAAAATTCACCTCACCTAGAATTCCACATCACCTTCTCTTACCCAACACCAACTGGAATGTCCCTCACCTTTCTCTCTTCTCTTGCCTTCGTTATTTTCAGTAAAGGGAGACAAGGAAAAGCAAGATGACTCACACATAAGACAAACATAGCCCTTACTATTTCCTCACCCTAAACAAAGTCATCTTTTATTAATACCCACCCTCACCACTTATTTTTCTCTTGTTCCCATGCTGCTATCAGTTTCAAGCCTCCTCACGTCACCCCTCCTTCCAGACGTGAATAATAGCAAAATGACCCTTTCATTCACCATCTTCATCCCTTTCAAGCTTTAAGTCTCTAATAGTGTTTTAAGCCCTTTTCTACCTCAAGACTTCATTTCCTTGCTCCAAATCACCAACCACTTCTCTTCTTTCATTCTAACTCAAAATACATGAGCATGGGTCAGTAAAAACCGTGGTGAAACAAGGAGAATCAGATTGGTAAGTCAAGGTAAGAAAAATTTGCTTTAAGACACCCTTCTTCCTTTAATTATGTTCATGGCCGAATTTAACCTTTCACACTCCATCTAACCAAACCATACTGACTTGGAGGACCCAATCCACGTCCAAGACCAACCCATGGGCTAGGAGAACCTCTTAAGAACCTTAAGGTGAGGAAAAATGCCTTAAAACACCTTTTTACCTCTCTTCAATATTAAATCCAAAAATGAACTGTTACTTATTTATTTTCCTACAACTTTTGACACCCATTTGAAGAATGTTATCATCCCTATTCTGAAATACCCCAAACCTAAGTATGCTAAGTAAACATCAAATCATGATGTAGTAAGGCTAAATTGCCTTAGAAAGATTGGTAGACAATTTAAACCAAGGAAAACACAAAAAGTGCTTTAAGGGCAATCGGGCAAAAATGTGCTTTAAGCTTGGAGAGACTTGGGTGAGTACCCAAATATCATGATAAGACCTTAGTAATATTCTAATGGTCATTTTAAAAACAATTAACAAAGAAAACCAAGCTTGAAAACAAGTTAAAACACAAAATGTGCTTTAAGAAGTCTTAAAGCACATTTTTGAGAATTGTCTTAGAATTGAGTTTTGAGTGGCTAAATGTCCATCATTACCTTTAATCAACATGTGTACTAATTAGTATCACATTAGGAGGTCTAAATCAATGAGAAATCAAAAATTTCCCGATTATGTGCCTTTTTAGTGAATAGTAACTATTTAGTGACTAGTTTAAGTTTTAGTCACCATAAGTCAATTAATTGGTCAACAAGACCATGTTAGCCTTATTTAAGAGGTGGCCGGTTTTTAAGAAGAGGTGAGTCACCAAATGAGTCATCAAATAAGAAAGGAAAAGAATAGTAGTAAGAAGTTACTATTTGCTTTAATAAAGCAAATCTCATATTAGCTCCTCTCTCCCTCTCTCTCATTCATTCTCTTCTCCCACGGTTTTTCTTTCTCTTTCTTCTTCTTCCCTGCTCCAAACCGTGAGTGAAGTCTCCATTTATGCTCCATCTTCAAATGCTCACCAAATGTTCATTTTAGCTCCAAATCAAAAACTAAGCATAATTTCTCTTAGTTAGACCAAGGCCTTGCTTCCTATCTTTTCAAAATTTGAAAAGCCTCATTTTGGAGCCATGGGAAAACTCCATTGAGGGGGAAAAATAAGTTTGAAGAGCGCATTAGCTTCTCCATTCTCTTAAGGTAAAGAAAATGTAAGAAAACCATGTTTCCATCATTTCTTGTACATGGCCGAAAATTCCTTCTCATGGGGCTATGTTTTTATGCCTTGTTCTAGCTTAAATTATTCACCAAGGACTAGTGGAGGTCCTATTTCATTCAATGCCAAAGTCTACCTTGAGACTTCAAAGGTAATCATCCACTTTTATGCCTTAGAACACATTTCTAACCTAGGTTTCATTTCCTTGAGGTTAGTGTATTGTTAGTACTCATATGAGTCATTGAATATTGATTAGAACATTGGCAAGGGGAATTTAAGGGTGTGCCGAGATTCATGCAAGAAGAAGTCTAAGGAGGAACTTAAGATAAGCTTGAGAAAACAAGGTAAAATGCTTACCTAATGGTGGTTTAGATTAAGGAATGAGTTTTAGATAAGTACCAATGTAGCTTAGAGCTTACATTGTGTATTGGGTTATATAACCTAAGAAAAGGAACTTAAATAAGCTTGAGAACTTGTGACTAAGGAGCCAAAGGAAATGATGAGTAATATAAGTTTAAGATGAGTTTTAAGAACATTATAACTACTATGAGATTGATGGGTGTAATTGCAGGTTGAAAGCTTTTATATGTGGAAATTCAGTGTTTAAGTTTAAGTCATTTAAGGGCCTAAGAGCCATGTCATTTAGAGCCTTAGTGCTATGCAATTTAAGATTATTGCAATATATGGAGTATGATGCGAATAAGTTGATTTGGGTGAGAAAATAAGATGAGAAAGGACCTGGTGTGTGTGAGATTATTGTGTGAGAAAAACAATGCATTTGGGCATGAGAATATACTAGAGGAGCTATGGCAAAATTTGAGTAGAAAATAAGTGTTTAGGTGATGGTGGTGAATAAATATGACCTAGGATTTACTAGGAGTCATTATGAAGAATTTGAGTGGAAATGAGTTAACTAAGGAGTTCTTAAGGATGAGAATGACCTAGAATGGTCTATGAGGAAGTTAGAGTTTAGGTGGGTGTATTGAACACACCAAAGTCATGGTATGAGGATGTAAGACTTGTGCATAAGTTTTAAGGAAAGGTGTTAATGCCTTAAGGAGATTTAGGTATGAACTAGAGAGTAAGACATGAGAGTTTTGAGAACCTTGTGTAAGTGTGATGATGTTAGTGGTGGACTAGTAAGGTTTAGTTGAATGGTAATGTGGACTTGGGTGATGGGAGTGAAAAGTTAGGAGGATGTTGTAAGTCATCAAGGAAAATGACCAAAGGAAAAAAGAGCATGATCGTGATAATGGTGAGTAAGTGAGTAAAGAAGGTGGAAATGTCCAAGGAGGGTGTAGTATAGTTAAGGTAAATGAAGAACAATGTCAAGGTATTAAGACAATGGAAAAAAATGTATAAGCAAGCTTAAGAGTTTAAGAGTGATGAGTAACAAGTGAAAAGAAGGGAATTGTGCATGGATATGCAAGATGACCTTGGAAGGTTTAACAAGCAAAGACAATGATGTTAAGGAGGAGTTATATGAGTAGGAAAGAAACACTTTGGATAGTTGAAGTCCTAGATAAAATGCACATGTTAGAGAAATAAGGGATTAGTTAACAAGTGTTAGGAATTTCTTGCAAGAATTGAGTAAAAGGTTAGGATGATCTTTGGAGGTTATTTTAATGAGTTTGGAGGATGATTAAAGGTGGATTTAAAGGTCTAAATGATGTTAGAATACATTAGAAGGCTTTAGGATAAGTTTGGTGAAGATTTAACAATTTTGGGCATGTTCAGGTGGCGTCTGACCCAGGGGTCCGACCCAAGTTTGGGTCGGACGGCCTCTGTTTAACGCCAGGGAGAGGTTCTGGAATGGTCCGACCCAGAGGTCTTGGGTCGGACATGGGTCGGACGGGTGAGTTTTAGAGGGCAAATAAGTTTCTGGAATGGTCCGACCCAGTTGGTTGGGTCGGACGTGGGTCGGACATGTAGGGTTTTTCAAACCCGGAAGTTACTGGAATGGTCCGACCCAGAGGGTGGGTCGGACGGTGGGTCGGACGACCCTTAAGAAAAAAAAAAAAAAAGAAACCCTAAGAGAGTTTAGTGGTATTAATGGTACCCCATTAAGGGGGCAATGATGTTAGAGGTATAAAGACCTAAGGGATTAAGTTAAATAAAACTTAAAAGTTTAAGATTAAGTTTGCAAGATTAAGTTGTAAGACTTAAGAGGTGTTAGGAGGGGATCATTAAGAGTTAAGTAAGTTGAATTAAGTTAAGTGATTAACAACCTAAAACTGAATGAATGTTTAGGACTTGGGAGTTTGGACTCCGGAAGAGTAAGCAAGCCGAACGACCAACGGTGAACGGTAGAGTTCTCTTGTGACCTGCTTGCTAACGAGGTTCCCTCGGCTTGTGTGCTATTTGTTTTTGGTGTGCTCACTAAACAAGATAAAGCATGCAATCGGAATATATTATATTTCTTGTATTGTTGTGTGATGTTTGAAAACTAACACAACATACCGTGAGAACTTACTAACCAATGTTTAGTAAGGAATTGAGTGAGACTAAGGAACACCCCTAATATGGGACGATATGAACCGAAAGAGGTTAACCAACGAACATGGTCTTGAGACTAATATAACTGGAACTTGAGTGAAGAAACCCGGGACCGATCTCCGGTCATGCATGCTAAGGAAAAAGGGGGACGGTATCTGAATCAGATCCGCCCTCGCTTAAGGACTTGTCTTCGGACTTGTAGCCTAGGGCGGTTGCCGGCTCAGCTACGCTGGATCCCGTCCAGGGTAGGTGGCATTAAGATGGTGCGGTGGGATCACCTAAATCCCAGGTTTGGACTTAGGCTACAACCATTCCCTCTAGGAACGGTTTGTATTCTGAGAATAAGATAAGATTAAGATAAGTTACAATCATTCCTTTTTAAAGGATGATTTGTATCGTTAAGATTAAGATTAAGTTAAGATTAAGATAAGTTACAATCATTCCTTTTTAAAGGATGATTTGTATCGTTAAGATTAAGATTAAGTTAAGATTAAGATAAGTTACAATCATTCCTTTTTAAAGGATGATTTGTATCGTTAATATTAAGATTAGTTAAGATTAAGTTATCGTAAGGATGATTTGTATCGTTAAGATTAAGTTAGATTGGTGAGGTTAAGATAAGTTGCAACCATTCCTTTTAAAGGATGGTTTGAATTATTAAGATTAAGGTAAGTTACATCCACTCCTTATTAAAGGATGGTTGTTTCTAAGATTAAGATAAGACTAAGATTGAGGTGAGATAAGGATGGACTAAGATTAAGAGGGAACATTACTTAAGGAGTTAAATAACTAACCTCTAATTAAGGGAACGCATTTAAGTCGTTCGTTGTGTGTGAACTTTGATTGTTCATATTTGGATCGTTGTTTACAGCATTCACTATTATGTTGTTCATATAATCAACCTCCATGCTATCGACAATTAGTCGTCGTAGCCACGTTAGCTTGGGGGCCATGAGGGGATCGTACCAGATTCGTGTGACCCCCTTTGGGGGCTGTTTTTACTACACAGGTACATCAGAAGGCGGCCGTCGCAAGAGTAAGAAGAGGATACAAGTGTTAAGGATTAAGTGTGACCTACGAGTTGTGCATGTACACTCGTATGGCAATTGAGTTAGTAAGATGTATAGGTTGTGAGAGGATTGTAAGAAGGATATGTAAATGGTTAAGGTTGTTAGACTAATGTTCGGTATATTCTGTAGTCAGACCGTGGCAAGGTCCTGGATTGTAAAGAATTCCGCTGTGACATGTTTATATATATACTGTTAAGTTGCGAGACCACATTTGGATTGAGTTGGGGTGTTACAAAAAGTGGTATCTGAGCGTAGTTACGCTCTGAAGACAAGAAATACCGAACTTAGGGAATGATGAGGTTGAGATTGAGTTATGGGTTAAGGGTTGAGAGATAGAGTGAGGGGTGCGTTAGTCAGGACTTCCCGGTGTCTACCGGACATCCATAGTACCTAGGCCCGCCCTCCACATCCCTAACCCTAAATGTGTGGAATAAACGCCAGAGAGAAGAAAGCCTTCTCTTACTCGGGGAAACCCGATCTGGCGGTTAGCTAACAGTGAGCAATACGAGAAACAACTTGTTGTACAACAGTTATGGGGAACTCGGAGGTTTGTAATGGAGCGCAATAGAGGGACAGGCGCTACCTATGGAATTTTATTAATAAGGGAACGGAAATTACCGGCAACATGGGTCGACATGCTACGCAGTCGAAATAACCCGCAATACCAATGATAAGGAAAGCACTACGGGTGCAATAGAAAGGAAAAGGGAAGCGACATGTGTACCGGACAGCGGTCCGAGTGAGCATAACAGTGGGATAATACAAAGCCTGAGGTTTGAGATTACTGGAAGTCCAGTTAGAAACGGGAACTCCAACCCCATACAACAAGGAAGGTTATAAACCTGGCGAACATAATGCGGACGACGATAGGAACTCATATAAATTGTGTACCGAAATAGGACTACGATTAGTGCCTAAAGGGAGAATCGTTACTTAGTACCACAACAAAATGTGTGGAGACAGAAGCGAGGATTAAGACATAAGAAAATATTAAGGGGTTCCCTCAGGAAGAGGAACGCCCTGGTAGATGACAGTACTGACAAACAACAAGGAAACTGCCGGATGGACGGTTATCCAAAATAAGAGATTATCGAAGGAGTCCCGAGGACTACCAATTACATGGAAATTAGAAGGAAGTGTCACTACCGATGTACCTTGTACCAATAACCCATCCTGCATGGCGCACTTGCCATAGCAAGTGCTACCACGGTTAAGCTACACGAAAAGCCATCAAGGCGAGATAGGAGAACGCTACAGTTGTAACATATATTAATACCGGATTGTAAATCCATAAGAACAGAAAAATAAGACCTTGGAAAGGCCCGATGGCTTGATCATGATGAGATGAGGTGACACACCAGTCAGCCGGGAGCAGAACATGGACATAATATTAGACCTTATGGATGTTAGCAACAATACAACAACAACCGACAGTGCGGTAAGAATATCAATCCCAACTCCAAGGGGAAAAACCTAAGAGATCGCTCGGTAATGCGAGCAAAAACACTATATAAGCAATGATTTACAGGGGATGTATTATAAGATACTATTGAGACTGTTGAAGCATCGACATACAACGAAAACGGGATAAGACTCCCAGAGTGACCATTAAGGATACCAATAACAACATTCTTCAATGAAGATGTTGGACGACCCAGAAAACAAGGATAAAAGAAATAAACGTAAGCTATAACCTACTAAGGATTAAAGTCGTACAACCCTGGAAAAGGAGAGCTCAGAGGACTACCCCCACAGAGCGGGCATAGTCGAGCCGAACAACTGATGAATGACAGTTAACACTGTTTGTTTAACTCATTAACACCCAAGTATGATTGATCATCAACGGGTGGCATAGTCAACGGAAGTTGAACGAAGCGTTGAGATGGAAGTATAAGACGACAGGATTAGATCCAACTTGGACACCTTAAGGCGAACGCCTAATACGAACCTAACCTTGACTATTAAAAGACATAAGTCTAGTGAAATGACAGCATTCTCAAAGACATTAAGTAACCTCAGATCACCTGAACAACTTCCCTAGCAGGAAGCAGGATGCAACAACTTATCATGAAATCCGATACTACATTTAGTATATAAACCTAACGGTGGATAGTGCTCAAAGACCAGAATCTTATAGGGAAGACCTGCAGATGAGTAAGAGTACAAATAATGAACTGAAACATTAAGCATTAAGAGCCTACGAGCCAAGGATGTTAACCACATCAGAGCCCGAGGCGCAGTAAGTTATAAGAGAGCTTGTTTAAACCACGAGGGACTACAATTTGTAGATGTGAACGGTTACCAAACCTATAATTTAGATTGGGAAAAACATTACCAAGAAAGGGTACCAATGAGAATATTGAGTTAATGCTAAGGACAGGAGCGAGAACGAACCATGCCTTTTAGGGTGGGGATACCTCTCCTTGTTGTGAGGCCATGAGTGGGAATGAACCCCTCAAAAGGGCTTTCACATATTAGAGATAAAATACACTTTATTTAGGAAATGGAAACTATGAACCTTGAGATTACCTTAGAACATACCAGATACACTTGAGTAATAAGGGAGGTCGCACAGGTAGACCCCATATCCAACACCCAGGATGTAAGAATTAGTAATTGTCAGAGATAGACATTGTGACTGCACATTGTGGCACGTCAATTAATCAATGCTCACAAGAGCTTGTGATTCAGTGGATGGCTTCTTCAGTAACCAGTTAAACTACATGGTAGGTAACATCACTGAGGGTGAAAGATAGCGAAAGAAATTAGCCTGCTTACGAAACTGAGATTGGAGCATAACATCTTCATATCAAGAGTCAACTATTTTACAACACGGTACGACAACCGCCAATACCGGAATGAGAGAACTCCCAGTGTGTTTACACCAAGAAGGGATTGAGTACAAGGTAAGACATTAGAATAAGTGAGTGAGGGGTTGCACCATTAATGGGCAACATGGTAAAGGCCAACTACCACGGTAGTAATGGTCGTGAGTATAATAGTTAGATAAGTGGATTAAGTCATGGGGCGCGGTAAGGCGACCATTATGAATGAGCCGTCAAATATTGACACTGAGGCAATTAGATTTATGAGTTAAGACCAACGTAAGTAAGAAAATAAGATGGAAGACGAACTGAGCATTGATGCCAGTAGTCTGGACATGGTTTGGTAAGATTACACAGAAGCACACAACCCATTCCTTAAGGAACTGGAAGTGCTTTCCTAGTAGAATGAATATGAGAAAGAAGATAAGAGGCTCTATGGAAAGAGACCTAAGCTACTAAGAAATGGAATCAGTACGGAATACAGAAAGGAGCTGGAGCATACCATACCCAAGAACACAGTAAATAGACTTCCCTTGATTAACTTCAAGAAGAACAATAAATGTTATTATGGAACGATGAAAGAGGAGATCGACAACAGAATACTTCATAATTAGCAATAGCTAAACGTGCGACGGACACTATGAGTTTACTAAAACGAGACGTGGGACGACTGCACCCCACAGGGGCTTGCAGGCCTGACACGCTCATTTATGAGTTAGTTGGGTAAGTAGTAATGTACCAGTAAGGTACCCCATGCATGTGAACGAGTGGTGTAAGGAACACGGGAAGTAGTCGACTCCGTACCACCGACAACGACGCAAGATCAGACAAGAGCAGCTACTACCATAAACAACCGATGAGAAGAAGTCAGTTGAACCAGCAACACAGAGGAACCAAAGAACAGATAATTAAGGACTATGAAGTGCGAAAAGCACGGAATGTTAAGTACAGACATTGGATATGTCTTAAGATATAAGGAATTGCACTGAACAGTAGTTTCAGACTAAGAATCATCCTCAGACCAAAGGTCAGTGGGAGAGAACGATTTAGATATTCGAGAAAACACTAAGAGTATGAACATTAGATCTCCAGGGAGACTGGATAGACGAGTTACAACTCATTAAGGCCGTGTATATATAAAGATAACACGTGTCCATTGAGACAATTAAGCCTAAGATTATCAGAGTCGCGCAGCGGAAGCTAGCGGACCACTACTTTGAGATTAGACCAAACTAAGTTAAGAATACGGTATAGGTACCGTTAAGAATCCTCGATAAAGAGACTAAGTCATTTCTGATCGAATTATAAGTAAGATAGATGACATGAAAGCTAGAATGCTTAGTAAGAATTAGACATCTTGAACTTATGTTCAAGGATGATATAATGTTGATTACGTGGGCGTAATCCATTTTAAGGGGGGTAGAGCGAAAACCGCTTAGCGTATGTTTGTGTACTGAGTACATAAACTACGGTGTGCATAGCACAAAATAATTTGAGAATATGTTTTACATAAACATTTTAAGATAAATCATGGTTATTGCACACAGAAGATGTGAATACCATACATATTAAGTACCTATCTTGTTAACTCCGGTGTGAGTACAAGTTAAGAGAATTAAGGAAGATGTTTAAGGAGACTTAAGAAATAAGAATATATGAGGTATGAGTCGATATGAGACTATGTGGGAGATAAGAATAAGATAACATTATGAGATATTATTTGATATGAGTATGAGGAAGGAAATTGTAATGCTATGAGATATAAGATGGTGAGAATTGGTATGGGACAGTTATAGAACTTAGTAGGAATTTAAATCTTGAGGTAATTACTAAGAGATGAATCGGGAATGTTCGATGGACTGAGTCCACACTTTGGAGATGTATTGATTATGATTAGGAAGAACTAAAAAGATAGAAAATTGGACATGAGTGAATTATTTGGATGTTTGAAAATGATGTGGGAGGTGGAACTTGATTTTCTAGGGATCAAGGGAAACCGAACACAAATTGGGGTGGAAGGATAGTTCTACACTGATGCTGATCACATCAGGGTTGGATGATTCCTGAAACTCCCTATCAGTGGTCACAATTAAATCACGCTAAGGATAGAGGCGTTAGTATAAAATGAAATTGGAGTTGATTGTATTTTTAATTAGAGGAATTATTCCTCACATGACCTCGTGAAAAGGATTACCTTTTTACTGAGTCTCGCCCATGAAGTCGAGGACGCATGAGCCTTTGTCTTCGGACCGGTGACATGGGGAGATCAGAGTGTTTTGTATTCTGGCCCATGGTGACGAGGACGAATGAGCCATTGTCTACGGACCGGTGACATGGGAGAATACGTTGGAAGTTATGTGAATGTTTTAATCATCAAAAAGGAACAAAAGAATTTTGAGTGCTATACATGCGTAAGCATATTGTGTGATATTTAAGAATAAGCAATGGTGGACTTAAGGATTCAATGAGATTAAGTATACATAAGCATGATCTATATGATCTAAGGAATGAGGTAAGACATGTATTCTAATAAGATAAGATGCATGGGAACTTTGGGGACAAAGTCCTTTTAAGGGGGGTAGATTGAAATACCCCCTAAGTATGCTAAGTAAACATCAAATCATGATGTAGTAAGGCTAAATATGCCTTAGAAAGATTGGTAGACAATTTAAACCAAGGAAAACACAAAAAGTGCCTTAAGGGCAATTAGGGCAAAAATGTGCTTTAAGCTTGGAGAGACTTGGGTGAGTACCCAAATATCATGATAAGACCTTAGTAATATTCTAATGGTCATTTTAAAACAATTAACAAAGAAAACCAAGCTTGAAAACAAGTTAAAACACAAAATGTGCTTTAAGAAGTCTTAAAGCACATTTTTGAGAAATTGTCTTAGAGTTGAGTTTTGAGTGGCTAAATGTCCATCATTACTCTTTAACACGTGTACTAATTGTATCACATTAGGAGGTCTAAATCAATGAGAAATCAAAATTTCCCGATTATGTGCCTTGTTTAGTGAATAGTAACTATTTAGTGACTAGTTTAAGTTTTAGTCACATAAGTCAATTAATTGGTCAACAAGACCATGTTAGCCTTATTTAAGAGGTGGCCGGTTTTCTAAGAGAGGTGAGTCACCAAATGAGTCATCAAATAAGAAAGGAAAGAAAGTAAGTAAGAAAGTTACTATTTGCTTAATAAAGCAAATATCTCATATTAGCTCACTTCTCCTCTCTCTCTCTTCATTCATTCTCTTCTCCCACGGTTTTTCTTTCTTCTTCTCCCTGCTCCAAACCGTGAGTGAAGTCCCATATATGCTCCATCTTCAAATGCTCACCAAATGTTCATTTTAGCTCCAAATCAAAAACTAAGCTAACATAGATTTCTCTTAGTTTGACCAAGGCCTTGCTTCCTATCTTTTCAAAATTTGAAAGCCTCATTTTGGAGCCATGGGAAAACGCCATTGAAGGGGGAAAAATAAGTTTTAAGAGCTCATTACTTCTCCATTCTCTTAAGGTAAAGAAAATGTAAGAAAAACCTGTTTCCATCATTTCTTGTACTGGCCGAAAATTCCTTCTCATGGGGCTATGTTTTTATGCCTTGTTCTAGCTTAAATTATTCACCAGGACTAGTGGAGGTCCTATTTCATTCAATGCCAATCTACCTTGAGACTTCAAAGGTAATCATCCACTTTTATGCCTTAGAACACATTTCTAACCTAGATTTTCATTCCTTGAGGTTAGTGTATTGTTTAGTACTCATATGAGTCATTGAATATTGATTAGAACATTGGAAAGGGGAATTTAAGTGGTGGGCCGAGATTCATGCAAGAGAAGGTCTAAGGAGGAAGTTAAGATAAGCTTGAGAAACAAGGTAAAATGCTTACCTAATGGTGGTTTAAGATTAAGGAATGAGTTTTAGATAAGTACCAATGTAGCTTAGAGCTTACATTGTGTATTGGGTTATATAACCTAAGAAAAGGAACTTAAATAAGATGAGAACTTGTGACTAAGGAGCCAAAGGAAATGAGTTAGTAATATAAGTTTAAGATGAGTTTTAAGAACATTATAACTACTATGAGATTGATGGGTGTAATCGCAGGTTGAAAGCTTTTATATGTGGAAATTCAGTGTTTAAGTTTAAGTCATTTAAGGGCCTAAGAGCCATGTCATTTAAGAGCCTTAGTGCTATGCAATTTAAGATTATTGCAATATATGGAGTATGATGTGAATAAGTTGATTTGGGTGAGAAAATAAGATGAGAAAGGACCTGGTGTGTGTGTGAGATTATTGTGTGAGAAAAACAATGCATTTGGGCATGAGAATATACTAGAGGATCTATGGCAAAATTTGAGTAGAAATAAGTGTTTAGGTGATGGTGGTGAATTAATATGACCTAGGATTTACTAGGAGTCATTATGAAGAATTTGAGTGGAAATGAGTTAACTAAGGAGTTCTTAAGGATGAGAATGACCTAGAATGGTCTATGAGGAAGTTAGAGTTAGGTGGGTGTATTGAACACCCCAAAGTCATGGTATGAGGAGTGTAAGACTTGTGCATAAGTTTTAAGGAAAGGTGTATAATGCCTTAAGGAGATTTAGGTATGAACTAGAGAGTAAGACAATGAGAGTTTTAAGAACCTTGTGTAAGTGTGATGATGTTAGTGGTGGACTAGTAAGGTTTAGTTGAATGGTAATGTGTGGACTTGGTGATGGGAGTGAAAAAGGTAGGAGGATGTTGTAAGTCATCAAGGAAAATGACCAGGAATGTAAAAGAGCGTATGATCGTGATAATGGTGAGTAAGTGAGTAAAAGAAGGTGGAAATGTCCATGGAGGGTGTAGTATAGTTAAGGTAAATGAAGAACAATGTCAAGGTATTAAGACAATGGAAAAAAATGTATAAGCAAGCTTAAGAGTTTAAGAGTGATGAGTAACAAGTGAACAGAAGGGAATTGTGCATGGATATGCAAGATGACCTTGGAAGGTTTAACAAGCAAAGACAATGATGTTAAGGAGGAGTTATTGAGTAGGAAAGAAACACTTTGGATAGTTGAAGTTTTAGATAAAATGCACATGTTAGAGAAATAAGGGATTAGTTAACAAGTGTTAGGAATTTCTTGCAAAATTGAGCAAAAGGTTAGGATGATCTTTGGAGGTTATTTTAATGAGTTTGGAGGATGATTAAAGGTGGATTTAAAGGTCTAAATGATGTTAGAATACATTAGAAGGCTTTAGGAGAAGTTTGGTGAAGATTTAACAATTTTTGGGCATGTTCAGGTGGCGTCCGACCCAGGGGTCCGACCCAAGTTTGGGTCGGACGGCCTCTGTTTAACGCCAGGGAGAGGTTCTGGAATGGTCCGACCCAGAGGTCTTGGGTCGGACATGGGTCGGACGGGTGAGTTTTAGAGGGCAAATAAGTTTCTGGAATGGTCCGACCAGTTGGTTGGTCGGACGTGGGTCAGACATGTAGGGTTTTTCAAACCCGGAAGTTACTGGAATGGTCCGACCCAGAGGGTGGGTCGGACGGTGGGTCGGACGACCCTTAAGAAAAAAAAAAAGAAACCCTAAGAAGTTTAGTGGTATTAATGGTACCCCATTAAGGGGGCAATGATGATTAGAGGTATAAAGACCTAAGGGATTAAGTTAAGAATAAACTTAAAAGTTTAAGATTAAGTTTGCAAGATTAAGTTGTAAGACTTAAGAGGTGTTAGGAGGGGATCATTAAGAGTTAAGTAAGTTGAATTAAGTTAAGTGATTAACAACCTAAAACTGAATGAATGTTTTAGGACTTAGGAGTTTGGACTCCGGAAGAGAGTAAGCAGCCGAACGACCAACGGTGAACGGTACAGTTCTCTTGTGACCTGCTTGCTAACGAGGTGTCCCTCGCTTGTGTGCTATTTGTTTTTGGTGTGCTCACTAAACAAGATAAAGCATGCAATCGGAATATATTATATTTCTTATATTGTTGTGTGATGTTTGAAAACTAACACAACATACCGTGAGAACTTACTAACCAATGTTTAGTAAGGAATTGAGTGAGACTAAGGAACACCCCTAATATGGGACGATATGAACCGAAAGAGGTTAACCAACGAACATGGTCTTGAGACTATTACTAACTGGAACTTGAGTGAGGAAACCCGGGACCGATCTCCGGTCATGCATGCTAAGGAAAAAGGGGGACGGTATCTGAATCAGATCCCCTTCGCTTAAGGACTTGTCTTCGGACTTGTAGCCTAGGGCCGGTTGCCGGCTCAGCTACGCTGGATTCCCGTCCAGGGTAGGTGGCATTAAGATGGTGCGGTGGGATCACCTAAATCCCAGGTTTGGACTTAGGCTACAACCATTCCCCTCCAGGAACGGTTTGTATTCTGAGAATAAGATAAGATTAAGATAAGTTACAATCATTCCTTTTAAAGGATGATTTGTATCGTTAAGATTAAGATTAAGTTAAGATTAAGATAAGTTACAATCATTCCATTTTAAAGGATGATTTGTATCGTTAAGATTAAGATTAAGTTAAGATTAAGATAAGTTACAATCATTCCTTTTAAAGGATGATTTGTATCGTTAAGATTAAGATTAAGTTAAGATTAAGGTGAGGTTAAGATAAGTTGCAACCATTCCTTTTTAAAGGATGGTTTGAATTATTAAGATTAAGGTAAGTTACATCCACTCCTTATTAAAGGATGGTTGTTTCTAAGATTAAGATAAGACTAAGATTGAGGTGAGATAAGGATGGACTAAGATTAAGAGGGAACATTACTTAAGGAGTTAAATAACTAACTCTCTAATTAAGGGAACGCATTTAAGTCGTTCGTTGTGTGTGAACTTTGATTGTTCATATTTGGATCGTTGCTTACAGCATTCACTATTATGTTGTTCATATAATCAACCTCCATGCTATCGACAATTAGTCGTCGTAGCCACGTTAGCTTGGGGCCATGAGGGGATCGTACCAGCATTCGTGCTGACCCCCTTTGGGGGCTGTTTTTACTACACAGGTACATCAGAAGGCGGCCGTCGCAAGAGTAAGAAGAGGATACAAGTGTTAAGGATTAAGTGTGACCTACGAGTTGTGCATGTACACTCGTATGGCAATTGAGTTAGTAAGATGTATAGGTTGTGAGAGGATTGTAAGAAGGATATGTAAATGGTTAAGGTTGTTAGACTAATGTTCGGTATATTCTGTAGTCAGACCGTGGCAAGGTCCTGGATTGTAAAGAATTCCGCTGTGACATGTTTATATATATACTGTTAAGTTGCGAGACCACATTTGGATTGAGTTGGGGTGTTACATATTCATATAGCCAAAGAGCTGCTCCAAAACCCATCCAAAAAGGGGCTCCAAATCAAGGTAAAATCATGGATTTCCATGGCTTTTCAAGCCTTAATCTCTTCCATCCTTTTTTGCTACAGATAATAAAGTTATTACTACTGTATTAGGTGTTCAAAAACCACACTTAGACCTCCCAACACTTCAAGGTAAAATCTATCTTTGATTATGTCTTAAAAACTCCTAAAACTTGTCATTTGGAGAAGTCACTAACTAAAGCCTTCTTCCTTGTGTTTATTCTGACCGAATGGGTCTTGGAACCCTCCATGGAGTGTGGAGGCAGTAGGGACATCATCCCAAAAAGAAAATCAAACTTAAGAGGTAAAATGTTCATTTAAGATCTTAAGGTAGTATGATGTTATTTAAGCTAGTTCATGAAATAAAAAACTAACCTACAGTATATATACATATAGGGAAGAACTTATACAAGAGGTATTTGGAGTTCTTGGTGCTTAGAACAAGGTAAGAACTCCTAAGACACTTTTAAAGCTTTAAAGTGTATTGTCTTGTAAATTAAAATATGGCCGAGAATGTGTATGTATATAGGTTCTGTTTATTCCTTGAAAATGTGTATAAAATGATGGTTATATGTTTGGTTAGTGAATCTAGGTGGTAATGACTTATTAAAGTCAAGTTTATAAGTTAAAAATGAAAGAAAAATGATTTTTACAAGTTAAATGAAAAACCTGTAGCAAGCCGTGTATACCTATAGTTTATGGACATTTTAATGTCATTTTAAAGTTAAGTTTATGTTATGTTTAAGGCCATGTGTTTAGGCCAATTTAATATAGTTATTTAAAGCTTTAAATGTTAAATTATTAAGTTTATGGGTGGTTAAATGAATTAAACATGTTTCTGGTGCTAAAGTGTAATTTTAGTGCACATAATCACCTAGGAACATTTTGTATGAATAATGATGAATTTAGGTGTAACATAAATTGAATATAAAAGTTATAATATGATTTACAAAAGATTTACAATGTGGGCCAAACCATAAATAAATAAAGTTTGAGGGTGCTAAATAATAAATAAAACCGAATGGGGCTGTTTAGGAATTTTTAAAACATAAAATGTAATTTTTATAAAGTTTAAACACTTAAATGTAAAACTAGAGAGTAAATAGGGGTATTTTCATAATTACTGATAAATGTTGGTCAAAGGAGTGTTTGGAGGGTCAACCTTGACCATATATCGTGTTTGACGAAGTTGGAAAAAAATAAGTAATTGAATTGGTAACTTAAATCAAGTATTAAGTTAAAAATGAAAATTACAAAACTATTTGGGGTGCTTATATAATTTTCAAAAGTTAAGGGCTTGAATAAGGTTAATATGACCAGTAAGGGTCTGTACATAATTTTGGTTAATTTTAGGTTGATTTTGGTAATTTAATAAACTAAGGGTTATAATATATAGTTTAGGTATTAAAATATAACATTTATAAAACTTATGGGGTTATTATGTAAATAACAGAAACTTAGGGGTGGAAAATAATATTGGAACCACCTAGGGTCTGTTCGGAAATTTTTAAAATTATTTTGGGGATTTTTGGAATTAAATAAGTTAACATGTATAATATAAGGTTTTTGGTATTAAATTGTAAGTTTACATAATAAAGAGGGGTAATATGTAATAATGAGAAAGTTATGGGTACAAGTATAAAACTGGAAAGGAGGGGGTTGCTGTTCGAAGTAAACATATATATATATATGTATATATGTTTGTATATTATAATATTTTGGAACCTTAGGTTATAGATTAAATAATGAAAGGAAAAGTAACAACAAATAATATTTGGGGTGGTTTTGTAAATAATCAAAAATGAAGGGGAGGAATATTAAAATACCGAAAGTATAAGGTTGGTTTAGAATTTTCAAAAACAATGAATAATATAATATAAGGTTTAAAATGATATAAAGTGACTATATATTAAAGTATAAGAGAGTATGTTATAAAGGAATTATTATGGTATACATATACCTTATAAACAATCCATAAAAATGATGGAATCAAATTAGAAAGTTGGGGAGTATAACAAATGGTTAGAAACCTTATAATATAAGGGCTATGATAATGTGTAAAATACATTGTACAACATTAAGGTGAATCCTTGATAAAAGGGTTTATGAGTAAATAACACAATTAAGTACAAGTGTGTCTAACAAAGAATAAAGAATTAAGTTCATTGTGGGAAACTTTATAATTCTTATATTATGAATTTATAATACAAGGTAATGTGGTATAAGGTGATAAATAAATATCGACTATTATGAAATATTGAGTTGAAACGTTGACCAAGTCAAACTACGTTGACCAACCAACAACTTAGCCAAGTAAATTAATTAACCAACACACACAAGATATTATACTACTGTAAGTGAAGATATAACTTGGCTTAATGAATCACGGTAATAAACCATATTCTACGTACACATAAATAAGTGTATATGATTAGACATGCACGCATGTAAGTGTGTGTACGTAAACATGTAAAATAAATAACCATACAAGGGTATTAGAAGAATAATTCATAGGTACTAGATATTATTACAGTATCGAATACTATCTATACATACTGTAAAATTGTCATGAAACTGTAATCCCAAGAATTAATAACAAACCCGAGTTAAACGAACAACCGACTAAGGGGCTAACTACGAGATAAAGGCTAGAACCTACTTGTACTAGTCAGATAGTCTTGTGATATAGACACTGATGTTAGAACAACATATTACAGAGATACAGACTACTAGTTACGAGCTCGGGAGCACTAGTGTACAGGCGTGACTCACCACCTTAACGTTATTGTCGGTGAACAGTGTGTGAATGTGTGGTCTGAAAACTCTGAGGGTTTCCTTGGCTTCCAGACGTAACTGTGTGCTTGCATGTTAGATAAATATATGTTATGCATGTGTTTGTATGTGCTTATGTTTTCCATTCGCCACGCTAATTAACTGTGCGCGTACGTTGTTTGGACATGTGATGCTGATTATGACCCTAACTGTGTATGAACTTTTGGGACCCGGTATTAACCGGCTCTAGAGTGATGACTCGACCTTTGAACATCACATAGCTGACTTCTAGGTTGTGTGTAAGACCCAAAAGGGCTTCCAATAAAAATGTGTTTTCTCGAATAACGAGATTGAATCTCCAGGAGACTAATTAAAATACGCTAACTTATGAGAGTGTGATAATTAATTAATGAAACTATGTTCCTAAATCCTGGTCTGCATACGTTCCAGCAGGTTGCGCTTAGTGATCACTAGAGTTCTAACACCCGTTTAGGGTCTACTCTTGTTTATCTAACTAACCGGATACAATCGTTAGTCGGAGTGTGCTACCGTTGGCACCATACCCTGGCTTCGGCCTAATGGACATCTACCACTGTAGATAAGTGAGTCCATCTACCCACTGTAGATGGCATCGGACTACTGTCCAAAATATTAATGTGTGAGGTTAAACGGGGAATTGTCCTTAACATGACACCCGTATGGTTGTGTGAGATTGTGGAAGCGGGGCTTCATGTGATGGAAATAAACAAGTGAGACTAACTGGACTTTAGTTAACTCTTACATTACCGTCGATTCGAATTTAATTGTTCAATTAACAATGTCGTAATAGCATGTCTTGATGTGTGAATGTTTGAATGCCTGTTGTGTGTTTTAATTCCGTATTTACAGTTATGTTATAAGCATGTAAACGGTAAAACATGAAACGAACCCCATGTTAATCAAGATCGCTATAACAACCTAAGTGGCCTAAAGGGTCTAGGATCACATTTAGCACATATACCAGCAGTTGGCTGACCTTTATAGCATCCACATTTCAGGACTTAATCGAGCTATGAAGCCGGAGTGCGGGTCTTCGGGGTAGTCAACGACGTTATCTATTTATCTATCGCACTTTCAGAATTAGTTATATTCGGTACGATTTAAATATTAGGATTACCTTAGATGCTCACTTACCTTCTGTATTAGTTTAAACTTAGGATGATGTATTATATATCTCGTTCATCACTGTGGTTAATTATTGTCAATGTGTTGTTATATTCCTTTCCGCTTCTTTACTCGCATGGGCGAGTAATGGCATGTGACACCCGAGTGAGAATTATTAGTGTTTAACTTCCGCTGTGAGACGTCTTCAATTATGCTACGAGAGAGATTATTACGCGTTTAATGTGAGGGGTGTTACAAAAAGTGGTGACGAGATATTAGGATTAAGACGTTCAGCTTAGGATTATGGGAATACGGGAAACGTCTGTGAGGTACGTGACATCTAGTCTTAAACGAACCAGTGTCTTAGTAACACTGAATGTGTGACAATATTAGCCTTACTGGCATATCTGTGTGATTGATTACTATACGGGAAACTGCCGAGTAATGATACGACATAACATATTACGGGAATCGAGAAGAGGCATGTCGGGGGTGACGGAGGTCCTATAACCCCGAACAACGTTGAGACGACAGTCGCCGCACCAGCTTGATGGAAGTACATCCTGGGAAAACAACAATGGTACCCCACCCGCCACTGCCCACACCTCGAAAATCACCTATAGAAGCAATGCAATGATTGACGCCAAGGAGACATAAGAATTCCTCCTATTCAGAAGACCGATACGGTTGTTACAGTTACTATGACATCAAGACAGACAGAAAGCGTGGATTCAATAAATCATTAAGGACCGGGGGTCCTGATAATTACGTACTATCTAGAAGTGTACCAATGCGCAGTGAAGAATATACATCCAACCTCATTATGAAGAAGGATAAGAATCCATAGAATAATCGGGTCGGCTTGTAATTATACACCGAAACCCTGTCTAGTTAACCTAGGAAAGCACGCACGATGCACCTGAAGACCAAAAGATAGAAAAACGAGTCTCAGACGACTATCAAGAACATACAAAACCAATGACCACCTAGAAGTATCTCACAGAAAGGGATAGCTTCAACCCGACACAACCTAGAAGGTTCAGAGAGACCAGACCTACAATTGCAATGACCATATGAGCTTTCGAGCTAAACTCCAAAAACTACTACAATACAACACTCAAGAAGAAGAATGTGTAACACCCCATCCAACATTAACACACTTAACAACAAACTGCAGCGGAAAACATACTACATCACATTACTTAACTCGTTGGTGTTACACGCTGTTAACCACCCACATGGCTAACAAGGCTATTACATATACATTGTATCGGTCTGATGGACTATATTTCCCGAGCGACTACACATTACTATATCTTTTCATTAACAGCAACCTACATACATAAGCCTTCCAACTGTACCGAGTTTTTACAAACTGATGCCGATAACAATTTCGGTCTTACTACACCTACGATACATAAATAGTTTAAATGATTACCCATGTACAAACGACTACCCCGTCCCTACTCTCAAACGGCTTCCAGCTCCTTGTACCTGAAATAGGAAAAAGAAGAGAAAGGGTGGCCCCCAGGGGCTCAGCACCTTTGCTGGTATGGTAATCCCGCAGCCCGCATGCTACCGGGCCACACACAACTAATTATCGTCTTAGCATGCGGTTGATTATATTTGAATCATGCATGTAAACTATCGACACACAACACATAACATTCCACCACTATGGGCTCAACAAACAAATAACACATCCATACTTGATAAGTCGCTCATTGTGTTCATTAACCCTAGAGGGTTCTCCTCTAGTGGAGCCACTTTCTTAATAGACGACACTTACCCAAAAATCGGGTTATCCATAAACGTCTCTTTTATAAACTGGGATTCATATCCATGATCCACATACACCACATAACAACACTTTTCACGTTTCAACGTGCACATAACGTAACATCGCAATGGGAATTGCAGTACAACAATAACACATAACATAACGGGAACGGTTCTCTTAGGAATCAACCCAAACATAGTTAATTCACCTGTGAGCCTAGAGAATGATATTACCCTCATGTTAAGCTCGTTATACAACACTCATTACCGTCCTAATAGTCGTACGAGTAACTTAAGTTAAGATGGTTCGGATATAGTGACCCGAACACACCACACAAACGCATGTTCCCCTTAACCGATCATAAGTCAGAATAGCTAAGCTTTGGATTAAGCTAATGGGAGATCATAACCCGTGAGAAACAACCATAACAGAGAGGAGGGTAAAGCTAAAAAGGATACCCACTCCCAAGCAACGCGACCGGCCTGACCGGATTCCTCACCCCCGTTAGTACATATTTGCTTGTAGATAAATAGTTAGAGCCCCACTATGGAATCTATCACATCCATACACCATACAGTATTACAACTGGGTTAAACACACGAGGGAGGTCCTTACATTCACACACAAACATCACACAATTAACTCACGCATAGCCGTGGTTAGAACGTCCCATGGTTCGGGTCGTTAAATCCGAATACCAACTCTCTTGTGATCCTAGACTCAGTTAGCTAAGGTTTAACACTTTCGAGGTTAAATGGTATCGGAATTGAACACGCCACATAAATGAATTTCTATAAACTCATTACATGTTTTATCTTACAACGTGACAAACATACAGAAAAACACATTGGCATACAAGCCGGTGTAATCCGGTAGGACACAGGTTGCAAGAAAACCATACCTTGGCCCTTGCTGCATACGAGTCCCGCCCAACGTAG
Organism: Limonium bicolor; assembly: GCA_023374045.1. Lineage (NCBI taxonomy): Eukaryota > Viridiplantae > Streptophyta > Magnoliopsida > Caryophyllales > Plumbaginaceae > Limonium > Limonium bicolor. The sequence goes on from CM041777.1 coordinate 350,860,638, forward strand.
TTCCTAAACATGATTAGTAATGTCGGTTAATTAACTTACTTAACTTTTGAATAACTAAGTGTTTTTACATGATTACCTGTCATGTTTCCTTACTTAATTCACACTTGATTATCCTTGTTATACCCACTAGGGTTTACTACTTAAGTCACTCTTGTTTGTTTTTTTTTTACAAGTTTTGGTCCGACCGACCTTACTGACCGACCTTACACAAGGTCGGTCCATTCCAGAACACATTACCGTCAAAAATTCTACTCCGACCGACCTTGCAAGTTCGGTCCACAAGGTCAGTCCATTCCAGAAACAATTCCCGTTCAAAAATTAGACACGACCGACCTTGCAAGTCCGGTCCCAAGGTCGGTCCATTCCAGAAACTTAATCCGTACCAAAAATACAAGCCCGACCGACCTTGCAAGTCCGGTCCCCAAGGTCGGTCCATTCCAGAAACTCTTTCCGGTAGTGTAAACTGAGCTAGACCGACCTTGCAGGTCCGGTCCCTAAGGTCGGTCGGCTCCAGACCTTTGTTTCTAAGGCACTTTTTAGCATTTAAATACCATAGTTTAATGTTTAAACAACATATCAAGGTTTGGGGTATTTCAATCTACCCCCTTAAAAGAAATTCGTCCTCGAAGTTCACACTTCCCACACATCATTGGATTAGAACACGGGGATCACTTGGAAATAAACTTCCATAACCAAACATACTTTACATCACACCCTCGGACTTAATGGTCCAGGTAACATATACACATCCATACATAACATAACATACTCACATGATAACCTCGGACTCAATGGTCAGGGTATCTTAACAATATTGTACTCACATAACAATCCTTAGACTCTCTGGTCTTGGGTAACATAACCACATTTAGACACATAGGTCTAGGTAACACAACAACTTTCGGAACTCGACCAAATTAGGACTCAAGGTCAAAATAATATTTATTACACATACCACACAACATGTCATAGCATGTATAACAATCAAAAAAATATCTTTGATATACACAGTAATCCCGCAGAACCCGGTCGCGATGGACACCTTCCGTCCCCGTTCCTTTGGGAGATCAAAACAATCACTTAATCTTTAACACATATGCTTCCCATGTCGCCGGGCAAGTACTACAAAAATATTCTTTGTTAAGGTTAAGTAAAAGTACTTTCATAACGTAAGGTATCTATCGACGTTTTATAAATACCAATTCAAAATCCTTTTTGAAAACACATACAACTCTAAGTCCAACTTATGCTCTTTGCTTCTTTTCTTAGCGTGGTTAGTTGTGACCACTTAAGGGGAGCTTCGAGAATCATCCAACCCTGATGTGATCAGCATCAGTGTTGAACTATCCTTCCACCCCAATTTGTGTTCGGCTTCCCTTGATCACATGCAAATCAAGTTCCACCTCCCACTTCATTTTCAAGCATCAAGTAACACACTTATTTCCAATTTTCTATCTTTTAGTCTTTCTAGTCATAATCATTACATCTCCAAAGGATAGAACTCCGTCTATCAATTATCTCCATTCACTTAAATCCTGTTACCTAGGGAATCTTATTCTCACTAGGTTCTATGTCAGTTTAATACCCTTTTTCATGAATCACTATATTGTATACATACACATATATTTTATCAAAATACAACACACAGTTTCACGTTTATACACTGTTGGGGTTTTAGTTCCCCGGGAGTTTCTCTACTCCCCACTTGTACTATCACACACAACTGTTAACAAATAAACACACTTATCACAATGGTATTCGCATCTTCTGTGCGCAATTACCACAATTAAACCATGAATGAATGCGTATGTTTACGTAACACACACACCAATCATCAAAACAAATTATTTTGTGCTATGCACACCATAGGTCAGGTACACTACGTACACTTGTACAGTAATACACACTAAGGGGTTTTGCGCTCTACCCCCCTTAAAAAGGATTACGCCCACGTAATCAATCACTGAATCACTGGTTTAAAATGTTCTGCCGTCGTGTAGTACTTTAACTTCCATGCGGTCAATTATACAATGCATTCTGATTAGAGGATCTTAACCATATTGGCGGTTTAGTTCCTAAACCAAGAATTCTCATTGGAGTTTGCTTTAACTCTTAACTGGTTTCGGTTCTGGCCTGTGAGGCTTCTAGGCATTAATAACTAGCCATTCACTCATGTTCACCATGCACATTCAACACTTGAATCACTGGCTCACTAGTTTCTGCTGCGAGACTCTAATAACTGTAGGGCTCAGTTTGCCCCATTCGTTATTCTTACTGTATTGTACATCCCCAATTATCACCTTTTATCTTGGTAATAACGGTTTCTCAACCGATGCGTGGTATTTCTGACCGCGAGCAAATTCGGTGAGTTTCAAAACTTTCCATCCACTTCTCTAATAATTTACTGTGTATACTGTTATGTGTTTCACAATGATTGACTTGTTTCCTTCTGACTTATTGTCGGTTGGGATTGAGCTACCCCCTAATGTGTAGTGCTCTTTCTGTTATTTCCCACACTTGAGGTATATTCCATACCAATATCTGGTATTTAGTGCTACTGTAGTCACTTATTCTTAATCATGCCTCCACATTTGGTCATGTACAAGTACTCTTTCATTGGTACGTCTTTGCATTTCCTATGCATCAGTCACTATGGCGTTATAAGCCGCTTTTTGTTTCCTCCACAATTAACATTTCTTGAATCCTAGCTATCCCACTCGATCATTACTACGTAAGTGCAATACCAAAACACTCAGTCATACAGAGTACAGAGGCGTAAACTCTTGACAGTAAATCTCTCTTGCGATTCGCAACAGAATACACACTGTGTTTCACTGAGACTCTGATCTCGTAATACTGGCTACTGACTTACTGCCTAGTTATTTGCTATCACTTATCGGTTAACAATACTTATACAATGGTCGCTTACTGCACCCCGTGCTCTTACTCATTGCATAACACTAACTTACATGGTATTTACTGTCACATTAACTTCCACACATATACTTACATCATTCGTATTACGGTTCGTCATTCATTTGGATGACTACTGAATACTCCTTGAGCGTTGATCACTCGAGTTACAAACCGGCGTTATTCAGCTCGGTGCTTCACTTAAACTCACATGCTACTAAACTAACTGCTCTCTCTCAATAATAATATCGTTCATCCTTAACATATTTCTTGAACTTGGTTCACATAACTACCGCTCCAGCGGTTTCACAGTATCGAGAGGTATCCCCACTCATAAAGCAGTGGTTCATTCTCCGCTCTATTTACTTGTATAACATAAGTCCTACAATCGATCAAACTTATATAACACATTTTGCTTGTGGTTATAAGCCTTATTGCCTCGAGCTCTGCTCATTGTAGGCCGTTCACACACATTTACTTCTTTATACAACATTACATGGTTTAGAGGTAGTATTGGGCTCCATGACAAGGTCGTTCCATCACGCTTCCTTTCATGGGATGCCCCTTCAAGGATGTCAGGCTTCCTCCTGACGACTTATGTTTAAACTGAGTGTTAGTTTCAACCTTTGCGTTTCTACCACGTTATTTCGTTCAATGATTGTTAATCCAAACATCCCTCAAGGATTGCTCCTGGGTGTTACTAAGTTATGTCATTACATCTGGCTTGCACTTTTTGGTGTGTTTAGTTAACTACGCCGTTTTGCATTCTTAGCTGGGTTTACTATCCTCGTCTGTGAAGATCGATATTCCCTGGTAGTCCAGGTGATCATTTCGGGAGTTTCATCCCGTTCATTGCACATTAATGTGTCCACATTAGGCATCTGCCTTGCCATGCACAGGCTGGGTCAACGTTCCAGCTATATGATCCCTGAGGATCTTAAGACATATGCTATGTCTTTACATAACAGTTAGTGCACTTCGCACCTCCTGACTCTTAAACATTTCCTTGAAAGGAATTCACTAATTCCTTTAGTCTCGTTAACTTGACTAGGTTCCTTTACTTCAACCATTCATGGTAATCCTTAGCTCTTGTTTGACTTATACTGTTGACCGTAGTACGGAGTCGACTACTTCCCGTGCTTCGGACTCTACTCGTATACATATGTGGGGTACCCTGCTGATACATTGCTACTTACCCAACTAACCCATAAGTAGGTCTGTCAGGCCCACAAGCTCCTATCGGAGTGCGGTCATCCCACATTTCAGTTGGTACACTCGTAGTGTCCGTCACACGCCTAGGTGAAGTATTCTGTTGTCAACTCCCTTATATTGTCCTGTGACAATAGGCATTCTGTGCTTCCCAAACTTAATCAAGGGAAAATCTATCCACTGTTTTATTACCATGAACTCAATCCATTCCCTCGGGTTGTTACCCTTGGGTTTACCGGTTTCCTTTCCGGTTATTCAAAAGTAAACTGGGTATAACTTACCTACCGTGTGGCACTGAGGCCGGTGTAGGTCCTCTGGCTTGTTTTTTTTTTCAAAAAGAAGGTACCAAATGAGTATTGGTTTGAAAGAAAATTTAGTTCTGAAAGAAAGGAGTTTGTGGTAAATCTGAGTTTGAAAGAAAATTTTTCATGGTTTCACAACGCCTTCTTACCTTAACCAAGTCTAGCTTCATGCTGACTGGTTTATTCCCACATACATTGGTTAGGCTGTTAAGCCCTTCCACGGTTATGATGATCTCCCTTAACTTCGTGTTACATCACTAAGTACTTTGTATTTGCTAAAATTTTTCCCGAACAGCCCTGTTATAGCTGCACTTGCCATGACAAGTGCGCCATGCTAACTGGCTATCGGTATCATTTTTACCCGCACTGTCAACAGTGGCCTTGTTGGCCCTCACTTGATCCTACATTCTTGATAATAATTCCTCTGGGTGACTTCTCACTGTCTTCACATGATAATCATTAACTGGGGTGTTCTCCGTTCTTGGAGTCCCCTTTTACTTAGTATTGTATCCTCTTCGTAGCCCATTTCACGCACTTGTCGTGGTTACTGAGATCTGTCTCTTGTTTGGGTACTACGTTGTAGTTCATTAGTCGGTTGGTATACCGTTGGCGACATTATTTAATAATCGTGGTCCCGTAGACACTCGTCTCGGGTTTCATTAATCCACATGCTGTCTGTTGCACGGTCGGTGCGTTGCAAGCTGGTTGTTCTTGACTGCTCAGCATGTCGACCCAGGTTGCGGGAAATTCTATTCTCTTATACACAAAATTCTTTATTCTTTGCTATTAATGCGATTAACATTGTTCAGGTAGAAACCGTCTCCGAGATTCCCACTCTTCGGGATCTACCGTATGACTGGTCCTCCTTACTTACAACGATGCTTAATAACAGCCAGATCGGGTTTTCCCGAGTATGAGAGGACTTCCATCTCCCTGGTGTTGTTTCCCAAGTTATAAAACAGGGATTGTGGAGGGCGGGTTGAATATTGTAGGTTTCCAGTACACACTAGTAATTTCTAACTAGCGTATCTCTCACGCTATCACTCAACCCTTAACCCAAGGTATTAAAATCCTAACTCGATACTTCCTAAGCTCGGTAATTCAGTCATCAGAGCGAAGTATCGCTCTGATACCACTTTTTGTAACACCCCATCCAACATTAACACACTTAACAACAAACTGCAGCGGAAAACATACTTCATCACATTACTTAACTCGTTGGTGTTACACGCCGTTAACCACCCACGTGGCTAACAAGGCTATTACATATACATTGTATCGGTCTGATGGACTAGATTTCCCGAGCGACTACACATTACTATATCTTTTCATTAACAGCAACCTACATACATAAGCCTTCCAACTGTACCGAGTATTTACAAACTGATGCCGATAACAATTTCGGTCTTACTACACCTACGATACATAAACAGTTTAAATGATTACCCATGTACAAACGACTACCCCGTCCTACTCTCGAACGGCTTCCAGCTCCTTGTACCTGAAATAGGAAAAAGAAGAGAAAGGGTGGCCCCCCAGGGGCTCAGCACCTTTGCTGGTATGGTAATCCCGCAGCCCGCATGCTACCGGGCCACGCACAACTAATTGTCGTCTTAGCATGCGGTTGATTATATTTGAATCATGCATGTAAACTATCGACACACAACACATAACATTCCACCACTATGGGCTCAACAAACAAATAACACATCCATACTTGATAAGTCGCTCATTGTGTTCATTAACCCTAGAGGGTTCTCCTCTAGTGGAGCTACTTCCTTAATAGACGACAGTTACCCAAAAATTGGGTTATCCATAAACGTCTCTTTTATAAACTGGGATTCATATCCATGATCCACATACACCACATAACAACACTTTTCACGTTTCAACGTGCACATAACATAACATCGCAATGGGAATTGAAGTACAACAATAACACATAACATAACGGGAACGGTTCTCTTAGGAACCAACCTAAACCTAGTTAATTCACCTGTGAGCCTAGAGAATGATATTACCCTCATGTTAAGCTCATTATACAACACTCATTACCGTCCTAATAGTCGGACGAGTAACTTAAGTTAAGATGGTTCGGATATAGTGACCCGAACACACCACACAAACACATGTTCCCCCTAAACCGATCATAAGTCAGAATAGCTAAGCTTTGGAGTAAGCTAATGGGAGATCGTAACCCGTGAGGGAAATAACCATAACAGAGAGGAGGGTAAAGCTAAAAAGGATACCCACTCCTAAACAACCCGCGACCGGCCTGACCGGATTCCTCACCCCCGTTAGTACATATTTGCTTGTAGATAAATAGTTAGAGCCCCACTATGGAATCTATCACATCCATACACCATACAATATTACAACTGGGTTAAACACACGAGGGAGGTCCTTACATTCACACACAAACATCACACAATTAACTCACGCATAGCCGTGGTTAGAACGTCCCATGGTTCGGGTCGTTAAATCCGAATACCGAGCTCTCATGTGATCCTAGACTCAGTTAGCTAAGGTTTAACACTTTCGAGGTTAAATGGTATCGGAATTGAACATGCCACATAAATGAATTTCTATAAACTCATTACATGTTTTGTCTTACAACGTGGCAAACATACAGAAAAACACATTGGCATACAAGCCGGTGTAATCCGGTAGGACACATGTTGCAAGAAAACCATACCTTGGCCCTTGCTGCATACGAGTCCCGCCCAACGTAGTTCCTAAACATGATTAGTAATGTCGGTTAATTAACTTACTTAACTTTTGAATAACTAAGTGTTTTTACATGATTACCTGTCATGTTTCCTTACTTAATTCACACTTGATTATCCTTGTTATACCCACTAGGGTTTACTACTTAAGTCACTCTTGTTTGTTTTTTTTTTTACAAGTTTTGGTCCGACCGACCTTACACAAGGTCGGTCCATTCCAGAACACATTACAGTCAAAAATTCTACTCTGACCGACCTTGCAAGTTCGGTCCACAAGGTCGGTCCATTCCAGAAAAAATTCCCGTTCAAAAATTTAGACACGACCGACCTTGCAAGTCCGGTCCCAAGGTCGGTCCATTCCAGAAACTTAATCCGTACCAAAAATACCAGCCCGACCGACCTTGCAAGTCCGGTCCCCAAGGTCGGTCCATTCCAGAAACTCTTTTCGGTAGTGTAAACTGAGCTCGACCGACCTTGCAGGTCCGGTCCCTAAGGTCGGTCGGCTCCAGACCTTTGTTTCTAAGGCACTTTTTAGCATTTAAATACCATAGTTTAATGTTTAAACAACATATCAAGGTTTGGGGTATTTCAGAATGTCGTACCAAAGACAACTAGAATTCTCCATCTGCTGGACCCGAAGCACCACGAAGTATCTACGCGGAGCTGACCCCAGCTGATAAGAGCATTTAGAAGGGGAAAGGAGCCACCAGGGACAGAATACCCCGAATTTTGTGGGAACCTTAGGCGTTGGTACTAGTACGCTGCGCGATCTAGGTAACCGCACACCTTTAACTTAATAGATTGACTGCATAAGAGTATGCATCAAAAACCACCATCCAACATGAGGGAGTCTAAAAACAAAACTCAGAAAGAGTCCAACTCAGAGGACCCAGAATTAGAACTACCCTAGAAAACTCATCATACCATAACAGACCAAAATAACTCCAATACTACACTTTTCAAGACAAACCACCTAAACCATACTCGAACGACTGAAACGTCAACGAGACCAACAATTATAAAACTAATAACTCAACCTGCATGGCGCACTTGCTACATCAAGCACTATGAAGAGCAATACATTAACGATTCCGCCTACCTCGCGCACTTGCTACAACAAGTGCTGCAACTACAACTGCAACTACAACTACAACTATAATTTCAACAGTAACTACCACTGTAACGACGACTACACCTGTAGTCTACAGGCCATACAGACCGCAGGTGCAACACCATGGCCACCTGTAACCATTAAATATTCGTACAACCTTCGTACAAACACCATGAATACAGTCTATCTCAAATTAGGGTCATACAACCCTTAAAAGCATGAGGCCTACAAACCTCAGAAGGACCCGATGAGTCCGACCACTGCAACTAAAGGGCATACACCAACCTTGTAATGAACTACACCAATTAAGCATTAATGAACAATTAACATCGGCTCATGAGCCAAACACCATAACGTATTGATAAATTATTTAATGATTTGAAATTGTCGTGGGAGGTGGAACTTGATCCGGTACAGGTCAAGGGAAGCTGAACATAAATTGGGGTGGAAGGATAGTTCAACACTGATACTGATCACATCAGGGTCGGATGATTCCTAAAACTCCCCACAAGTCGCCACAAATTAATAACATAGGAATAGACAAGGAACCGAAGTATACCAGCTGCAAACAGCTAAAACACATCCAATGTAACCATAAGGTACCAAGTATGAATATTTGTGAATAACAGTTCAACCCTGAACATATATAGGGAATTATGGTGGAGAAATGACCATGTAACAATTAGAGCCAACACTATGCCCATAACGGCACACACCAATACACAATAAATACTTAGAAAAAGGGAGAACCTATTAATCCTCAATTGGATCGAGATGGAAAACCACAAGTACCACTACCTTCAGTAAGAATAGCAAGGGAAAAAAGCCTGAGCAATAACCTACCATAACGTCGAGAAACACGATGACCACAACAAGAGAATGATTGGACCCATTATACCGTAACAGGGATATTACTTAAATCAATTGCAGCCACGAACGCAAATTGATATTGACTTCTTAAACAATTAACATCCAAGGTACTATCCTTACAAAGGAGTGATATGACCAACATGAACGGACAAATTTCAAGACAGAAAAATAAATTGTTACCCCATTTGATCACACCGATCATTGGGTGGAATTTCCACGAAAAGAGAATGCCTATTGCCACCGGTATACCACCATACGAGAGGTGAAAAAAGAGAAGTAAATGATTAAGACATGTCATTTACTAACGTGACGAATGTTAGTGATGATGAATATGTAAGTTAAACAATGACAAAAACTTAAACAATAAATCAAGACACTAGGTCTAACACTAGAAGGCACAAGCCTAAGTAAGAATATCCAATGTACTATTAGAGGCACACGAGCCCAGGAGAGTGGAATTACCACCTCCGACTACCTTTCCAAGGTATGCCACAAGAGCAACAACACGTAAAACGAAATGACTAATGAGGAAACACGATTGAAACCAAACTACAACGAGGATTTCCATAAAAGAAGGAAACACAAACCGTCGCCACAGGGTCTGAAATTACAACAAATAATGTAACCCAGGAAATAGGGTAAAATTAAAAGAACTATGATGTGTCACATAAACTACACAAGCAACTTGTAAAATATAAGAATGAGAAATAATGAATAAACGCCAAACGACGCTCACGAAAACCAGATAATGATAATTTGAAGTCAATGCACAATCACTCCAATAAAGAACCTATTAAACAATAGACTAACAATGAATTGTCAATACAAGTGGTCATAAGAACCCCTTTAAGACATTGGTGAACTTATGTAGAAAACAATAACAGAGGAGAAACCCACCTCGTACAGCTACAGTATAAACCAAACTATTTGGACGGTATATCGCAAACACTTACTAAACATAAAATACGTAACCATGCCCATTAGGCAAGAGACCCAGGGAACCTAAAATCCCTTTGGGACACACCAATACTGTTCGAGAAAGAGATTGGCAAATGAATATTTTACAAATTGTAACTGTGTGATAGACACTACAAATATGTAAACACGAGACATGGAATGACCACACTCCATAGGAGTTTGCAGACTTGACACTTAATTATAAGTTAGTCAAGTAGATAGTAATACATCAGTAAGGTATCCCGTACATCTAGACAAGTAGTGTAAGGAAAACGAGAAGTAGTCAACTTCATGCCAAGGTCCGTGATACAAATCCAGACCAATCCAAATAACCACCTCGAATGAAATAACAAAAAGGGTCTCGGTTTAACCAACGAGACTAGAGGAACCAAAAACCTTAGATACACCACGACCAAAGTCGTGACTCCATAAAGGAATGATTAATACACAATAGTATAAAAGGAAACCTCCCGAAAGATGAGATAACTAATAGTCAACTAAATGACAGATGCATGAGAACCCATTAAATGGGCGACTAAATAGGTGAAATCTTAATAAGAATCAAGAGTCCATAATGACACAATTCTTGCCACACATAAAGGACCTACATAATGATGATAGCTGCCACCCGATAAAGGGGCATAAAGAGAACTATTATCCAAACTAAAAACATGAAACGATACTGTTTGATATAACAGTCACCACATGCCCAAGAGTAAGGGCAATGCTACATTTTCACTCAAAAAGAGGGTTAAACATAAGCACACTACTAATTGATAAAAGAAAGGCAGAGCTAGTATACTAGTGGCTGCCCTAAACCTTAAAGCAAGTGTAACAATAACAAATAACCGTCGAATGGACTATGATATGGTACACACATAAGCAACCATTATAAGAAGCCATTAGAAATAAACATGTTGGCACGAATTAGATGAGTAAAACTCACATAAAACTCAATAATGAGGAACAAAATTATTGTAAAGGCAGACTACAGTAGTCTAGACCATTCAAAAGACACTCCAAGTGAATACAACTTTCAACGCTACACACCCACGTGTAGACTCATAAATGTACAAATATACTCATGGTAAAGCAACATGAGAAAGATACAAGATAAACCCTGAGGCAAATGCCTCAATGTCGTAGAGCATACCCACATTGGATGCTGAAAGAAGCATAAAAAAAAGAATAACAAATGAATTTCCCCTAGCAGAAGCGTAGGGCGAACAATACAAATATTGTTGTTAGACCGACATACGAGAAAACACAATATACATCAACGAGAAGTACCTAACAAATACTACAACGAGAAGTACCTAACAAATACTACAACTAACGTATTACTCTGGAACAAAACAACCTCGAGACACGAGATCACAAGGACTATCTCAGTGAATACATAGAATAGTATGTCTCAAGATTGCTAAGACAAGTGCAAAGAGCACTGAATGCTAACTATAGCCAATGTCACATCTCACAATTAACTGAAAGTCAGTAAGTGAAGACAAGGAACATTTGAAGATATAGTACGCACATGAAGGCTAGTAATCTGGAATACCAGGATAGGTGACTTGAATCAAATCGAGCGTACGTACAATAAAGATACCGCTCTGATTAAGATACCTCTATTTCCAAAAGTAAGAAAGACTGTGTATAGCACTGTCGCATTGGAATGGGGTCAACAATAACTTACTACTAATAAACAATTCATACTACATCCATAAGAACAAAAAAAGGTAAATTGAACCCTATGTTCGTGGGTCTGCACCTCACTATGGAGCGAGTGGGCCCATTACAACGTGTTTGAGGGAGCGCAGAAAATACTTCACGCCTTCCAACTAGAGAAGTACGTGTCTCACTCTCCATATATTTTAAGCTCAAAAGGCTAGAATTAGACCCGTCTCTCAGATAAGAGAAGACTCCACTCCTCATCCCCGATATGGAAATGAGGGAGACCAAGACCATTAAAATTAAAAGGTCAAGGGTCTTTAGTCGAACCATGAGGCAGAAGAGGCCACATGAGAGTTGGAGGACTCTATACGAGCCAAGTATCCAACGCTCTTCTTATAGCGGCTGTTAGATACGTTGGGGGTCACGGGGCGTAACCCTTTTTAAGGGGGGTGGAGCCTCTTGGCGTGCACCGGCGTATACTAAAATTTGGTGTTGTTAATATTGTGCTTGTGGAACGTATGCGGGGCATACTTAGTTGTAACTGTTTGTATGTGCTGTTGTGTACTTGTATGTGTGTTATGTATCATACGAGATACTCGATTATGGTTGTGAATACATTTGTTTATGATGTATCCTTGGAGATACTTGTTATAGATATATATCCCTATGTGGAAAGTGAAAGAACCAATATGGTATTGTGCACTCGTGTTGCACCATGTGTGGATGTGTGAATATTGTGCCGTGCACTTGAGTTTCACCGTGTAAGGATTATACTTTCGTATGATACAGTTGAAGTACTTTTATTGCACTATGCTTATGAGATATTATGTGCACTTACTGCACTTTGAGATATGAAGATACGGGACTTGATCCCTAGGAGTGATACTAGTCATGGAACTAGATTATATAGGACCAATTGATTAGAAATGAGACTTCAGGATGAAGTCTTTTTACGGGGGGTAGACTGAAATACCCCAAACATTAATTACCTTAATTAATAAGGAATTATATCAAATGAAGGTTATAAGTATCAAATATTCATCTAATGAGGAATGCTCATTATAAACATTAGTGTATAAACATATAGTCCAAAACGGACACCAAACTATATACTAACTCTCGAATCAAAGAGAGAACATTATTAAGGAGAAACCAACTCCTAAAATTAATACTACATGTAATATATTAATACATGTACTAAATATCATAAATATTACCCATTAGACTGTATAAAACATTTTATATAGTCAAACAAATTATTGAGCACAACAACCACTTATATACACACTAAAACTAGAATATCACATGTTACCACCTAACAAATAAATAAAGTCACAAGTGTACAACTTAATGCCTTAATATTAAGGCTTGGAATTCATAATGGTCCCCCCCCCCCCACACACACAATGGAAGCCGGCCACACATAGGATAAAAGAAGATTGAAATGAAAAAGGTGAAAGGAGGAAGAAGACAAGGATGTACAAATGAGGAAAAAAGCAAAAGTGACCTTCTACCACTCTTCCTCTCATCCTCTCTTATACAAGCTGGCATGGACTTCCTTTTTCCTCCTTAATCTTGGCTGTTCAAGGAGAGAACAAGCCAAAAAGCAAGTAAGAATAAAAAATATGCATTAAAGAACTACTCACCTTATATAAGACAAATACACCTCATCCTCTCTTACACACACAAAAACTAGAAACTTAATAGCACTCTCTTAATTGTCTCGGCTGTACAAGGACCGAAGAAGACAAAAGTGAGTCATAAACAAGCAAGAAACACAAAAGAGACATTAAAAGAAAAATTCACCTCACAAAAGACAATTCCACATCACCTTCTCTTACACACACAAAATGGAATTTCCCCCACCTCTCTTCATTGCCTACGGTTATTTTCCAGTAAAGGGGACAAGGAAAAGCAAGATGACTCACACATAAGACAAACATAGCCCTTACTCACCCTAAGACAAAGTCATGTTTTATTAATACCCACACTCACACTTATTTTTATCTTTGCCCATGCAAATATTCAGAACTTTCACCCCATCATTCCAGATGTGAATAACAGCAAAATACCCCTTTCATTCACCATCTTCATCCCTTTCAAGCTTTAAGTCTCTAATGGTATTTTAAGCCCTTTTCTACCTCAAGACTTCATTTCCTTGCGCCAAATCACCAACCACTTATCTTCTTTCATTATAACTCAAAATAATGAGCATGGATCAGTAAAAACCATGGTGAAACAAGGAGAATCAGATTGGTAAGTCAAGGTAAGAAAAATGTGCTTTAAGACACCCTTCTTCCTTTAATTATGTTCATGGCCGACTTTAACCTTTACCACTCCATCTAAGGCACCCATACTGACTTGGAGGGCCCAAGCCACGTCCAAGATCAACCCATGGGCTAGGGGAACCTCTTAAAAACCTTAAGGGAAGGAAAATTGAATTAAAACACCTTTTTACCTCTCTTCAATATTAAATCCAAAAATGAACTGTTACTTACTTATTTTTCTACACCTTTTGACACCCATTTGAAGAGTGTTATCAGCCCTATTCATATAGCCAAAGAGCTGCTCCAAAACCCATCCGAAAAAGGGGCTCCAAATCAAGGTAAAATCATGGATTTCCATGGCTTTTCAAGCCTTAATCTCTTCCATCCTTTTCCTACAGAAATTAAAGTTATTACTACTGTATTAGGTGGCCGAGAACCACACTTAGACCTCCCAACACATCAAGGTAAAATCTATCTTTGATTATGCCTTAAAAACTCCTTAAACTTGTCATTTGGAGAAGTCACTAACTAAAGCCTTATTCCTTGTGTTTATTCTGATAAAATGGGTCTTGGAACCCCCCATGGAGTGTGGAGGCAGTAGGGACATCATCCCAAAAAGAAAACCAAACTTAAGAGGTAAAATGTTCATTTAAGATCTTAAGGTAGTATGATGTTATTTAAGCTAGTTCATGAAATAAAAAACTAAGCTACAGTATATATACATATAGGGTCGAACTTATAAAAGAGGTGTTTGGAGTTCTTGGTGCTTAGAACAAGGTAAGAACTCCTAAGACACTTTTAAAGCTTTAAAGTGTATTGTGGTGTAAATTAAAATATGGCCAAGAATGTGTATGTATATAGGTTCTGTTTAATCCTTGAAAATGTGTATAAAATGATGGTTATATGTTTGGTTAGTGAATCTAGGTGGTAATGACTTATTAAAGTCAAGTTTTTAAGTTAAAAATGAAAGAAAAATGATTATTACAAGTTAAATGAAAAATCTGTAGCAAGCCGTGTACAACCTATAGTTTATGGACATTTAAATGTATTTTTAAAGTTAAGTTTACGCTATGTTTAAGGCCATGTGTTTCGGCCAATTTAATATAGTTATTTCAAGCTTAAAATGTTAAATTATTAAGTTTATGGGTGGTTAAATGAATTAAACATGTTTCTGGAGCTAAAGTGTAATTTTAGTGAATATAATCACCTAGGAACATTTTGTATAAATAATGATGAATTTAGGTGTAACATAAATTGAATATAAAAGTTATAATATGATTTATGAACTTTATAAGTGTTAAAATGAACAAAAGATTTACCATGTGGGCCAAACCATAAATAAATAAAGTTTGGGGTGCTAAATAATAAATAAAACCGAATGGGGCTGTTTAGGAATTTTTAAAACATAAAATATAATTTTTATAAAGTTTAAACACTTAAATGTAAAACTAGAGAGTAAATAGGGGTATTTTCATAATTACTGATAAATGCTGGTCAAAGGAGTGTTTGGAGGGTCAACCTTGACCATATATGGTGTTTGACCAAGTTGGAAAAAAATAAGTAATTGATTTGGTAACTTAAATCAAGTATTAAGTTAAAAATGAAAATTACAAAACTATTTGGGGTGCTTATGTAATTTTTGAAAGTTAAGGGCTGGAATGAGGTTAATATGACCAGTAGGGTTCTGTACATAATTTTGGTTAATTTTAGGCTGATTTTGGTAATTTAATAAACTAAGGGTTATAATATATAGTTTTGGTATTAAAATGTAACATTTATAAAACTTATGGGGTTATTATGTAAATAACCGAAACTTAGGGGTGGAAAATAATATTGGAACAGCCTAGGGTCTGTTCGGAAATTTTTAAAATTATTTTGGGGATTTTTGGAATTAAATAAGTTAATATGTATAATATAAGGTTCTAGGTATTAAATTGTAAGTTTACATAATAAAGAGGGGTAATATGTAATAATGAGAAAGTTATGGGTACAAGTATAAAACTGGAAAGGAGGGGCCTGCTGTTCGAATTAAACATACATATATGTATATAGGTTTGTATATTATAATTTTTTGGAACCTTAGGTTATAGATTAAATAATGAAAGGAAAAATAACAACAAATAATATTTGGGTGGTTTTGTAAATAATCAAAAATGAAGGGGAGGAATATTAAAATACCGAAAGTATAAGGTTGGTTTGGAATTTTCAGAAACAATGAACAATATAATATAAAGTTTAAAATGATATAAAGTGACTATATATTAAAGTATAAGAGAGTATGTTATAAAGGAATTATTATGGTATACATATACCTTATAAACAATCCATAAAAATGATGGAATCAAATTAGAAAGTTGGGGAGTATAACACATGGTTAGAAACCTTATAATATAAGGGCTATGATAATGTATAAAATACCTTGTACAACATTAAGGTGAATCCTTGATAAAAGGGTTTGTGAGTAAATAACACAATTAAGTACAAGTGTGTCTAACAAAGAATAAAGAATTAAGTTCATTGTGGGAAACTTTATAATTCTTAAATTATGAATTTATAATACAAGGTAATGTGGTATAAGCCTTATAAGGCGATAAATAAATATCGACTATTATTAAATATTGACTTGAAACGTTGACCAAGTCAAACTACGTTGACCAACCAACAACTTAGCCAAGTAAATTAATTAACCAACACACACAAGATATTATACTACTGTAAGTGAAGATATAACTTGGCTTAATGAATCACGGTAATAAACCATATTCTATGTACGCATAAATAAGTGTATATGATTAGACATGCACGCATGTAAGTGTGTGTACGTAAACATGTAAAACAAATAACCATACAAGGGTATTAGGAGAATAAGTCCTACGTACTAGATATTATTACAGTATCGAATACTATCTATACATACTGTAAAATTGTCATGAAACTGTAATCCCAAGAATTAATAACAAACCCGAGTTAAACGAACAACCGACTAAGGGACTAACTACGAGATAAAGGCTAGAACCTACCTGTACTAGTTAAACACTCTCGCGATATAGACACTGATGTTAGAACAACATATTACAGAGATACGGACTACTAGTTACGAGCTCGGAAGCACTAGTGGACAGGCATGACTCACCACCTTAGTGTTATTGTCAGTGAATGGTATGTGAATGTGTGATCTGAAAACTCCGAGGGTTTCCTTGGGTTCCGGACGTAACTGTGTGCTTGCATGTCAGATAAATAAATGTTATGCATGTGTTTATATGTGCTTATGTTTTCCAATCGCCAAAGCGTTTATTAACTGTGCACGTACGTCGTTCTGACATATGATACTGATTATCACCCTTACTGTGTATGAACTTTCAGGAGAGACTCTGGATACTATCTTGTGAGAGTAAACAACTCCTAACACACTAAGTGAGGAACTTAGTTTAGAGACCCGGTATTAACCGTCTCTAGAGTGATGACTTGACCTTTGAACATCACATAGCAAACTTCTAGGTTGTGTGTAAGACCCAATAGGGCATCCAATAAAAATGTGTTTTCTCCAATAACGAGATTGAATCTCCAAGAGACTAATTAAAATACGCTAACTAATAAGAGTGTGATAATTAATTAATGAAACAATGTTCCTAAATCCTGGTCTACATACGTTCCAGCAGGTTGCACATAGTGACCACTAGAGTTCTAACACCCGTTTAGGGTCTACTCTTGTTTATCTAACGAGCCAGATACGATCGTTAGTTGGAGTGTGCTACCGTTGGCACCATACCCTGGCTTCGGCCTAATGGACATCTACCACTGTAGATAAGTGAGTCCATCTACCCACTGTAGATGGCATCGGACTACTATTCAAAATATTAATGTGTGAGGTTAAACGGGGAATTGTCCTTAACATGACACCCATATGTTTGTGTGAGATTGTGGAAGCGGGGCTTCATGTGATGGAAATAAACTAGTGAGACTAACTGGACTTCAGCTAACTCTTACATTACCGTCGATTCGAATTTAATTGTTCAATTAACAATGTCGTAATAGCATGTCTTGATGTGTGAATGTTTGAATACCTGTTGTGTGTTTTAATTCCGTATTTACAGTTATGTTATAAGCATGTAAACGGTATAGCATGAAACAAACCCCATGTTAATCAAGATGGCTAAAACGACCTAAGTGGCCTAAAGGGTCTAGGATCACATTTAACATACCAGCAGTTGGCTGAGCCTTTATGGCACCCACATTTCAGGACTTAATCGAGCTATGAAGCCGGAGTGTGGGTCTTCAGGGTAGTCAACGACGTTATCTATTTATCTATTGCACTTTCAGAATTAGTTATATTCAGTACGATGTAAATATTGGGATTACCTTAGATGCTCACTTACCTTCTGTATTAGTTTAAACTTAGGATGAGGTAGTATATATCTCGTTCATCACTGCGGTTAATTATTGTCGATGTGTTGTTATATTCCTTTCTGCTTCTTTACTCGCATGGGCGAGTAATGACATGTGACACCCGAGTGAGAATTATTAGTGTTTAACTTCCACTGTGAGACGTCTTCAATTATGCTACGAGAGAGATTATTACGCGTTTAATGTGAGGGCTGTTACAAAGGCAGCCTTCCTTCATGGCTATATTAACAGAGAAGTCTATGGCAAGCAACCCCTAGGGTTCACTGACTCAGTCCAGGCCTACTATGTTTACCAACATTGTAAAGCCCTCTACGGACTCAAGCAAGCTCCGCGTGCATGGTATGAACGACTCTCTTCACATCTCTTACAAAATGGTTTCTCCAGGGGTAATGTGGACAAAATATTTTTCATTCTTCATTCTTTTCATGCCTTACTGGTTAGTTCAAGTTTATATTGATGATATTATTTGTGGGTCCATAAGTGACTCTGTGTGTGAACATTTTTGCTAGATGAAGAAAGAATTTTCTATGAATGAGTTAGGCGAACTTCAGTTCTTTCTAGGACTTTAAATTCGACAAGAGAAAGATGGGATCAAGATCCATCAAGGAACTCCTTGAAAAGTACCAGCTCTCTAATGCCAAAAGTATGTCCACTCCTAGTTGCACAACTGCCAAACTACATCTTGATGCTGATGGAGTCGGTCTAAATGCCATAGAATACAGAGAAATGATAGGGTCTCTTCTTCACCTCACTACTAGTCATCCAGACATCCTTCACTCAGTCTGTCTTTGTGCCCACTTTCAAGCAGCACCAAAATAGTCTCATCTTAAGGCAGTCAAGCGTATATTTTGATACCTTAAAGGCACAAGTCAACTTCATCTATGGTACCATCGTTCCCCTACTTTTGTTCTATCTGGTTTTGGTGATTCTGATTGGGATGGTTCCCTTCAAGATTGAAAAATTACTTAAGATAATGCACAATTTCTTGGTCTTTGCTTAGTTTCATGGTTCTTCAAAAAGCAAAACTCTATTGCCCTTTCTATAGCTGAGGCAGAGTATATCTCTGCCGCAGCATGTTGCTCCCAACTTCTTTGGATGAAACAGCAATTGCAGTACTACCACATCACTCAAGACCAAATTCCAATTTTTGTGATAATAAAAGCACCATTAAGATCTTCGAAAACCTAGTCCAACATTTAAGAACCAAACACATTGAATTACGTTTCCATTTCTTGAAGGAATGTATAGAGAAAAAGCTAATCCAACTTGATTTCGTTCCAACATAAGATCTACTAGCATACATCTTTACCAAACCACTTCCCACAGCAAGGTTTAATGTGCTTTGATCAGCAATTGGAATAACTCAATCCACCTAGGCGGTTATATCTCCTTTCTCCTAGACGTACTTGTTCGAAGGTAATGCTCGTAGTTAGATTGAGTCAGTTAGTGTTTAATTGTTCTACAGACTATGTCTTGCTTGCAACTATCAGTGTTCTATCTTCCACTTAATCCCACACGTCAGCAATCCCCCACCTGAAATACCCCGTAATTAAAAATAGTGATTAATTAGGCTAATAAGTAATTAAGGAGCTTGATTAAGTGTAAATAATCATGAGGGAACAAATCCCGAAGAAAACGGATCCTTAAAATGGATTAAAAACACTAACAAACCTTAAAGCGCGTTTTTCGAGGAAACCGGGAAAACGTGACTTTAAGCGGGTCAAACAGACTCGTAACAATTTTGGTCAACTAAATAATAATTAATAAATATTAGTGAAACTTTAGAACCAATAAAATCAATAAAACGAGAAATTAGTAAAAACTGTCAAAAACGGGAAGTTGTGGGGTAGAAACATAAATAACCAAAACTTATGTGTCCACTTTTAAAATAAAAAGTAAAGTTTGTGTGTGTGTGTGCTGGTGCCAGCCGGCCCCTATTCCCCCTCTCTCACACACTCACTTACTCCCTCTTATTTACTAAACAACAAAAACAATAAAGTAAAACACTCACCTTACTTTACTCGCTCACCACTCTCTCTCCTCTATTTCATTCTCTTCTCTCACGTACAGCACCTTCCCATTCTCCACTATATTTCTCTTCTTCCTCAACCGGTAACAATGGAGATTTGAGCTCCCTCACAAAAACACCAACTTCTCTCCTCTTGTTACCCTCTTGAACATTCTCCAAAAATTATAAAAATTACACCATTGTCTTCCTCTCATCAAGGAGAGTATTTCCCTCCTTTCAAAATTCGAAAACAACAACTTTCATCTCCATGGGTATGGAGCATTTGGAGCTTCAAGACTACCACTAGAAACACCTTCTTCTCCTTATTATTTTGAGGTAAAAATCTTCTTGAAACCTCATTGTTTTTCTAGCCTTGTGGGCAAAACGAAAATCTAGCTAAAACTCTTGTTTGCTCCTTTTGTACCCAACCGATTTTGGCCTCTTTGAAGGAGTAGAAATATTGTTCTTAAGCTCCTCTAAGCTTCATCTACTCCCTTGGAAGGTAATATGTTTCTAAACCCTAAAAATGGTGGAAAGAGGAAAGGAAGAAGAAGGAAGAAGCAAGAAGAAGAAAAAGAAAACTAGAAGAGAAATAAGGTAAACTATGCTTGTCCTTGTGTAGTTTATTTATGTATAATGTAACAGATTTTAATGGTGTAAATGTGTAGTGTACAATGGTAATGAGTAGAGGTATAATGTAGGAAAGAACCAAACTGTTTTAAACCTTTGAAAGACAATTAAAAACTTGTTAAAGCATAGATGGGAGTCAATGTTTGAGTGCAGGAATCTAATGCTGTTTAGTGTGGTATTTGTGTATGAGAGTTGGGTATATTGGTATTGTTTATAAACAGGTGGTATGGATCATATATGTGAATAAATGATGTGGTGAGAGTGTAAAAATATAGGGGAGACTACGGCAAAATTTACTTAGAACTAGAACACTTAAGAGATTAGGAACTAGGTGAATAACATGAGTTGTAACAGATTTTGAATGGAGTTAATTGGTGGGTAGATTGAGAGAGGTAGTTAATGTATTGTAAAGCATTAGAAATGTTAGGAATGAGATGGGAAGAGGGAGCTATAGATGGGGAGTGTTAGTGTCAAAATATGTAGCAAAATGTAATAAGGGAAGAAACAATGTGAGTGTTGAGTTGAAACTTGGAAACTTATGTATATAAAGTAGTATAGGATTGTGTAATGGATTAAGGAGTGAAACAACATGATTTAGAGTGTCTAGTTAGTATTAAAACATGTTAGGATGTATGTAGGAAGATTGGGGAAGAAATGGGTAAGAAAGGAATTGAAAAACAAAGTCTGTAGCAGTGTTCTACTACCGACCGACCAAGAGTCTGGGTCGGACCATGGGTCGGTCGGGGCTTAAGCAACGAAAATAAAAGAATCTGGAACGGACCGACCCAGGAGCCGTGAGTCGGTCGTGGGTCGGTCGGACCAAAATTCTCCGTCGTTGAAGTTTCTGACTTCGACCGACCCAGAAGTGGGTCGGTCGGTGGGTCGGTCGGAGCTTGGACGACGGGACTGAAACTTGCTGTAATGGACCGACACAGAGGTGTATGGGTCGATCGGAATAGTTCCGGGTCGGACGGTGGGTCGGATGACCCATAACTTACAAAAAAAAAGAAACTATGTTTATATATATATATATATATATATGTATACCCACCTATACATATGTACATATATATGTAGGTACACTATTGATAAGTAATGAAAGGTAAGTAAATAAGTGTAAGTGTAAGAATTGTAAGGAGTTAGTAAGTATGAATTACGAAACGTAAGAGTAATCGAGTTAGTTAATGATAGTTAGATTAATCATTCGATTGTATGTATATCATAGGGTTTGATTTGTGAACACCGGAGGAACGTTGGGACACAAGTACAACGGTGAACGGTATAAATTCCTCATGCCCCGTATGCTACCTTGGTTACTCTGATTTGTGTGTTGTGTGCTAATTGATCACCAAATAAGATAAAATGCACGAATCGGAGTTATCATGTTTACTTGTGAATATGTAGTGTTGTATATTGTTGTATATTGCCTTTAAATCTTAGTTGTATAATCATGAATGTATGGATGAATATGAGTGGGTAGTGTAGATGATGTATTGTATTGTACCGAATATTTTGTGATGGACGGCTAACTGATTCCTAATAATCTAACCAATCTAACTTAAATTGGTAATTAATTGGAATGAGTAGAAGTCCGATATAGTTTCGGCCACGCGTGAGGATGAGGAGACACAAGAGGTTGGATCCGATTCCTGACTCTTAAACTGGTCCGGCCCAAACCCCTTAAATGGGTAGCATCCCGGATTGGTGAGTCAAGTAAATCCCGGTGGTGGGACGGTGTAGTCCCCCCGGAGGTCATACCGACTTAACATGAGTAAAAGTAAGTAAGTAAGAATGAGTAAGTAAATGAAAGTAAGTAAGTAAAGTAAGAGTAAGTAACATGTAATGAGTAAAAGAGTAATAAGCATTCTGATTAACCCGGATGCGTAATTTGGCTAACTTTGTGAAGGTAAGTAATGTGTATGTCATTGTAATGTTTCTTTGGATTGTATAATGTATTGTATATGTATGTATGTTGTATGCAAAGCATGTATGTATGAAATTAATGAACCGCATGTTTAGTGGACGTCAAATAGTCGGCGTGCCCTTGTTAGCATTCGGTATATGCGGAGTTTATGCGCAGCGTTTGCTGAGCGCCTTGGGGCACCGTTTTTAACATAATGCAGGTACTCGTGAAGGATGAAGACTAGGAGAGTTGAAGTTTTATTTCTTTTTGTCTGTAATGAATGAATTATGAATGGTGTACTAAGTAGTACACGGCTGTAGCTTTTTGAGAGCCGGTGTACAATAGGGTACACCTTTTTGGATATTGATAGGATGGAGATTGGGTATAGATGAGTAGTTGGTAGAAACTCATTCTTTTGGTAAACTTAGAAGTTATGTAATTGAATATACTTTGGCACTCAGTAATCCATTGATGCAAGCATATGGTATCTGTATTTAGTAAGCATTGTGTTAGTAGCTCGGTGTACTATGATCATCAGACCGTGACTGTAAGTAAGGTAAGCCTAGCTAGCCGTATGGGCAGTTAGCGGCGTTGTACCACCCGCCGTAGTAAGTAGTAGTCTTCCGCTGCGAACTGATAGAATTAAGGGATGATTGACGGTAAGCATAGGATCAGAGCGTAGTTACGCTTTGATGTCCTTAGTTACCGAGCATAGGGATTACCGAGTTAGGATTTCAACCGTCTTAAGACGGATACTTAGAAACCTAACTAGGAACTACTGTTGTTAACAACGGATACCCTTGACGTTCTTATGAACGGTACCTTGTTTAAATTTCAAGACCCATAAGTCACGTTTTACGAAGCCTAATGTGGATGTTAAATATTCAGATGTCAGGAAGAGGTCCAGGTCGCCGAGGGACCAATGACGGACCGGGCGCGTAGACGATAGCAGAGATCGTCGCCGCCACGGTAGCACAGATGCTACCACAAGTAATCACTGCTATGCAACAAAATCAACAAAACCAACAGACTCAAACGGGACCAATCCCTCCCCCTCCACCCAGAGAAGCCAACTGGGTAAAAGTTGTAGCGGAACTCCGCCCTCCTTGCTTTAGGGGCGAGAGTGATCCGGCTAAGCTAGAAGCCTATATCTCCGAGATGGAGACGGCGTTTGAAACCCTCGATGCTCCTGCTGGAGTTCGAGTTAGAGTTGCATCCTACTATCTGAAAGATGCAGCCATGGATTGGTGGAAGCTAGTCAAGCAAGAACATGTTAATGACCCCACATTCGATTGGGAGTCCTTTGCATCCCTCCTCCGATCCAAATACTACCCGGAGCACGTGAAAACCTAGAAGAGGCTAGAGCTGGACGCCTTGAAAATGACAGACAAGATGTCTATGGATGAGTATTACCACACCTTCACCTCCATCCTCCGTCTTCTACCCGACCTAGGATACACCGGCCAGGTGTTGGTCGATCGCTTCTATGGCGGTCTGAGCCATTGCCTGCGGCACGGTATGGGCTACACACGATTTACCTCCCTCTAGGTAAAAATCGGTTAACCCTTAGTATCATTTCAATTCCTTAAATTCCTTGGATTTCTTGAATCTCTTCTCTATCCCTTCTTAAATAAGAATCCCGGCTAATACCTGAAACTTCAGGAGTGTTATCACGCGGCCTCTCGCGTTGAGATCACTTGCCAATTACGGGATGAAGAAACCGCGCTGAAGCGCAAAGCTAACAATAAGAACACCAATGCCGAGGAGCAGAACCAGGGTAAAAGCTGGAAAAAGAAGAAAGGGAATTTCTTTCAGCAATCCCAAAAGAAATTCCCAAGTGAGAGTAGTGCCCATGCTGAGAAGGGCAACCCGGTTGAGATTCTTCAGCTAGGGTCATCTGCACCGGTGGCTGCGAAGCCACTGAGATCACACCCACCTAAGGGTAAACTTCTAATCCAAATTCGTATTCGTATAAGTACCATACCTAGTATATCCACGTACACATGTGCTAACCCACTAAACCTCAGGTTCTGGCTCCGGTTTCACCAAAACCTTCTCCGACGGCCGCACCTATGTGTGCAGGAAGTGCAACCAAGACCATCCCGGCAAAGACTGCTATGGGAGAGAAATCAAGTGCTATAATTGCCAGAAACCGGGACATACAGCCAATCGATGCCCAGAGAATGCCAAGCCAAAGGGGAACTTCCAGAGCTACAAGCAAAGGGAAGGCAAGGAGGTTGCATCGGGCGGTGCACCGACCCAGCAGGCACCACCGGGACAGGGATCCCGGGGACCTCAGAGGGGTGCACCTCAGAGGCAGCCTGTCTTGCATGTCATAGACCGTGGTGGGTCCGGTTCTAAGTCTGGCCCAGGTAATTATCCGAACCTTTAATCCTTGAAGAAGCATGACTAAGTAGTAGAGTAACTATTTGAATGAATGCATGATTGAATGAATGGGAATATGTAATGAGCATGAAAAGAAGTAGTTGAAACTAGTACTCACCGTAGATGAAATTTATAACCATAGGAAGCTTTAGTATCTATTATCCGATACCATTGAAACTGAATCAAGAAGAGACCGACATCACCCATCACTACTACACTAGCGAACAGTGTCATGTCATCCGACCAGGTATGATTCTATTAAGGGAATACCTAACACCCGAAGCCCAAATCTCAATCATCCAACAATGCAACGAGCTCGGAACGGGTCAAGGTGGATTTTATACACCCGAATTCCCCGGTGGAGCGAAGATGAAGTTGAAAATGATGTGCTTGGGAAAGGACTGGAACCCTTATACCAAGACATACCAAGAGACACGGGAGCAAGATGGAGCAACACCACTGACAATACCTCCAGAATTTCAGACACTTGTCACACAAGCAGTAGGACTTGCACAACAATGCGAACATAATCCGATCCCCGCACTTGAAGCAGACCTTTGTATCGTCAACTTCTATGAGAAAGAAGGACGACTTGGGTTACACCAAGACAAGGACGAGACAGCGGAATCTCTTGAACAAGGAGTGCCGGTAGTGTCTTGGTCCATTGGTGATGACGCCGTATTTATGTATAGCGAGCAGAAGCGTGTGGACCTCGCACAGAAGTTGGTATTGAGATCAGGAGATGTCCTAATCATGGGTGGAAACTCTAGGATGCTGTATCACGGGATCAACAAGATCAAGTTGAATAAGGCACCACCGGCAATAATCAATGCCACACACATGAAACCAGGATGCCTGAACCTTACCTTTAGGAAGTATTAAATTCATAGTATCATGTAATCTATTAGTAACGTGTATTAGAGACACGGTATGTATTATGGTTGGTTTATCAATAAAGAGCAGTGTTGATTTAAATTCCACTTGTGTCCACCATCAATACTTATCCAATAGTGACCTCAATAGGTTGTGGACTCGGTACCGAAGGTATCCTGAGTATCCTCACCAAGCACAAGCCGGCAAGAGCGGAACCATCTTAACGGGAACATTCCCAGTGAACAGCATTGAAACCAATGTTTTATTCGACTCCGGTGCCTCTCACACTTTTGTATCACCATCTTTCGTGAAGAGGTTAGGCCTAGATGCGGATGAGCTACCGAATTTCTTGGTTACTCTCCCGTCGAAAGAGCGAGTACAATGTACCAAATACTACAAATCAGCCACAATCCAAATCAAGAATGAAATGTTTCCCATTTCCTTC
Organism: Limonium bicolor; assembly: GCA_023374045.1. NCBI lineage: Eukaryota > Viridiplantae > Streptophyta > Magnoliopsida > Caryophyllales > Plumbaginaceae > Limonium > Limonium bicolor. The sequence goes on from CM041777.1 coordinate 350,887,312, forward strand.
ATCGAGTTTAACGGGTTGGGATTCGATGTAATAGTCGGAATGAATTGGTTGGAGCGGCACAAGGGTAGAATCCTCTGCGCCGAGCATCGATTGCTGCTCAAGAGTCCTTCTAGGGTTACTGTATCTTACCGCCAGAGACCGAGAGAGCCTTCGACCACCATCATCTCCGCCATGGCCATGTACCGGGAGCTCAGAAAGGGCAAAGAAGTGTATTTGTGCTATGTACAAGACCTGGAGAGAGATCCAGAGTTCAATCCTGAAGTACCCATTGTATCCGAATTTCCCGACGTATTCTAAGGAGCTACCCGGCATGCCACCTCAGAGAGCGGTAGAGTTTGAGATTGATCTCTTGCCAGGTACCGGTCCCATTGCTAGGGCACCGTACCGCATGACACCTGCAGAAATGACAGAGCTAAAGGAGCAGTAACGTGACTTACTCGACAAAGGGTTCATACGCCCGAGCGTATCACCCTGGGGAGCACCGGTCCTCTTTGTGAAGAAGAAGGATGGTAGCCTCCGACTTTGTATTGACTACCGCGAGCTGAATGCGGTCACAGCCAAGAATAAATACCCATTGCCACGCATCGACGACCTATTTGATCTGCTAAAAGGAGCATCAGTCTTCTCCAAGATCGACCTCCGTTCTGGATTCGCTATCAAAGAACAAGACATCGAGAAAACGCATTCCGTACCAGATATGGCCACTACGAATTCACGGTGATGCCATTCGGTTTGTCAAACACACCAGCTAAAGTCATGGACCTCATGAATCGACTATTCAGTGAGCAGTTGGACACTTCGGTTGTTGTCTTCATCGACGACATCCTTGTATACTCAAAATCTGCAGAGGAACACGAAATCCATTTGAGGAAAGTGCTTGAGACACTGCGTGAGAACCAGCTGTATGCGAAGTTCTCCAAATGCAAGTTCTGGCTAGATCAGGTATCATTCCTCGGTCATGTCATCTCGAGCGCAGGTATCTCAGTTGACCCTTCTAAGATAGAAGTTGTACGATCATGGCCTAGACCTAAGACTGTTACCGACATCCGGAGCTTTCTTGGTCTAGCCGGTTATTACCGGAGATTCGTAAAGGACTTCTCAAAAGTCGCTAAGCCCATGACTACACTGATGAAGAAAGATGCACCGATTGTATGGACAGACGAGTGCGAGTTATCATTTCAGAGCCTAAAGGACTCATTGACCTCAGCGCCCATCCTTACTCTCCTAGAGGGCACAAAGGGATTTGAGGTATATTGTGATGCATCAGGAAAAGGAATTGGATGCGTACTCATGCAGCATGGCAAGGTTGTAGCTTATGCCTCCCGCCAGCTGAAAAAGCATGAGGAGAATTACCCGACACATGACTTAGAGTTAGGAGCCATTATCTTCGCCTTGAAGATATGGCGACACTATCTCTATGGGTAAGCATCACCATCTACTCCGACCACAAGAGCTTACAGTATGTATTCACACAGAAGGAACTGAATTTGAGACAGAGAAGGTGGGTGGAGTTTCTCTTAGACTACGACATCGACCTACAGTATAAGGAAGGGAAGGCAAACATTGTAGCCGACGCCCTGAGCCGTCGAGCACACTCGCTCCATTCGCTACTCGCTTCTTCTAGCTTGGTTGACGAGGTGCGAGACGCTCAGTTGAGCGACCCTTACCTAACCGAAATCAGACAAAAGATCGAAAATGGTACATTTGAGAAGAAGAAGTATGACTTCAAGCTACATGAAGATGGTTTGATTCGGTTGAATGGAAGGCTATGCGTCCCCCGAAGCAATGCTGAGCTAAGGGATCGCATCCTGCGAGAGTCACACAGTTCCACATTGTTAGTCCATCCAGGAGCCTCCAAGATGTACAAAGACATGAAGAGGTACTTCTGGTGGTCTGGAATGAAGTCAGATGTGACAGACTTTGTATTGAGATGCTTGACATGCCAGAAAGTAAAGTTTGAACATCGTAGACCGGGCGGAATGGTACAATCGATGCCAGTTCCGGAGTGGAAATTTCATGATATCTCCATGGATTTTGTTGTAGGACTCCCACCTGCCAGGGGAGGACTCAACATGATCTGGGTTGTAGTCGATCGCCTTACCAAGGTTGCCAGATTCATACCGATGAAGGACACCTGGAAGGTAGTGAAGCTTGCAGAGCTATTCGACAAGGAGATTATCAGACATCATGGAGTCCCTAAAACCATAGTATCTGACTGCGACACCAGATTTCTTTCAAGATACTGGAGAGCCACACGGGAAACGCTGGGTACGGAATTGAAGTTGAGTACCGCCTTCCATCCTCAGACCGACGGTCAGACAGAAAGGACCATCCAGACACTGGAGGACATGCTTCGGGCATGTGCCTTAGACTTTCAGGGGAGTTGGTTAGATACGCTTCATCTTATCGAGTTTTCTTATAATAATAGCTACCATGCTTCGATTAAGATGTCGCCTTTCCAAGCCCTATACGGTAGACCCTGCCGTACACCTTTGTGTTGGGATGAGTCAAATGAAGCGGTCATTATAGGACCAGAGTATCTAGAACAAGTCCAAGCGGAAGTGCAACAAATCCGAGCCAATATGAAGGCAGCCCAAGATAGACAGAAATCCTATGCGGATGTGAGATGACGTGACCTTGAGTTCGTCGTGGGCGACCAAGTTTTCTTGCGAGTTTCACCTATGAAGGGTGTATTCCGTTTTGGTCAGAAGGGCAAGCTAAGCCCAAAATTTGTAGGGTCATACACTATCACCGAGAGAGTTGGAACCGTAGCCTACAGGTTAGCATTACCTGAGGACTTAGGACGTGTCCATGATGTATTTCATGTGTCATAACTCAAGAAGTACATCGCCGATCCTTCTCATGTCCTAGAGCCCGACAGACTTTCCATTGAGCCAAACATGAGATATGTTGAAACTCCTGTGAGAATCCTTGATAGGAAAACCAGAGACACTTGCCATAAGTCTATATGAATGGTGAAGGTCCTGTGGTCAAACCATGATGTCGAAGAAGCGACATGGGAGTTGGAAGATGCCATGAAGGCTAAGTACCCACAGTTTTTCATAGACTAGATAGTCTAGCATTTAGCAATACGGGTACAGGGCGTACCCTTTTTAAGGGGGGTAGAGCCTTTTTGCTTTTGCATTGCTTCGGGGTAAGCATTGCATAGTGCGTAGGTATTGTAATAGATTGTTGTATGGCACATGTAGTGCAAGTGAATTTGGTATGTGTATGTATGTATATGTAATGTGTAGTGTATGGAAGTGGATGTATGATGTGTGATGTATGTGTAATGTGTATTGTGAATTGTAGTGGTGTATTGTGTAATGTGGATGCGTTGGTATGTAAGGAAATGGTGTATTATGTATGTGAATTCGTATTGTGCTTGAATCGTGTATGTTTGCAATGTGAAAGAAGTAATCACCTCATAGGTGGTAGTAAGACATATTATGGCAATTGGGTTGCCTAATGAGTAGAATTACTTAAACTATTAACCCTGAGCAACTTTGAGGGCAAAGTTTCTTAAGGGGGGTAGATTGAAATACCCCGTAATTAAAAATAGTGATTAATTAGGCTAATAAGTAATTAAGGATCTTGATTAAGTGTAAATAATCATGAGGGAACAAATCCCGAAGAAAACGGATCCTTAAAACGGATTAAAAACACTAACGAACCTTAAAGCGCGTTTTTCGAGGAAACCGGGAAAACGTGACTTTAAGCGGGTCAAACAGACTCGTAACAATTTTGGTCAACTAAATAATCATTAATAAATATTAGTGAAACTTTAGAACCAATAAAATAAATAAAACGAGAAATTAGTAAAAACTGTCAAAAACGGGAAGTTGTGGGGTAGAAACATAAATAACCAAAACTTATGTGTCCACTTTTAAAATAAAAACTAAAGTTTCTGTGTGTGTGCTGGTGCCAGCCGGCCCCTATTCCCCCTCTCTCACACACTCACTTACTCCCTCTTATTTACTAAACAACAAAAACAATAAAGTAAAACACTCACCTTACTTTACTCACTCACCACTCTCTCTCCTCTATTTCATTCTCTTCTCTCACGTACAACACCTTCCCATTCTCCTCTCTATTTCTCTTCTTCCGCAACCGGTAACAATGGAGATTTGAGCTCGCTCACAAAAACACCAACTTCTCTCCTCTTGTTACCCTCTTGAACATTCTCCAAAAATTATTAAAATTACACCATTGTCTTCCTCTCATCAAGGAGAGTATTTCCCTCCTTTCAAAATTCGAAAACAACAACTTTCATCTCCATGGGTATGGATCATTTGGAGCTTCAAGACTACCACTAGAACCACCTTCTTCTCCTTATTATTTTGAGGTAAAAATCTTCTTGAAACCTCATTGTTTTTCTAGCCATGTGGGCAAAACGAAAATCTAGCTAAAACTCTTGTTTGCTCCTTTTGTACCCAGCCGATTTTGGCCTCTTTGAAGGAGTAGAAATATTGTTCTTAAGCTCCTCTAAGCTTCATCTACTCCCTTGGAAGGTAATATGTTTCTAAACCCTAAAATTCTACATTAAGCTTAAAACGATAGTTAGGGTTAGTTTTGGTGTATTGAAATATGTATGTGTGGGTTGTAGTGTTAGAGAACTGTTTTGCTAAAACCGGTGGAAAGAGGAAAGGAAGAAGAAGGAAGAAGCAAGAAGGAGAAAAAGAAAACTAGAAGAGAAACGAGGTAAACTATGCTTGTCCTTGTGTAGTTTAGTAATGTATAATGTAACAGATTTTAATGGTGTAAATGTATAGTGTACAATTGTAATGAGTAGAGTATAATGTAGGAAAGAACCAAACTGTTTTAAACCTTTGAAAGACAATTAAAAACTTGTTAAAGCATAGATGGGAGTCAATGTTTGAGTGCAGGAATCTAATGCTGTTTAGTGTGGTATTTGTGTATGAGAGTTGGGTATATTGGTATTGTTTATAAACAGGTGGTATGGATCATATATGTGAATAAATGATGTGGTGAGAGTGTAAAAATATAGGGGAGACTATGGCAAAATTTACCTAGAACTAGAACACTTAAGAGATTAGGAACTAGGTGAATAACATGAGTTGTAACAGATTTTGAATGGAGTTAATTGGTGGGTAGATTGAGAGAGCTAGTTAATGTATTATAAAGCATTAGAAATGTTAGGAATGACATAGGAAGAAGGAGCTATAGATGGGGAGTGTTAGTGTCAAAATCTGTAGCAAAATGTAATAAGGGAAGAAACAATGTGAGTGTTGAGTTGAAACTTGGAAACTTATGTATATAAAGTAGTATAGGATTGAGTAATGGATTAAGGAGTGAAACAACATGATTTAGAGTGTCTAGTTAGTATTAAAACATGTTAGGATGTATGTAGGAAGATTGGGGAAGAAATGGGTAAGAAAGGAATTGAAAAACAAAGTCTGTAGCAGTGTTCTACTACCGACCGACCATGAGTCTGGGTCGGACCATGGGTCGGTCGGGGCTTAAGCAACGAAAATAAAAGAATCTGGAACGGACCGACCCAGGAGCCGTGAGTCGGTCGTGGGTCGGTCAGACCAAAATTCTCCATCGTCGAAGTTTCTGACTTCGACCGACCCAGAAGTGGGTCGGTCGGTGGGTCGGTCGGAGCTTGGACGACGGGACTGAAACTTTCTGTAATGGACCGACCCAGAGGTGTATGGGTCGGTCTGAATAGTTCTAGGTTGGTGGGGAGAAATTTCAAAGAACGTAAACCTACTGGAGCGGACCGACCCAGGGCTTAGGTTGGACGGTGGGTCGGACGACCCATAACTTACAAAAAAAAAGAAACTATATGATTATAACTAGAATATATATATATGTATACCCACCTATACATATGTACATATATAAGTAGGTACACTATTGATAAGTAATGAAATGTAAGTAAATAAGTGTAAGTGTAAGAATTGTAAGGAGTTAGTAAGTATGAATTAGGAAACGAAAGAGTAATCGAGTTAGATAATGATAGTTAGATTAATCATTCGATTGTATGTATATCATAGGGTTTAATTTGTGAACACCGGAGGAATGTTGGGACACAAGTACAACGGTGAACGGTATGAATTCCTCATGCCCCGTATGCTACCTTGGTTACTCTGATTTGTGTGTTGTGTGCTAATTGATCACCAAATAAGATAAAATGCACGAATCGGAGTTATCATGTTTACTTGTGAATATGTAGTGTTGTATATTGTTGTATATTGCCTTTAAATCTTAGTTTGTATAATTCATGAAATGTATGGATGAATATGAGTGTGTGTATGTATGATGTATTGTATTGTGACCGAATATGTTTGTGATTGGACTTCTAACTGATTCCTAATAATCTAACCAATCTAACTTAAATTGGTAATTAAATTGGAATGAGTAGAAGTCCGATATAGTTTCGGCCACGCGTGAGGATGAGGAGACACAAGAGGTTGGATCCGATTCCTGACTCTTAAACTGGTCCGCGGCCCAAACCCCTTAAATGGGTAGCATCCCGGATTGGTGAGTCAAGTAAATCCCGGTGGTGGGACGGTGTAGTCCCCAGGCCGGAGGTCATACCGACTTAACATGAGTAAAAGTAAGTAAGTAAGAATGAGTAAGTAAATGAAAGTAAGTAAGTAAAGTAAGAGTAAGTAACATGTAATGAGTAAAAGAGTAATAAGCATTCCGATTAACCCGGATGCGTAATTTGGCTAACTTTGTGAAGGTAAGTAATGTGTATGTCATTGTAATGTTTCTTTGGATTGTATAATGTATTGTATATGTATGTATGTTGTATGCAAAGCATGTATGTATGAAATTAATGAACCGCATGTTTAGTGGACGTCAAATAGTCGGCGTGCCCTTGTTAGCGCTCGGTATATGCGGAGTTTATGCGCAGCGTTTGCTGAGCCCCTTTGGGCACCATTTTTAACATAATGCAGGTACTCGTGAAGGATGAAGACTAGGAGAGTTGAAGTTTGATTTCTTTTTGTCTGTAATGAATGAATTATGAATGATGTACTAAGTAGTACACGGCTGTAGCTTTTTGAGAGCCGGTGTACCATGGGGTACACCTTTTTGGATATTGATAGGATGGAGATTGGGTATGGATGAGTAGTTGGTAGAAACTCATTCTTTGGAAGGATTGGTAAAGGATGTAATTCGATACTTTAAAATACTCGGTAATCCAGCAATGCAAGTATGTTATCTTTTGTAATTAGTAAGTAATTGTAGTAGCTCGGTATACTATGATCATCTGACCGTGACTGTAAGTAAGGTAAGCTTAGCTAGCCGTATGGGCGGTTAGCGGCGTTGTATCACTGCGAACTGATAGAATTAAGGGATGATTGGACGGTTGCCTAGGATTAACGGTAGGGGTGTTACACCACCTTCCCGTGATCTTCGCCCTTAATCTTCATCACTCTGTTACGTATGCTGCCTATTTATCTTGACACACAAAACCTCTATGAATTCTCATGCTTCCCGCCTTCATTCCTAGCCTACTACTGCTTCTTACTCTGTCGATCCTTGCTCTCCAAGCTCAAATCCACAATAATGGCCGCCATTAACTTCAACGGCATCACAATCCCAGCCGAATCTTTAATGATCCCTTTCACCTTCAAGCCTTTCTCCAAGTTCAAGCCACCACCACCACAAATCGCACCGACTCACCCACCAAAATCCCCGTCCAAAACTCTGTCTCCTTCACCACTAGCCAATCCTCTTTCTCCCCAACAAACATCCCCCACCTCCGTCGCGGCCACTGACATTCTTGACACAGAAGTAGAGCAAACTCCCATGCAAACATCACCACCACCACCATCCCAATCCTCCAACCCCGATCTTGAAACCCAACCTTCCCCAAAAACCCAAAACCCTAACCCTCCACAATAAGAAATCACAGAACCTGTGAAATCAACAACCCCCACTCCACCTCCATCCCCCAAGCCAAAATCAAGAAAACACACTTCCTACACTGCCCCAAACCCCGTTCCAAAACGAGTCCTTCGATCTCGTCATAAAGCTCCACCTGCACAACATGACACTGTCTCTTCAGAAACCAACGAGTCCTCCCCGGTCCAATAAAGCAGTTAGTAAAAGTTTCAAGCAATGACACATCCAATAGTGCTACGTCCACCTGCTCCCGCAGACCATCTCCCAAAATAGCTCCAAGAACGGCTAAAATCGACATCTTCACGCAGAGGGATTTGATCATTGAATTAGCCGCTGAGTGTAACTTGGTCAAGGGTAAGTACCTCACCTCTCTTGGGCAACTACAAATCACTTAGGGGAGTTAGTAAGTGTGTTGAAAGTCCAGGGTTGGACCCATTTGTTTTCTGAGCTTTCTGAATGGTTTATGCAAGAGTCTGTTAATTTTTATCAAAATTAAGTTATCCGAATGGCTCTGCACAGTCTCTTGTTCAATCCACACCTATCTTTTTTTATACTGATAAACTGTCTGAAATTCTCAAAATCTCCAACATTGGCCTCACCTTCTATGACAAGGGAGTCAATCCAGAGATCCCTGGTGTAAACCCCGCAAATATCTAGCGATTCTTGTCCTCAAAGAGAATGGTTGGTTCACCTATCCCACGGGCTGATCTCTCAATTCTCCACTAATTCCTCCATTTCCTTGTCATAAAAATATCATCCCATGAAAAGAAGGAAATCAGACGGCCAACTCTCTTGATCTTTCCATCATGTACTGCATTCTACATCGTCACCAACTGAATCTGGCTTTTATCATTCTAAATTACATGGCCCATTTTATGGACACCTCGAGAAACTCTTTGGGTTATACTTTCTAGCTTTCATGGATTTTTAAGTATTTTCAAGTTCCACTGTGACAATCAGAGGTTGAGTCTTTCAAGGAGGTCGACACGATTAATCATAAGTACCTCAGCCGACTCACCTCGATTGACAAGACTCAATTGCTCCCTTCCAGTTCCAGTTGTGATTGTACATGTCACTGCATAAAATTTGTCTACCAATCACACTAGACTGCTCCGACTTGAAGAAAAGATGAACTGACTCATCCAACTGGCAGAAGATTTAGCAGGGAGTGACTACTAACAGGAAAATTGTATGGGAAAAAGATATACAAAATTGAATAAAATAATAAAATAATCCTAAAACTCTACTACGGGTAGCAAAAATCCCGGTCGGAATATAGCGTAAGCAAATTACGACCAAGAGTATTGAACCCAAGGGACTTAATAGAAAATCAGTCATAATCCTGGTAATAACCTATCTTAAAACAAAGGGGGGAAATGTAAATATCAATTCTACACGAAAATAAACTAACTAATAATCCTTACTAGATGGTAGATACAATGTTTTATCCTTGATTCGGAGTAATAATCAATGTAAAAACAAGTATGATCACAAAACCAAGTTGACAAGTTTCAAATTAACAACTTTTGAATGTGTCGGATAGGTTGCCGGACAAAGGATGCACAACACATTCAAGAACTTTGAATGTGTCGGACATCAGACACCCGGCATGTCACCCGGCATGTTCAAAATGTTAAGATTGTTTTGCAGTTTCTTTGTCGAAACACCCTCTCAATCAATTATCGAAACCAACAAATCTCTCGCCGATAAATGAACAAGAAAGAGGAGAATAGAATAGGTTAATTCCAAATCTTAGATCTTATTGCCCATCCATATAACAACAAACTTTAAGACCACTATGATCCCTTAACCAATTCTCTTAGAATTTTGAGGACAAAGAAGAACAAGTAGTGAACTTTATTCTTCTTACACTAGGATCCAAATCTTAGTTTGAAACTTGCTAACTTTATTGATAACCATAAGAGTAATTACAAGGAGAATCATTCCTTACCAAAGATGACAAGGAATTCTACTTCACCATCCACATAGATTAAGAGAAAGAATACACAGGAGATAAGAAAATTGGTCGTAGCCTTAACTCGCCATGGACTTCCTTCTCTTCGCATGGAAAGTTGCATAGAACTTCCTTGGACACCAACACCTTGGATGAGTGCGGAAATGGAGTTGTGAATGGAGTGTATAGGGTTGTTGAAGTGTGTCAAATGATGTAGGCTCTCGGCCTACTTATAGACCTCAAAATCTCCATGTGCCGGGTGGCATACCGGGTCAAAGTCATCCGGCACCACGTGTTAAATATGGGTAACGTTAACGGTCAAAACTGCCAGGTGAAGCATTGCATATGCCGGACAGTAGATGTCCGGCACCGTACCCGACAATATTTGGATTGTTAACTGTAAATAACTACCACTGTTTGGTCAACCGTGGCGACTTTTCACTTATGCCGGATGGAAAGTACCCGACACTAGATCCGGCAATAACATGTTTCTGCTCCAAACTTGTGCTGTGTAGACGTCATCCGACATCATGTCCAGCATCACTTGAAATTTTGACTAGAAATTCATTCCTTGCATGAAAAGCATATAAAAACATAAGTCTGCACAAATAAAACACTTTAATACATAATTTAACATAAATACTATCTATTTAACCTTATTTAGACTAATATACCAATAAATATACTACATAAAATATGATAAGTCTACAGCTTCTCAAGGCCCTACACTTATCTTTTGCTAGTCCTCGAGCAAAACTAGATTAGAAAGGAGTAATTGCTTATGCACAAAACAGATAATCTCTAGAATGACAATTAGATAAACATTTCCAACTGTCTGACTCTTATTCATAAGTATTACTTAATCTTCATTATCTATCAAAAACATACTAATGGGCATAAAATTAAAAGAATTTCAAAACCGATCAAAAACATTTGGGCTATTTTGCAAAGGGATTTTGCAATCACTCCTTTTTCTGGTTTCCACTATTCAGCTATTTTTCAAGAGTTTCTAAATGTGGTCAAGACCCTCATAACGGTTTTTATGGTTCAGCCCTATTTTTCAAGGGTTTTGAATCAACCATGATTTTTCATTAAGAATGAGGAATTTAGGAGAAAACAAAAGGAAAAACTCTCGTTTGTTGCTTCTATTCTGAGGAAATTGTTGCAACCTCAAGGAATGTTTTTCCTTTGGAGGAAGATTTTTCTCTCTTTCTTTGTTTTCTTCTTCTTTCTTTTTCCACAAAAACCCTTTTTAAGATTTTTACCCAATAGACTTTTCATAGTTTGAAAAAGAAAAGAAAATATTACCCAAAAGTAGATAAAGGAAAAAATTAGGAGATAGATCATATACTCATGTTATATAAAAAGAATCAAGAAGTTAAAAACAGGAATCTACAAGTCACTAGAAAGCTTACCTCTTGAGAGAACAAGCATTTATTCATTCCTAATCTTATTTCAATCAAAACATGCAAAAAGCTTAGTAACATAATGATAAGATTTCAACCAACCATATTTAATATATACAATACCATTTTTTTCTTTTTTTGAATATATTAATATATACGAACAAATATAAAAATACTAATAATAACTTTTGAAAAATAATATTTTTTTTGAAGAGGGGACCCTTGCCCTACATTAGGCAGGAACACTGTCCCCAGTGTTAAAAAAAATAGAATAATAAAAAAAAGGAATTTAAAGACAATTAAAAGGAAAAAGTTAGGAAAGGAAGGACTCCCCTGCGGTGAATGAAGACCATACGTGTGAGAGGGCCCGTCCTACACAGCCTTCGGCTAACCGGTGGAATGATCAGAGATGTTGGTGATCAACTTCGCATGCTCCCTCGGATTGACTTGAGTTTGAGATGGGAGTTGACCTGATTGACGAGGTTGTGCCATAAGTTGCTGTATTTGTAACTGCATCGATTTATGCTCCTTACGAATAGTCGAGATCTCGTTGTGAGCATCCTGGGTCTTGTTCATCAGAGCCGACATCATACCACGCAGTTCAGCCATCTCGGCCTCTATGAAGATGCAGGTTGGGATGGTTGGTTTGAAGGGACTCCTCCGTAAGGAGTCTGCATGTATTGCCTCTGACCTCCCTGGTAGCCGGCTTGACTTTGGAAGTTCTGAGTGGGTTGGTTCCCCTGCTACCATGGCTGCCTATACCCTTGGTTGTTGCTCACATAATTCACTTCCTCGGCATTCTGAAAGTCTTGCAATTCAGAGTTCTAGGCGTGTGGTCGTGCAGTAACCACTTTCGCCTACTAAGGAAGATTATTCATTGCCATTTGATCCACTACCTTTTGCAGAGCATTAACCTTTGTTGACGTTTGAGCATTGCTCTACAACAACTGCTCAAGAATTTTCATTAATTTATCAAACTTGGCGTCTCCCTTACCCACTTGATATAAGCCCGCGGTACCACCCCTGGATCGACCTGTGGCCCAATCTTGAATCTCTTCGCAAAGAGATTCAATCCCACTAAGGAATTGATCTCCCGGCTTCTTCAGTATGTCAGCACCAAGGGAGGATAGGATCATGGTTTTACATAGGTTGACCAATCCTTTGTAGAACAACTGAGAGACTTGTTCCTTGGTGAGGACATGGTGAGGACATGTTCGGAGCAACCCTTTGAATATGTCCCAAGTCTCACGGATGTTCTCTAAGCCCGGTTGTATGAAGTTGTAAATCTCGGCCATCATCTCCAGGGTGCGACTTGGTGGCAGGAACTTGTCATAGAACTTAGTTGTCATGTCCTCCCATGTGGAAATAGTACTGGGGGTCAGACTATGGTACCATTTGCTGGCATTTCCCGTGAGACTATGGGGAAAGCGGGAAAGTCTGGCATATTTGCAGGAATTTTGTAATGTGGAGCAAGGCGCCGTCCAGATTAGACCCATCGGACATGCCCAACTCTTTGACACATCGAATCTGATGATATGGCTTTAACTTTTGCCACTTATCGTATTCGTTTTGTGCAAGGAGAGGGAGGTTTATTGCTGGTTTTTGGCCTAGATTGGAAGGCCTGTTGATGTTGCGGATGGTAGGGTTGCCATTTCATAAAGTGTATTTGATGTTATTTGTGTAGGGGTGTGTTTTGTTGGATCTTACGTTGTCTCAAAGAATGAAGCAAGGTCATCTTAATCTCTGGATTAAAGTTGGATAAATCTTCAGGGAGACTATTTGATCGGAGGAGCATTCACCTTCATGACTTTAAGAGGAGCAAAAACAAAATATTAATATAACAAAGTATAGTGTAAAAGCAATAATATAGGAATGTTACGAAGCTAAAAGAAAAATAAATAATATCGAACATGCTAGACATAGTGCCGGGTGTGGCGTATCTGGCATTGGACTTCCTTCATTAGTGTCGGGTTCACTTTACCCGGCATCATGCATGGCATATTCAAACCGAGAGAAAAATAGATGAATCAAAGAAAAATAAATAAGAGGAGAGAAAAATAAAAACGAATGATATAAAAAGTAAGAGATCATCCTTATATGTCTCTACTATTTTACAAAGAATAAAAATTGGAGAGTAGAATTGAATGGGCCGGGCAACGTGCTGGATATAATCTGTCCGGCCCGGACTTCCTCCGATAGTGCTGGGTTCGACTTACCCGACACCTTGTCCAGCATTGAAATACTCCAACCCTTGATATGTTGTTTAAATATTAAACCATGGTATTTTAGGGCTAAAAAAGTGCCTTAGAAACATTAGTGAACAATTTAAACCATAGAAAACACAATAAAGTACCATAAAGATAATTTGAGCAAAAACATGCTCTAAGCTTGGGATAACCTTGTTTAAGAGTTAAAGAGCTTACCAAGACTTTATTAACATGCTAATGGACATGTTAAACCATTTACTAAAGAAAACCAAGCTTGAAAACAAGTTAAAACACAAAATGTGCTTTAAGGAGTCTTAAAGCACATTTTTGAAAAGTTGTCTTAGAAATGGGTTTTGAGTGGCTAAATGCTCATCATTACTATTAAATTAACATGTGTACTACTTAGTATCAAATTAGGAAGTCTAAATCAATGGGAAATCAAAATTTTCACAATTATGTGCATTAATTAGTGAATAGTGCTCAAATAGTGCAAGTTTAGCATTAAGTCAACATAAGTCAATTAAATGGTCAACAAAGACCACAAATATTCCAAGAAGGATAAGGGGGCCGGTTTTTAAGTGTGACTAGCCACACTTAGCTAGTTTAATAAGGAAGAAAGATTGATAAAGGAAGTTCACTATTTGCTTTATCACTTAAATATCTTACAAACTAAACCTCTCACCTCACTTTCTTATTTCCCTCTTGTTTCCCACCGTCTCCAACCTTCATCCTCTCTTATCCATCGGTTTTGCTACAACAACTATACCAATCTCCATCTTCATATGCTTGTAAGTCCTAGCTCCATGCTCCAAAATCAATTTCAAGATCACCAATCTTCTAATTAGAGCAAGCCCTTCAACCTTGTCTTTTCAAATCTTCAAAAACACCATTTCGGTTCCATGGATATCCACCATTGAAGGAGCAAGAACTCATATTTTCTACCTTGTCATTCTCCTTTGCTTCAAGGTAAGGAAAACCAAAGAAAATCTACTTTTCCTCTTATTTTTATTCATGACCGAGAATCACCTCTTGATGGTGTCTTCTCTTGCTCTTTTCTTAGCTTAATTCCAACTTCAAAGGACTAGGAGGAGTCCTCTCTTACTACTTAATCCAACTCTCATTCAATTCCAAGGTAAACTTCAATTTTAATGTTTTAAAACACTTATGTAATCTAGGGTTTATATATGTGTTTAAGTATGAATCTTAAAGCTCATTACCCTTATATGTGTGTATGGTTAGAAGGTTGACAAGTGATCAAGTTCCTTGCTGATTTTCAATCCAAGAAAACAAGAAAAGAAACCTTGAGGAAAAGAGGTAAATGACCTAACTTAATGTGGTTAATGTATCTTAGGAAATTGAGCTTTAAAATGCTTAATAAACTACCTAAGGAGCCAATGGTAAATGAGCTAGAAAACTATCCTCAATGAGGTTATTAAAGACATATGTGTTATACCCAAAATTTTAACCCAGCCCGGAGTAGTCTCTAAGGCATACGTGTTACAAAGGGCAAAATGGTCAAAATGCACCAATGCAGGATTTTCCAAGGACATTCTCGGAATTTTCTATTTTCATATGACTTGTTCATCATCTCCAAACACTTCCAAATATCATAGTCATTATGAAAGGTATTTCATGATTTTCCGATAATGTTTATTCTGGAAATTAAGCTTTTAATAAGCTAGTTTCTTTAATAATTAACACATGAAATAGCCTCAAAATAGAAATAAAAATGTTTTCAAAATTAAAATAAAATTGTCACATGGTTAGCATGACTACATACAGTCATAAACCTGAAATTATTTTATTTGGAACCTTAGCCCAAAATTTAAAAGAGAAATTCAATCATTTTTACAATTTTCTCTCTCTTTTGGAAAATACCGAAATCAAAACAAAATGTCATGAAAGTTTAGCACAACATAGAGGATGATTTTTAGAAACTAATGTCGTTGGAATTTCGTTATTTCGACTTTCCAATAATAAGTTATGAATTTGGGAGATTCCATATTGTCAGATTTTTATCTAATCGGTTATTTATCGAAATAACCTGATTCCAACTCTCAAAATTCCTAAATATCATTATTTACCGTCAGTTAAATTTTCATAATTTTTCTCGGCCTGCAGCATATTCTAAAAAAATCAGATTCCCTTAGAGCACAAAATCAGTGTTTTAGATAAAGATCTTGTTCTATCAACATGGCCTTGCTTCTTCTATAAAAGGACCTTCCAAAAACGACCTAGGGAAGAGGATAACATTCCCAAAGTCAGAAGAGGCAGCCGTCAAGCTTCTCCCCACGTTCTTACACTTCCAAGCCTCAAATCAATATCGAAACCCTGCTGAAATCACCCTGAAACCACTGAAAACACAATATTCCTTCTCCATCAGACTTCCAAACACAAAACCACCAGCAATACAGAAGCAAAAACATCCTTAGCAAAACAAGGAAGAATGGTCCAGAAGCTCGGGTCGAAGTTGAACCGAATCGGCCACCAACAAAGCTTTCAGAGATTCCCGACGTGAAGGAACAGCAAATTTTCGAAATCAAAATAGGTTAAAAACCAAATTCTCTAACCCTTCTGATCTTAATACACTTCTGGTTGAAATTTCTAATCAAATTGAATTTTCCTTGCTTCTAAATTAAGGTTTGTTTGTGTTTCTGCCTAATAACTTGTTAACTAAGTTTCGTATTAATTTTGACTTCAAATTGAATTCTTTCAATTACTAACATCTTGTATATCTTTCAGGCTACGTACCCATAAAATTTGAGTCAAAAACACCATCGGGAACCATCTGAAAACCCCTGTCCGTGGGTTGTCCGTGGCCTCGGACACCCACGGACGGCGACGGGATTTTAAAATTTAAAAAAATTTAGGTTTTGCTAAACTATGTCCTCGCCTACGGACATCCTGTCCGTGGCCCCGGACTTTTCAAATTTGCGTTTTTATTTAAGTTCTGTTTTCGTATTTATTTAATTCAATTGGGGTCCATGGTCTCGGACATCAGGTTCGTGGCTACGAACGTAATTAAAACATGACCTAATTCTGCCTCCGAAACCCTAGTTTAGGTATTTTCATATTTCACTTTAATTTTCTGTCAAAAAATGTTAAAAATACAAAAAAATCAGAAGTGCACACTTAGGTTAAAAACGACTCGTAATAAGCCATAATTAAACTAAGTAGATGAAAAACGACTTCTAGGGGTAATGAAAGTAATTGAACCTAAATAAGTCGAATACCAAGCCCCCGAACCCGAACTCTCCTTTCCTAATTTGATCTAGGTTAAAATTAGGTGGCAACTCATAATAGGTTCCAGTGAGCTAGCTTAACTTTTAATAATTATTGTTATATGACATAGTTATTAATCTTAGGTTATAAGTGGACCTAAAACCCGGTTCCTAATCAGCTTTAATCAACATAGGATAGGGTTTAAAATCGAGGCTCACAGAATGACGACTCTGCTGGGGACAACTTCTTAATATTAACTTGTTTAATTTTCAGAAAGAGGGCTTAACTCGAAAATATTAATTTATGGCTTTACTACTTTGTTTGTTTACTTTCGTGCCCACTTTAAATTTTTGCACCTATGCATCATATGAGAGCGAGGGTCCACGCAAACCGATTTCACCCCGGGACCCGTTTGAGGGTCCCCTGTCAGGGACTCACACCTTTTAGGTGATGTGAATAAGTGGGGGAAAAGAGGATGGTGTCATCTAACCACACCCCCTTAATACCTGGGCTTTAGCCCCAAGCATTTTCCTGGCAGTGTCCTTACCTAGCCCATTGTTTGGTCAGTCAAAGACCCGACCGTAAACGCACACCTTAAGGTGATGTGAAAAAAGTGGGGAATTCCAAAGAGAATAGCGTGCAAGCCCTATTCCTTTGTGGTGACCTAGGCCCATGCCCCAAGCACCTCTCCGGATCGATCCATACCCGGTTTGATTTAAACGTCTAGTGAGGACATGTTGAATTTGTGTGGGCCTTGTTTGCTTGTATGATCGGCCCACTACCCAGCCTAGAGATTGATAGGAACTTATCCTACATCAAAAGCCTAGACTTAGGTGATTTCTCCTTCAGCCTAATTTGAATTGCCAATTTAGTTCTAGGCCCACCAAAAACAAATCCACTTAAAATAATCCACAAGACATGAAAATCAATCACGCCTTTCCATTTTGGCCCAAAGCCCATTCTAGTCTAGGTAAACTTTCTATTTGGGTCCTAGCCCAAAATCCTAGATCTGGGAACCAGCTTTTAGGCCCAATCAGAACCATCTGCTTTCGACCCATTTAAATTCAAGATAGTTTGCGCAACTCATTTATTCCAGTTTCTGGCCCGTAGGCCCAACAAGAACTTCAAAATGAATCTCAGACTTCAAAGTTCCTCTCCCGGCCCAGTGGCCCATTCGTACTTCATACAGTTTCCTTCGGCCTGTGTGCCTCACTTCCAGTTTAAGGGAATTCAGGCCCACACATCTATTCTAGTCTAGAAGTCCCTCTGACCCATATGTCTTACTTCAATCCCAAATCATTTCGGCCCAAGTGCCACATTCCCAAACACATTTTGGCCCAAGTGCCACATTCCCAAATCATTCCAGCCCAAGTGCCACATCGTCAAACACTTTTTGGCCCAAGTGCCATAATCTCACAACACATTCCGGCCCAAGTGCCAACCCATTTATGAATAATTCTGGCATGTGTGCCTCACTTTCAATTCATCCAGGCCCGAGTGCCTAATCCACATTCATGAAACCGTTTCAACCCATGCACCTCACATTCAGGCCAAAGTGTCTCATGCGTCACCCATAGGCATTCCTAGTTCAGGTATTTCGAAGAGCCTACTAAGAGTCCAAGAAGAAGACGAACACAGTCATCTTAGCGACGTCCCGGCGGTCAAGAGCTCGAGTCTTCAGCGTGCCTACTTCAGACGGTTCAGCAGGATTCGGATTCAACAGAAATTTTAGGGTTCCCATGCATTCTACTGCATAACCTGCCATAACTCATCTTTCAAATGCACCTCTCATGTTTTTCAAAGAATGATCATTTTCAAACCACTAAAAAGAAGCATCGATTTTGTTAAATCATCTTCTTCCTCATGGTCACAAGTGAATGAATTTTTTCAAGTCTAAATGGTAAAAAAAAGGGGATTCTGTTTTACATAAATTTCTTTTGCGAAAATTGTTCATGAAATAATTATTTCCGGACAATGGAATGCAAAGACCTGTATTTTGTCTCCCAAAATTTGAACATGCCTTGCCAAACTTCATAACTCACCCCAAAACATCTAACACAACCCACGAAGCGGTTCCAAATCCACATCTTTTAAATTGTTGTCATAAACCCCAAATCAATACTGGGGGCAATCTGAGTTTAAGTTCGTCATCTTTCATCTTTCGTTTAATGTATGAACGAGTTTCGGAGTGAAAATCTTACGAGAGTGTCTTGAGCGGAAAAACCATGAGTGAAAGAGCGTGTCATTTTTACACGACTTTGGAAAGACCACATTTAAAGGTGAGGTAAACGGCATGACTCCAACCGAATGAGATAATTTGTAAATTTACTCTTAGACCTGTGAAAAGTAACAAATTGTGGAGACACGACTATCAGGAATGACGAAGCACCTAGGTACAATACCACATAGCCAAAAGCTTGTGAACCCTAACATTAAACCCTAGACGCCCCCGCTGAGCCTTTCATATATCCCTTTTCTATATTATGAACTCCCTAAAATAACTCATCCAATGATGAATAACCAAACCGGTGACCAAAGGAAGCAGGGAGCCCGACTTTCGAACAGCAACTTCACAAGTCCAAAGAAGCAAAACTACTATCAGCATGACGAAACGATCCGCAAATGGTCCCAAAGTGACACAGGATCCAAAGAGCTCACATCAAAAACAGCTTTCCAAGTTCAAAACCAGGAAACACAAGAACCCCGAGGGAAAAGAGATTCAAAGAAAGGAAAATCTGAAATGCCTAGAAGAAATCCAAAATCGAAAGAAAGAGAGAAGGTGCAAGGCACAACCCAAAAGTCCCAAGTTCCAAGCTCACAAGCGAAGTCATCACGAAGTAGCCAAACGACTTTAGGACAAAGAAGGCAGGTCCGAGAGAAGACGCAAGGTGCAGCTTTGGTCACCCCTTTATGCTCCACATACCTCAAACATCCCTCCATGGTCCAGTTGTCTTTCATCACACCCCATGGCCACGTTATAAGCCTCAAAGACTTCCGACTTGATAGTTGTGTACCCAATCACGTGAAAGTAACAAATCGAATGCGTAAATTCATCAAATATCAAATTCAATGGTCTAGAAGTTGTGACCGTAAGTAAAAAACGAGTGTAAACACCAAACATGTCGAGTGTAGGTTAGGAAACACCAAATCAAAACATAAGCCTTGACCCTGAGAGGACGAGACTCGTTCGCACGTTTAATTAAAGAAAATACTGGGGGCAATCGATCGTTCCGATCAATCACCATGAACTCTAGCTCAGATTGTCCTAAGGAAAAATACTGGGGGCAATTGTTGGTTCCAACAATTGCTATGATAACACCAATTGAAACCCAAAGCTTGAGCACCACCATCTCACCACAGGCACATATAAGCCCTTACCTCCACATCAAACATCTCAGGCCCACATATAAGCCCTTACCTCCACATCAAACATCTCAGGCCCATATAAGCCCTTACCTCCACATCAAACATCTCAGGCCCACATATAAGCCCTTACCTCCACATCAAACATCTCAGGCCCACATAAGCCCTCACCTCCACACAAACGCCACTTCAAGATCATCACTCAAAAGATCTCCACATCAAACACCTCACTCCCACCAGCAGCAAGTTCATCCTCTAAGAAACTAATTGCAGATCTAAAATTCTTGGTCAGGAAATGATTATTTCACTCTTCTTTTTCAGCAGAGTTTTACTTAAGCATTGCCACGTTTGGCACATTTTCCAGCAATTTTTTGCTTTGAACAATTTTCATCATTGCTATGTTTGGCACATTTTTCAGCAATTTCTTGCTTTAAATATCATTGCCATGTTTGGCACATTTTTCAACAGTTTCTTGCTTTGAACAAATATTTTACATGCACTGTGATTGCATTTTACAAACTTTTGCATACACCTCATCATCGCCACGTTTGGCCCTTTTACAATTGGTTTTCACCACATGCATTTGCACAAGACCATTATCTTTCCAACTCATTTTTAGTTCGAGACCCAGAATCAGTGTGAGATCCAACCTTTAGGCTCGTCATAAGACCTAGAACCAATCTTTAGGCTCGTCATAAGACCTAGATCCAACCTTTAGGCTCGTCATAAGACCTAGTACCATCCTTTAAGCTCGTCATAAGACCTAGATCCAACCTTTAGGCTTGTCATATGACCTAGATCCAACCTTTAGGCTCGTCATAAGACCTAGATCCAACCTTTAGGCTCGTTATAAGACCTAGTTCCAACCTTTAGCTCGTCATAAGACCTAGAACTATCCTTTAGGCTCATCATAATACTTGGAACCATCCCTTAGGCTCGTCATAAGACCTAGAACCATCCTTTATGCTCGTCATAAGACCTAGTTGCATTCCTTTAGGCTCGTAATAAGACTCTTTAGCTTACCCACTCTCATCAAACACATTGCATTCATCTCATTCATATAGGCTCGTCATAAGACCTAGTTGCATTATCCAGGCGCATCACAAGACCTGGCGACAGAAAAGTTGGCGAGGTGATGGCAATAAATCCTCCTGTGTTATGTCAGCTTACTTTGGGATCAACGAATGGTGGACGAAGGCAATAAGTCCCCAGGGTTTTTACCAGGAGTTATCCCTGCACACCAGCTTGGGGGCGATGGCAATAAGTCCACATTGGGTCCAGCCAAGAGCATTGGCACGGATTTCGGTCCCCAGAAGCATCCGAGCATCATCAGCATCATCAATATCATCAACATCATCGGCATCATCAACATCATCATCAGCATCATCAGCATCATTAGCATCGCTAGCATATCAGCATTCCTACATCTACACATTATTTAACTTTCTTCATTTTCAGGTAGTCAACGCCTTAGAATAGTTTGGCATCAATTACTTCATCATTAGGTAGTCAACACCTTAGAATAGTTTGACATCATTTCATCTTTAGGTAGTCAACGCCTTAGAATCGCTTGACATTTATTTCATCATTTTGTTTTTAGGTAGTCAACGCCTTAGAATCGTTTGACATCTTTCCATTTTCATTCTCACTCATAGGTAGTCAGCCCCTTAGAATAGCTCGACACAATCTACATATAGGGTCTTTTAAGATCCAAAATTTTGGGGTACCACTCAGGCATCTACTAGTCTTTTCATCTTCATTACAAAGCCTAGTTGATGAGAGGCAATATGTTATACCCAAAATTTCAACCCAGCCTGGAGTAGTCTCTAAGGCATACGTGTTATAAAGGGCAAAATGGTCAAAATGCACCAATGCAAGATTTTCCAAGGACATTCTCGGAATTTTCTATTTTCATATGACTTGTTCATCATATCCAAACACTTCCAAATATCATAGTCATTATGAAAGGTATTTCATGATTTTCCGATAATGTTTACTCAGGAAATTAAGCTTTTAATAAGCTAGTTTCTTTAATAATTAACACATGAAATAGCCTCAAAATAGAAATAAAAAGGTTTTCAAAATTAAAATAAAATTGTCACATGGTTAGCATGACTACATACAGTCATAAACCTGAAATTATTTTATTTGGAACCTTAGCCCAAAATTTAAAAGAGAAATTCAATCATTTTTGCAATTTTCTCTCCTTTGGAAAACACCGAAATCAAAACAAAATGTCATGAAAGTTTAACACAACATAGAGGATGATTTTTAGAAACTAATGTCGTTGGAATTTCGTTATTTCGACTTTCCAATAATAAGTTATGAATTATGGGAGATTCCAGATTGTGAAATTTTTATCTAATCAGTTATTTATCGAAATAACCTGATTCCAACTCTCAAAATTCCTAAAAATCATTCTTTACCTTCAGTTAATTTTCATAAATTTTCTCGGCCTGCAGCATATTCTAAAAAAATCAGATTCCCTTAGAGCACAAAATCAGTGTTTTAGATAAAGATCTTGTTGTATCAACATGGCCTTGCTTCTTCAATAAAAGAACCTTCCAAAAACAACCTAGGGCAGAGGAGAACATTCCCAAAGTCACAAGAGGCATCCGTCAAGCTTCTCCCCACGTTCTTACACTTCCAAGCCTCAAATCAATACCGAAACCCTGCTGAAATCACCCCGAATCCACTGAAAACACAATATTCCTTCTCCATCAGACTTCCAAACACAAAACCACCAGCAATACAGAAGCAAAAACATCCTTAGCAAAACAAGAATGGTCTAGAAGCTCGGGTCGAAGTTGAACCGAATCGGCCACCAACGAAGCTTTCAGAGATTCCCGACGTGAAGGAACAACAAATTTTCGAAATCAAAACAGGTTAAAAACCAAATTCTCTAACCCTTCTGATCTTAATACACTTCTGTTTGAAATTTCTAACCAAATTGAATTTTCCTTGCTTCTAAATTAAGGTTTGTTTGTGTTTCTGCCTAATAACTTGTTAACTAAGTTTCGTATTAATTTTGACTTCAAATTGAATTCTTTCAATTACTAACATCTTGTATATCTTTTAGGTTACGTACCCATAAAATTTGAGTCAAAACACCGTCGAGAACCATCTGAAAACCCCCGTCCGTGGGTGGTCCGGGACCACGGACGGGTTGTCTGTGGCATCGGACACCCACGGACGGCGGCGGGATTTTAAAATTTAAAAAAATTTAGGTTTTGCTAAACTATGTCCGGGCCTACGGACGTCCTGTCTGTGGCCCCGAACTTTTCAAATTTGCGTTTTTATTTAAGTTCTGTTTTCGTATTTATTTAATTCAATTGGGGTCCGTGGTCTCGGACATCAGGTCCGTGGCTACGGACGTAATTAAAACTTGACCTAATTCTGCCTCTGAAACCCTAGTTTAGGTATTTTCATATTTCACTTTAATTTTCTGTCAAAAAAATGTTAAAAATACAAAAAAATCAGAAGCGCGCACTTAGGTTAAAAACAACTCGTAATAAGCCGTAATTAAACTAAGTAGAGGAAAAACGACTTCTAGGGGTAATGAAAGTAATTGAACCCTAAATAAGTCAAATACCAAGCCCCCGAACCCGAACTCTCATTTCCTAATTTGATCTAGGTTAAAATTAGGTGGCAACTCATAATAGGTTCCAGTGAGCTAGCTTAGGTTTTAATAATTATTGTTATATAACATAGTTATTAATCTTAGGTTATAAGTGGACCTAAAACCCGGTTAGATCCTAATCAGCTTTAATCAACATAGGATAGGGTTTAAAATCGAGGCTCACAATATGTGATGTTGTATGTATTTGCAGGTCAAAGGCAATTATTATGTGAGAAATTCAGTGTTTAAGACTAATGCAATTTAAGGGCCTAAGAGCCATGTTATTTAGGGGCCTAAATGCCAAGCAATTTAAATTATGCACTATATTGTGATGTAGAGTAGTGTAAGGTTTAGTTGTGTGTAAAGAACATTTCTTGTGTGGATGAGTGTTCTTGATTGTTTAAAGGTAAAAAACTATGTGTTTTGGTGTAAGAAAGTTCTAGTGAAGCTATGTCAAAATTTGAGTAGGAAACAAGAAGTTTTAGGTGTTTGAATGAAGTTGGTGACCTAGGATTGTACTAAGAGTTGTTAAAGGTTGATTTGGTGAAAGAAAGGGGAATTAAAGTGTTCATGCAAGTTTAGAGCTTAATTGGGTGATTTGAGAAACACCAAAGTCATGGTGAAAGTGAAGATAAGTCATGTGCAAATTTTGGTAATCAAGAGAAAAAATTGTCTTGTAAAGGTTTAAGTAAGTGTAATGCCCCTATTTAACATAAATGCAGCGGAAAATAAAATACTAAGGCGATTACAGATCATCGGGTTCCAAACACCCGACACCAAACCTCACCGATTACAACTTATAAAATTATAAATGCTACGGTCTGAACTCGAGAAAACCAACATAAACATAATAATATCAAAATACATCAACGCTCCACAAATCCTAATTCCCATCCCAATCACTCATACTCTTCGTGGCCACCTGTATAACAATTCGTACCTGCAAGATGAAACCAAGCAGCCCACTCCAAGAGAGGTGAGTCAGTTCCCTGGAATGGAACTGTGAGAAGAGAAGAAATGGTATCAAGCCAGAACAAGACACGTAGAACTTCCGGCCGCTCTAGCCGGATGAGAATAGAGATACATAGAGCATCCGACCGCTCTAGCCGAATGGAAGTAGAAACACATAGGGCATCCGGCCGTACCCAGCCGGATGAAAATAGGACTTAGGCAAGACAAAATATGGCACAACCGACCGTCTGTGGTCGGCCAAAGATACTAGGAGAGGGTAAAACTGTACTTATACATGTAAAGTACAAGCTGGCACCATGAAACCAGTCCCAAAATACTATAAATAGGGGTGTACCCCCACGAAATAAGATGCGCAACATTTGGCAATCAAACTTACACTCGATTCCAACTAAAGGCTTTCTCTCTCTCTCTCTCTCTCCACTCTCACGAGATTCTGTAATCAAGACCAGGTAATGTAGGATAGTAAACCAGATCGGATTGTATTAGGATGCAGTAGTGAAATACCCCGACCTTAAATATGGCGATTAAATTATCCTAATAGGTATTTAAGAGCCTAATAATGCTTAAGTAATATTGGTAAGGAAAAATAAATCCAAAAGAAATAAAGAAACGCTTAAAAAGTGGGAAACGCTAAATAAGCGTTAAATAACCATAGGAGGTATGAAACCTCGGTTAGCGTATGGTAAGGATTCTAAAGGCTTAATTAAGTCTAAATAAATATGAGGGAACAAATCCCGAAGAAAACGGATCCTTAAAACGGATTAAAATCACTAACGAACCTTAAAGCACGTTTTTCGAGGTGACCGGGAAAACGTGTCTTTAAGCGGGTCAAATAGACTCGTAACAATTTTGGTCAACTAAATAGTCATTAATAAATATTAGTGAAGTTTTAGAACCAATAAAATCAATAAACAAGAGATTAGTAAAAACTGTCAAAAACGGTAAGTTGTGGGGTAGAAACATAAATGACCAAAACTTATGTGTCCACTTTGAAAATAAAAAGCAAAAGTAGTATGTGGGTGCTGTGTGTGACCGATGGGGACTCCCCCTCTCACACTCTCTCACACACTCACTCTCTTATTTACAAAAAACAAAAACAATAAAGTAAACTCTCACCTTACCTTATTACCCCCACTCTCACATTCCTCTCTCCTATCTCCCATTTCCCTCCTCACGTACACAGCCTCCCTCACTCACTCTCTATTCTCTTCTCCTTCTTCCATGCGACAGCCATGGTGAAATAAACAAAACCACACAAAACCTCTCTTCTCTCCTCTTGTAACCCTCTTGAACCTTCTCCAAAAATTACAAAAACTACACCATTGGATTCCTCTCATCAAGAGGAACATTTCTCTCTTTTCAAAAATCAAAAACAACAACTTTCGTTTTCATGGGTATACCCCATTTGGAGCTTCAAGACCACCATTAGAAGGCCCTCCTTCTCCTTGTTCTTTTAAGGTAAAAACATTCTCAAAAACTCCATCTTTTTCTAGCCTCAAAGGCAAAACGAATTTGAGACTAAACCCTTGTTTGGTCTCTTGTGTTCTAGCCGATTTTGGCTTGTTGAAGGAGTTGGAAATCTGGTTCTTGAACCACTCCAAGCTTCATTTACACCCTTGGAAGGTAAAGGAAATTCTAAACCCTAGAACTTACGTTAAAGCTTAAGTAATGTTTAGGGATTGGTTTTAGTATTGAAATGGTGTGTATGTATGGGTTATGATATTAGATTGTGAAGTACTATAACCAGTGGAGAAAGAGAGGAAGGAAGAAGAAAGAAGGAGAAAGAAAAACTAGAAGAAAAACAAGGTAAGGATGCTCACTTGTGTAGCTTGGTATATGTATGTATGTAACAGAATTTTAGTAGCTTGAAATGGGTATTGTAAATGGTATTGAGTAGTAGTATAGTGTGGAGGAATACTAAAATGTTTTAAAGCTATAAAAGACATTTAAAAGCTTGTACAAATCTGGAGGAAAGGAATGGTATGTGCAGGGAATTAAATGGAGGTTTAGCACCTAGTATGTGTATTGTAACAGATTTTAGTAGTTGGAAATGTGTAAAGTATATGGCGACGAGTAGTGAGTATATTGTAGTATAATGAGGAGGAGAATGTAACAGTTTTGGAAGTCTAAAAGAGGTTTAAAGACTTGAGAAAACATGGGGTAATGTATGTGTATGTGCAGGAAAAATATTGTGGTATATTGTGTAGAATGATGTGTAACTTGATGTGGGCATTTGAATGGATGTGTGAGCTGAGAATGTGTGTGGGAAATGTTAAAATATAGGGGAACCTCTGCCCAAAATTGTATAGAAATTGAAGGACTTAGTTGTGTAAGAGGAGGAAACTACCTAGGTAATAACTAGGTGTAATTGGAGAACTTAAGGTGAGTAGTTTAGTACTTTGTAACAGATTTAGAAGAGGGTCTAAGTAATGAGGAGAACTAGAGTGGTAAAGTAATGGATTTAGGATGCTAGGAGTAACATTGGTAGAGGAAGTATTGGATGGTAGAAGTTGGTTTAAAAATCTGTAGCAATGAAGAAAGAAAATAGGTATAAGTGCTGGAAATGAAGTGAGGAAAATTGTGTAAGTGGATTGATGGATTTAGCAATAAATTTGATGGATGAACTAAGGTA
Source organism: Limonium bicolor (assembly GCA_023374045.1). NCBI lineage: Eukaryota > Viridiplantae > Streptophyta > Magnoliopsida > Caryophyllales > Plumbaginaceae > Limonium > Limonium bicolor. Next base: position 350,914,568 of record CM041777.1, read on the forward strand.
AATTAGAGGATTTAAATGTTGTTTAAACATGTAGGAAACATGTGGAAATGAGTAGGAAAAGATTGGGTGAGAATTGAGTAGAGTTTGGGATTCAAAATAAGTAATTAAAATGGGTACTGGGCTGGACCGACCCTAGCAGGGTCGGTCGACCCGAAAAATTGTAATCTCGGAAACTTCTGCATCCGACCGACCCAGGGGACCGACCCTGACTGGGTCGGTCGAGTAGAAATTTTAGACGGGAAATGTTTCTGTAACGGACCGACCCAAGGACCGACCCTGGTTGGGTCGGTCGGGTTGGAATTTTCTGTAATTGGAGTCTCTGCAGCCGACCGACCCATGGGTCCGACCCAGGGTGGGTCGGTCGGGTCAAAACACAAAAAAAAAAACTAAAAGATTATGATTAGTATATATATATATATGTATATGTATACCCACTTATACATATGAGCATATATATGTAAGTATACCATTGTTAAACAATGAAAAGTAAGTAAATAAAATGTAAGTATAAGGATGTAAAGACTTAGTAAGTATGAGTTAGGAAACGTAAGGATAATCGAATTAAATTAATGATAGTTAGATTAATTATTCGATTGTATGTAAATCATAGGATTTGATTTGTGAACACCGGAGGAACGTTGGGATACAAGTACAACGGTGAAAGGTATGATTTCTTCATGCCCTGTATCCTAATCTGGTTACCCCGATTTGTGTGCTTATTTGATCACCTAATAAGATAAATGCATGAATCGGACTATATTGCACCTACTTGTGCTTGTTTACATTGTTCTTGATATTTGCCTCGAACAATAGTTTGTATAATTCACGAATTGTATGAATGATGATGAAGTGTATAGTATTCTGTAGTGTACTTGTATATTGTAATGTATCTCGTAAGTATGTATTTATGGGTATTGTACTATTGTGGCTTGAATGTTGACTTGTGCTAATTCCTAAACTATCTAACTCCTAACTTAAGTGAGTAAATTGGAATGAGTACAAGTCCGATATAGCTTCGGCCACGCGTGAGGATGCGGAGTCACAAGAGGTTGGCTGCAATTCCTGACTCTTAAACTGGTCCGCGGCCCAAATCCCTTAAATGGGTAGCATCCCGGATTAGTGAGTCAAGTAAATCCCGGAGGAGGGACGGTGTAGTCCCCAGGGCCGGAGGTCCCGACGACTTAACTTGAGTAGAGTAAGTAAGTATGGATCCGTAAGTATGAGTATGAGTATGTATGTGTATGAAGTAACGAGTAAAAGAGTAATCTCCACCCGATTAACCCGGGTGGACCAATGAAGCTAACAAAATTGTGTATTGTGTATGTAATGAGTATGTGTATTTCGGAAGAAGGTAAGTATGTATTGGATGGTTCATTGTATTCCTTGTATGTAATGTAGTGTATGTATGTATGACTTGCGTAAGTATTGTTGTATGTGTATAAGAGCATGTATGCATGTATGCTTGTATGAAAATGAACCGCATGTATACGACCAAGTGGTCGGCGTACCCTCACTAGTACGCGGGGTATGCGGTTATCATGCTCGGCGAAAGCTGACCCCTTCGGGGGACATTTTTTAGTGTGCAGGTACCCGAAACGGATATGGTCGAGGAAGAGACCGGAGGCACACCCTGGTAGTTGGAAGTAAGTAGCGTGTGAGGAACGGGTAGTAAGTAGTCTCTTAGTGAGTATGTATGAGACTTGAAGAAATAGTACATTGTATAAGGATCTTAGTAAACTCGGTATGTAGAATATATTGTATGGTATTTGAAGTATTGTATCGAATGGAAGATTGTAGCGTGTATTGGTGTATGAAATGTATATGGTGGATATGTAATACTTGGGATTCCGGTCCATCAGACCGATGCTGTAAGTAGCAGTAGTAGCCTTGTTAGTCACGTGGGTGGCTAACGGCATTGTAGCACCCAATGGATGTAAGTAGGTATCCGCTGCGTGTATCTGATGAGTAAGGGGATTGGACGTTAATGACTGTATTAATGACTGGAAATACCGAGCTTAGGAATACCAAGTTAGGAATTAGAAGCTTAGGGCTAAGGGCTGAGTGTTAGCATTAGAGATATGCTAGATAGGAACTACCGGTGAGTACCGGATACCTACAATACCAGACCCGCCCTCCACTAACCCTATTGTATAACTTGGGAAAGGACGCCAGAGAGAAGAAAAGTCTTCTCATACACGGGGAAACCCGATCTGGCAGTTGTGAAGCAATCACACGTTAAACAAGAACCGACACATGGTAGATTCCAGGAACTGGAAGTCCCGGAGATGGACCCCGGCTGAACCACAACACCGCACGTAATAGCGGTAGAATGAGCACTCCAACCACGAGGAGGCTATAACTTGCAACAGCATGGGGCGACCTGCTTAGCAGTCGCGAAACCTAGCTAACCAACCAGCAGCAGGAAAGGAGCACTAACCGTGCAACGAAATGGAAGAGGAGCAGTAATGGAACCCGAGACACAAGTCTGCGGGACAACAGTAATAGCCAAGCAACACCACCAACGGTATGCTAGCTGGCTAAGGACATGGTCGGGAGTGATTGACTCCAAAACTACAACGCCAAAAAGGTTACAAACCTGGCCAACATAGCTCAGACAGCTACAAGAACATTCACAAGATATAAGCTGACACGCCTACTACCGTAGTGCCTAAACAACCCAGGCTCAGTAACCACAACAAACGTGTGGGAACGAGCAAAAGGGAACAACATAACCAAATCAAAAGGGGAACCTCCAAGGATTGGAGAAATACCCTGATCAATGACAGCCATGTCAAACTTACTAAGAAGTTACTCGGAAGAGTAATTAACCCAAGTAAATGATCAACAAGATCAAAGGAAGAGTCAACAAGACTATCGAGAACCAGTGAAAACCATACCGTGACCGGTACAGGACTAACCAAAAAACCAACAGTACCACGCACTTGCCACGGCAAGTGCAGTAAAGGCAGGAACATGTAGAGGAACTTTAACACACCACAGGTACATAGTAATGTACCGTGACAGCAGTGAAGCAACTATAGGATCACAAATCCTGAAAGCTAGAGAACTCAAACCTTGGAAAGGCCTGACGACCTGACCATTGTATTAAGGACATACCAGTCAGCAAGAAGCTGGACTTGGTCAAGACCTCAACATGGCTATGCCATGAAGAACATCTTTTAACACCGAACCGTTATTTTAAACCAAGTTTTCTTTCAAAACCACAAACCTTCTTTTAAAAACCTTGGAATTCTAAACAAACCAACAGAATTACGGTGAGTATCACAGATTGATACAAGAAGAGTTGACAATAGAATACTTCACCTAGGCGTGTGACGAACACTACGAGTGTACCCGTTACGGGATGTGGGACAACCGCACTCCGAAGGAGCTTGCGGGCCCGACATATAGTTGGGTAAGTGGTAACGTGTCAATATGGTACCCCACGTATGTATACATGTAGTGTGCGACGCACGGGAAGTAGTCAACTCCGTTCTACGGACCATGAGTGAATTTTAACCAGAACAAATGGACACCACAGACAACCAAGGAGAAGGAAACTCAGTTAAGGAATAAGTATAAGGAACTCAGAGAATCCATCTGAAGATGAGGAATGAGAATTAGGAAGCGCAAGGAGCGCAGACTAGTAAGAATAGACAATGGATATGTCTCAAGATGTCAAACCAACACCTGACAGCTGGAAGGGATACCCAGCCTGAACACAGTAAGGTAAAAACCTAACGTGAACACCACAATGCTCAACAAACGGGACAGGACTCCCGAGAGCAATCACCAGGTTACCATAAAGTAAAACCCATCATTGAAGGGAATATTACACCTAGTCTTAAACACTAGGAACAAATATAAACGGTCTACCCAACGACGGGAGACGTAATAACCCGAAAAAGATAGCTTAATGCAATACCGCGAGACGGTATAGAGGACAACACATGTTGTAAACATTAGCCGGATGTAACGGCATAACTAACAACACCCAAGGAGCAAACCTTGAAGGGTGTCTGAATTAACAACAATCAAACGAAGCGTCATAATAAGACCACGAAAGCTGCAACGAACACTCGGTTAGGGCACCGAAGGGATTTCACTTAATAGGAAATACCCTAAATTACTAAAAGGCACTGATTAACATCAGAATGCTAGGAAGGGCCTCCTATGAACGGAAGCGTGATGGCACGACTTGCCGTGGAGCCCAGTAATACCTCCAACCTATGGGGTATAGAAGGAGTGGAAACATGTATAAGCAGCTTGCAAAGAGCATGGCTTGCAGCAATGAGGCTTAAAAGCCATCAACCAACTATGTTATGTAAACCTTAACGGTTGCATAACCCATACCATTTGATAACAAGACTTGCAAGAGGGATTGCCTCATACGACAAGAAATCAACAACTGGACCATAAAGTCAAACGCTTGGAGTAATGGCCAACTCAATGTCACTGTCACTAGAGCATCAGCCTAGTATACAGTTGACGGAGCTCTTAATTACCGCCATGCCTTCTGTAGCAATGGTAGCGCAGAGGCATGAGAATCATGATAATGCCAACATTGGCCCAGTCCACACTTGGACACTACGAGAAACCCAAGGGAAGATACCCCTCGTTAGCCTAAGACCTCCAATGTGGTGAAGATGTGAACCCTTAGAAAGGCTTCCATCTATTATAACAGTAAGCCTACGCTTATGAATATTGTCAAGGGGCGATGGAATAAGGAAATGAGATTTCCAAACCATTACGACTTAAGGAGTAAGCATACTCCATATGCACTCAAGCATGTGGTGAACCATTGTATAAACACCAACATGGTAAACCTAGTCATGAGACCTATGAGTGGAGATAACCCCTCAACAAGAACCTTCACTTACCAGTGATGAAATACCCTCCAATGGGAGAACGGGACCAGAAAATCCCTGAAGTTTCATGGGATGTCCTGGTAATATACATACAAGCAAAACTACACAGCCAGAGCCTAAACCAATGCTCAGCACCGAAAGGCATAACTAATAACAAAGCAGTTAATGTGAACACACATTGAACACCATGAATGGTTAACGCTCAAGAGAGCTTATGACCCGATGAGTTATCTCATCCTTGGTCAACCAAGATACTTGGTGAATTGTATCACAAATGATGAAAATAATGTGAGGAAAGCCAACCTACACATGAAACCTAAACTGAAATAAAACATCCCCACAATGGGAAGATAGTAGTAGTGCGGTATGCTACAACAACCGTCATACACACGAACATTGGAAACCCCAGGGTATTCATACCATAAGGGAATGGCGCCAATGACAATGGCAATGAGTAAAGAGAAATTATCACAGTAACAGAAACAGTAAAAACGATGTTGTATAATGAGTAAGAATACGGTGCGCAACAAGCGACCGATATGAGGAAGTAGCAGACAATGACACGGAGTATAAGTACGAGATGACACACAGAAATATTCTTTCCTATCACATAAGTGACTTACTGTCAAGCGTTTACGCCTCTGCACTCTGTATGACTGAGTGTTTTGGCATTGCACTTGTGCAGCTAATGATCTAATGGGATGGCTAAGGATATGGAGAATGTAAACCGTAGTAGATCCTTCCTTTCACCAACAGACATGGCAAGCCAATTAGGCAAGCTTAGCAACAACCGTGCGGCCTAAGGCCAAAGAAGCACGAAGAGTGCGAAACACACTAACAATCACAGATGTGAATTCCATTGGAATGTAAGGTGAAAGGAGATATAGGAAAGTCACTAAGACCGACGCATAGAAATGCAAGGTCATACAAGTAAAGAACACTTGTACTGAACCAGAAGAACTGGTATGATTTAAAAGCTAGTGACAACAGAGGAAGCACTACAACTAAGTAGTGACTTAACCTCGCCCGACAATAAGTCGGAGGAGCTTAACGAATAATCGTAGAAGCACGAATAGCATGTGTAGAAGATTGCCAGAGAGCTGGTTATAAACCTACAACTCATTGAGTTCAAACACGGTAAAAGAATACCGCATTTGTTTAGTAAACCTTATCCCCATAATAGACGGATAAAAGCTTATGTATAGCACATTAAGGATAACACGAAGGGTAAGTAACCCGAGTTATCAGGGTCGCGCAGCAGAAGCTAGTGGGCCCTAGCTAGGAGATAATATACCTAGTAAGTATAGTAGAATGGCTACTAATGCCGTGAAGCCTAATAGGCTGGAACCAAATTAATTATGAGTTAGATAAACTCATATAAGAATTCTTGGTGCAAAGACTAAACCATTGGTATGGTTAAGACCCTTTGACCAGAGCATATTCTATAGTACACCGTAGTGAAGCTAAACGCTTCAGTCTGCCCAAACTAATTAAACCAATGTTTAATAATAATAATATATGGTAGATTACGTGGGCGTAATCCCTTTTAAGGGGGGTAGAGCGAAAACCGCTTAATATAAGTTTTGTGAATAAAACACATAAACCGTAATGTGCATAGCACAAATGAGAATCAAATTGATGATTGGTACTATGTTAAACAAACATAAGTACTCATTCATATTGTAATTATGGTAACTAGGCATTAAACATGCAAATACCATATGAGGAATGTACCTATCTTGTAACACCAGCGTAAGAGTATCAGTAAAAGAAAAGTAATGAGTAGTGGACGGAGCTCCACAAGTATTGTAACCTTTGAGGAAGTAGTACGAAATGAATGGGATAGTAGACGAATGAAGTTTATGAGTAGTGGAATCGTAAGTAAAATATTTGAAACAATTGTAGTCAATTAAATCTTATAAAAGTAGTACTCCTTAGTTAGAATATAGGATATGATGGTGAGTAATGGATGGAAGTAGTGAAGGGTGAGGAAATAAGCATTAGGATTGAACCATGGAGTAAAGCATTTGGGAAATAGAGTGAGGATGATTGATGGACTGACTCCATCCTTTGGAGATGCATGAATGACTAGGAAGAGTAAAAAGATAGAAAATGAAAACAACTAAATTATTTGCTTGTTTGAAACTGATGTGGGAAGTCGAACTTGATCCTGATCAGATCAAGGGAAACCGAACACGAATTGGGGTGGAAAGATAGTTCAACACTGATGCTGATCACATCAGGGTCGAATGATTCTTGAAGCTCCCCTTAAGTGGTCACAAGAATCACACTTAGGATAGAAGTAATGAATATAAATTGGAACTTGGGGTTGTATGCTTTAGGAAGATTTCTAATTAGTAGTTGTGAAAGAATTTTCTTAGATTGGAGAGTAAGTAATTGTTGGAAGTTATACCGGAGAATAACAGTAGGTAACATGTTGTATTATTCCAAGGGCAGCGGGACATAGAGGAGTCCTGTGTCGAGATGACCTGAGTGCCTGCGGGATTGTGATGGGTATTGCATTGCTTTGGGGATAACTTTGCACTGTATGTACGTATAAATGTGGTAATGAGGAACCGGATGGTAAGTAGTAATATGGATTGGAGTAGGTATTGTACATTGGTATGGTATGGAAAGGAGAAACCTTGAGTAACGAATCTGGGAATTGTAAGGAGGAGGAATGTATGGCTTTGGTATTAGGCAAGTATAAATGAGTAAGTACAGTAATCCCATAACCTCGAACAACTTTGAGGACAAAGTTCTTAAGGGGGGTAGATTGAAATACCCCGACCTTAAATATGGCGATTAAATTATCCTAATAGGTATTTAAGAGACTAATAATGCTTAAGTAATATTGGTAAGGAAAAATAAATCCAAAAGAAATAAAGAAACGCTTAAAAAGCGGGAAACGCTAAATAAGCGTTAAATAACCATAGGAGGTATGAAACCTCGGTTAGCGTATGGTAAGGATTCTAAAGGCTTAATTAAGTCTAAATAAATATGAGGGAACAAATCCCGAAGAAAACAGATCCTTAAAACGGATTAAAATCACTAACGAACCTTAAAGCACGTTTTTCGAGGTGACCGGGAAAACGTGTCTTTAAGCGGGTCAAATAGACTCGTAACAATTTTGGTCAACTAAATAGTCATTAATAAATATTAGTGAAGTTTTAGAACCAATAAAATCAATAAAACAAGAGATTAGTAAAAACTGTCAAAAACGGTAAGTTGGGGTAGAAACATAAATGACCAAAACTTATGTGTCCACTTTGAAAATAAAAAGCAAAAGTAGTATGTGGGTGCTGTGTGTGACCGATGGGGACTCCCCCTCTCACACTCTCACACACTCACTCTCTTATTTACAAAAAACAAAAATAATAAAGTAAACTCTCACCTTACCTTATTACCCCACACTCTCACATTCTCTCTCTCCTATCTCCCATTTCCCTCCTCACGTACACAGCCTCCCTCACTCACTCTCTATTCTCTTCTCCTTCTTCCATGCAACAGCCATGGTGAAATAAACAAAACCACACAAAACCTCTCTTCTCTTCTCTTGTAACCCTCTTGAACCTTCTCCAAAAATTACAAAAACTACACCATTGGATTCCTCTATCAAGAGGAACATTTCTCTCTTTTCAAAAATCAAAAACAACAACTTTCGTTTTCATGGGTATACCCCATTTGGAGCTTCAAGACCACCATTAGAAGGCCCTCCTTCTCCTTGTTTTTAAGGTAAAAACATTCTCAAAAAACTCCATCTTTTTCTAGCCTCAAAGGCAAAACGAATTTGAGACTAAACCCTTGTTTGGTCTCTTATGTTCTAGCCGATTTTGGCTTGTTGAAGGAGTTGGAAATCTGGTTCTTGAACCACTCCAAGCTTCATTTACACCCTTGGAAGGTAAAGGAAATTCTAAACCCTAGAACTTACGTTAAAGCTTAAGTAATGTTTAGGGATTGGTTTTAGTATTGAAATGGTGTGTGTATGGGTTATGATATTAGATTGTGAAGTACTATAACCAGTGGAGAAAGAGAGGAAGGAAGAAGAAGAAGGAGAAAGAAAAACTAGAAGAAAAACAACAAGGTAAGGATGCTCACTTGTGTAGCTTGGTATATGTATGTATGTAACAAATTTTAGTAGCTCGAAATGGGTATTGTAAATGGTAGTGAGTAGTAGTATAGTGTGGAGGAATACTAAAATGTTTTAAAGCTATAAAAGACATTTAAAAGCTTGTACAAATCTGGAGGAAAGGAATGGTATGTGCAGGGAATTAAATGGAGGTTTAGCACCTAGTATGTGTATTGTAACAGATTTTAGTAGTTGGAAATGTGTAAAGTATATGGCGACGAGTAGTGAGTATATTGTAGTATAATGAGGAGGAGAATGTAACAGTTTTGGAAGTCTAAAAGAGGTTTAAAGACTTGAGAAAACATGGGGTAATGTATGTGTATGTGCAGGAAAAATATTGTGGTATATGTGTAGAATGATGTGTAACTTGATGTGGGCATTTGAATGGATGTGTGAGCTGAGAATGTGTGTGGGAAATGTTAAAATATAGGGGAACCTCTGCCCAAAATTGTATAGAAATTGAAGGACTTAGTTGTGTAAGAGGAGGAAACTACCTAGGTAATAACTAGGTGTAATTGGAGAACTTAAGTGAGCAGTTTAGTACTTTGTAACAGATTTAGAAGAGGGTCTAAGTAATGAGGAGAACTAGAGTGGTAAAGTAATGGATTTAGGATGCTAGGAGTAACATTGGTAGAGGAAGTATTGGATGGTAGAAGTTGGTTTAAAAATCTGTAGCAATGAAGAAAGAAAATAGGTATAAGTGCTGGAAATGAAGTGAGGAAAATTGTGTAAGTGGATTGATGGATTTAGCAATAAATTTGATGGATGAACTAAGGTAAATTAGAGGATTTAAATGTTGTTTAAACATGTAGGAAACATGTGGAAATGAGTAGGAAAAGATTGGGTGAGAATTGAGTAGAGTTTGGGATTCAAAATAAGTAATTAAAATGGGTACTGGGCTGGACCGACCCTAGGACCGACCCTAGCAGGGTCGGTCGACCCGAAAAATTGTAATCTCGGAAACTTCTGCATCCGACCGACCCAGGGGACCGACCCTGACTGGGTCGGTCGAGTAGAAATTTTAGACGGGAAATGTTTCTGTAACGGACCCCCAAGGACCGACCCTGGTTGGGTCGGTCGGGTTGGAATTTTCTGTAATTGGAGTCTCTGCAGCCGACCGACCCATGGGTCCGACCCAGGGTGGGTCGGTCGGGTCAAAACACAAAAAAAAAAACTAAAAGATTATGATTAGATATATATATATATGTATATGTATACCCACTTATACATATGAGCATATATATGTAAGTATACCATTGTTAAACAATGAAAAGTAAGTAAATAAAATGTAAGTATAAGGATGTAAAGACTTAGTAAGTATGAGTTAGGAAACGTAAGGATAATCGAATTAAATTAATGATAGTTAGATTAATTATTCGATTGTATGTAAATCATAGGATTTGATTTGTGAACACCGGAGGAACGTTGGGATACAAGTACAACGGTGAAAGGTATGATTTCTTCATGCCCTGTATCCTAATCTGGTTACCCCGATTTGTGTGCTTATTTGATCACCTAATAAGATAAATGCATGAATCGGACTATATTGCACCTACTTGTGCTTGTTTACATTGTTCTTGATATTTGCCTCGAACAATAGTTTGTATAATTCACGAATTGTATGAATGATGATGAAGTGTATAGTATTCTGTAGTGTACTTGTATATTGTAATGTATCTCGTAAGTATGTATTTATGGGTTTGTACTATTGGCTTGAATGTTGACTTGTGCTAATTCCTAACTATCTAACTCCTAACTTAAGTGAGTAAATTGGAATGAGTACAAGTCCGATATAGCTTCGGCCACGCGTGAGGATGCGGAGTCACAAGAGGTTGGCTGCAATTCCTGACTCTTAAACTGGTCCGCGGCCCAAATCCCTTAAATGGGTAGCATCCCGGATTAGTGAGTCAAGTAAATCCCGGAGGAGGACGGTGTAGTCCCCAGGGCCGGAGGTCCCGACGACTTAACTTGAGTAAGAGTAAGTAAGTATGGATCCGTAAGTATGAGTATGAGTATGTATGTGTATGAAGTAACGAGTAAAAGAGTAATCTCCACCCGATTAACCCGGGTGGACCAATGAAGCTAACAAAATTGTGTATTGTGTATGTAATGAGTATGTGTATTTCGGAAGAAGGTAAGTATTGGATGGTTCATTGTATTCCTTGTATGTAATGTAGTGTATGTATGTATGACTTGCGTAAGTATTGTTGTATTGTGTATAAGAGCATGTATGCATGTATGCTTGTATGAAAATGAACCGCATGTATACGACCAAGTGGTCGGCGTACCCTCACTAGTACGCGGGGTATGCGGTTATCATGCTCGGCGAAAGCTGACCCCTTCGGGGGACATTTTTTAGTGTGCAGGTACCCGAAACGGATATGGTCGAGGAAGAGACCGGAGGCACACCCTGGTAGTTGGAAGTAAGTAGCGTGTGAGGAACGGGTAGTAAGTAGTCTCTTAGTGAGTATGTATGAGACTTGAAGAGATAGTACATTGTATAAGGATCTTAGTAAACTCGGTAGAGATATATTGTATGGTATTTGAAGTATTGTATCGAATGGAAGATTGTAGCGTGTATTGGTGTATGAAATGTATATGGTGGATATGTAATACTCGGGATTCCGGTCCATCAGACCGATGCTGTAAGTAGCAGTAGTAGCCTTGTTAGTCACGTGGGTGGCTAACGGCATTGTAGCACCCAATGGATGTAAGTAGGTATCCGCTGCGTGTATCTGATGAGTAAGGGGATTGGACGTTAATGACTGTATTAATAGTAGGGGTGTTACAAGTAGACTATTTCATTTGGCGCCGTCTGTGGGAAACGAACAGCAAGAAGCGACCACGAGACCACCTAGAAACAGGGAAGTAATCTGTGACGATTTGTAGTGGAAATCCTGAAACGACTAATGACATTTTTTGCAGGATCTGAATACGAGAAATGGCTCCAAGATCAAAGAAAACACCGAAGAATGCCACCGAGGATGACAATCGCGTTGAAGAAGAAATGAGCTCAGAGATGCCAGAAGCCATCTCCAAGAAAGATCTCGAGGATATGCTAAAAGGACTAGTCAGATCGATTGACGAAAAGATTGTAGAGGGAAACGAGACTCTACAGCAGGAATTAATGCAAAGGGACGAGGAATATCAGAAGAAATGGGATGAAATGACTGAGGCCATAGAGCAACTGAGAAACAAAGATTCCAGAGGCAGTAATGGTGAAGAAAGCAAAGATCGGAAACGCAATTCAATCATTAGTGAAGAAGAAATGGAATAGGATGACCAGATAGACATGAGCTTGTACCCCTTCTCAGAGCGGATAAGAAAAGCAAAACTCCCGCCGCATTTCGTTGCCCCGGCGATTGAGAAATATGATGGGACAGGAGACCCCGCTCAGTATATTAAGAAGTTCATGTTTGCCATGAACACTCAGGGGATCAACTCCCCGCTCTCTGCAATTTATTCCCCGGAACGCTTTCAAAGAGAGCGTTGGGATGGATCTCCACGAGACCGCCACAGTCCATCACGAGCTTCAAACAGCTGACCGAAGAATTCCAGCAATACTTCGCTGCGAGTAAGAGGGTTAAAAAAGAAACAATAGAGCTGATGGACGTTAAGCAGCGAAAGGGGGAAACCGTGAAGGAGTACAGTGAACGCTTCCATAAGAAGGTCGCGGAAATTGATGATATCGATGAGAAGATCTTGATCAAAGCCTTAGGTAACGGTTTGGCTCAACCTCGGCTTGCCGGAAAGATCGCAAAAAAGCACCGAAAACTCATGGAGAGTTAGCTGAAATGATCCATGATTTTTGAAATCTGAGATAGCAGAAAACAAGGCTAAGGAGCTAGCAGATCGCTTCAAAATCGCAGCGGCACCAGAAAAGAAAGAAGGGCATGGAGGAAATGCCGGAAGAGGAGGGTCAAGATACAAGCCATATTATGGCAATTCGACTGCCGGATCTTCCTCTCAGGGGCCACAGCATCAAGGGGCAAGGACCATTGTGTACATTGACCCAGGGAAATATGCTGCTGCAGTAAGAGAGGGATACCTCCCTCAGCTGAGAAAGCCGCCGCAAGGAGAAATTCCGGTTGCATTCTGCGAATACCACGGATACCGCAGCCACCGGACTGTAAACTGTGCTACCTTAGCCAAAGAGCTTCGAATCATTGAGGAGAATAAGAAGAAGGGAAAGTAACCAGCCGGAGCACAAAGGCAATACGGTAGTCAACAGGGCGGAGGCCAGAATGCACCACGTGGACGGCAAGAGGAAGAGATTCACCCCAGGCTTGATCCTGGCAAATCGGTGGGTATGATAACAGGTCTGTGAGGAAGGAAAGCAAAAGTTCCTTCTCTTTTCATTCGGATAGCATTCGAAATTACACATCCAGACAATTTGCTTTTATGTTACTCCAAGAACATCCCTGATAAGTTTAGTATAACCTTTTGTAATCTGCTTTAAGATGAGAATCTTATATCTCTTGTTTTCCCTAAAATCTGAACATATAGAAGTAAAAATGTTAAGTATCACGTTACTAAAAAAAAGGGAAACAGACTTTCCATTTTTCGCATTTCTTACAGTGAACCCCCTTTCCTCCCAAAGAAGAAAGCTAACAAAACTTTCTCTAAGAAAACTCACAGGGCTTTTTTCGGAGGTAGGACCGCTAACCCCTAATGAAAGAAAAGGCACATTCATCAAGTGCATCAGGAACTCCCGGAGAAGAAAATCGCCAAAAAAGAAGGTTTTCCTCCAATCTTCTTCTCCGACGAAGATGAAGATGGAGTGCTATACCCACACAACGATCCACTTGTCATTCGTGCACAGGTAAATGATCGAATGATGGAAGGAATCCTGATCGATAGTGGGGCTGGAGCAAATGTCATATCAGCCGAGGCGGTTAGGAGGTTGGAAGTGCCTGAGGACCGAATCAAGCCATATTCGGCGGTTCTAGGAGGATTTGTAGGAGGCGTCTCTACCACGTCTCTCCGGCAGTATAGACTTTACAATGACCCTGGGCCAGGGAGACGAAAGGAGAGCGGAGAAACTCACGGCTTTTATTGTGCCAGGTCTGTCTGGATATAACATGTATCTTGGAAGGCCAGGAATCAATGCTTTCAAAGCCATACACAGCACTCATCACTTAAAATTGAAATATTTAACCACAAACGGGAAGGTGGTTACAATAAGAGGAAGCCAAAAGATGGCCCGAATGTGTGAAGTCCACATCATGGACAGCCTTCCTAGTGAGGAGATGGTCAAAACCGTAGGATCGGACAAGGAGTTCAAGGGAAAGTTACCTTCTTCCCCGGGTCAAGTCAAGAAAAGGAAGGATGTCAAACAACTCAAGCCCCCCCAGAGAGGTACATTTAAAATCTGACCCTTCTAAATTTTTTAAAATAGGAACTGCGTTTGACAGTGGAGAACAAACTCACTTAATGAGGTTCTTGGAAAAAAGAAGGGCAACATTCGCCTGGAGCACGGACGAGATGCCCGGAATAGACCCAAGCGTTATCCGGCATGAGCTCAGGGTAGACCCTAAATCCGGCGGTTAGGCAAAGAAAAAGGGTAATAGGGGAAGAAAGAGATTTGGCTGCACGAACCGAAGTCCAGAAACTCCTCAAAGCTGGATTCATCAGGGAGGTAACGTACCCACGATGGCTGGCTAATGTTGTCATGGTCAAAAAAGCAAACGGGAAGTGGAGAATGTGTGTGGATTTCACAGATTTGAATAAGGCATGTCCGAAAGATTTCTACCCCCTACCATCAATAGATAGATTGGTGGTTTCAACTGCTCAAAGCTCTGTGTTAAGCTTTCTAGATGCTTTCTCCGGCTATAATCAGATAAAAATGAAAGAAGACGATTCGGAAAAAACATCCTTTATCACTTCAGCCGGAACATTCTGTTACAAGGTAATGCCTTTTGGATTGAAGAACGCAGGAGCTACCTTTCAGCGAATGATTGACAAAGTATTTTGTCAACAACTTTCCTGGAACGTGGAAGCTTACGTCGACGATATAGTCGTAAAAAGTCCATCAAAAGAACAACACATGAAGGATTTAGAGGAAACGTTCGACACTCTGGACAAATACCAAATCAAGCTGAACCCAGAAAAGTGTGTATTCGGTGTAACCAAAGGGAGGTTTCTTGGCTTCATTGTTGGACAACGAGGTATTGAGGTCGATCCGGAAAAAAGTCAGGCAATCCTCAACCTTTCTCCTCCAAAAAATATCAAAGACGTCCAAGCCTTGAACGGGAGACTCACAGCATTAAGCAGGTTTTGTTCCAAGCTTCAGGAAAAATCAATCCCGTTCTTCAATATCCTAAGGAAGAACAGCAGGTTCCAATGGGGACAAGAGTGCATAGACGCATTTGAGAAAATCAAAGAAATGCTTCGGGATTTGCCTAAATTGGGCGTACCTGCCCCAGGCCAGGATCTCTACCTTTACTTGTCCGCAACAATTGGGCAGTTGCAGCTGTCTTGATTATGGAAGAGAAAAGGGAAATACCAGTCTACTACACTGGTAAAATATTGAGCCAACAGAAGGACGGTATACAATAGAGAAAATCCTGTTTGCATTAGTGGTGGCGTCAAGGAAATTACGGCCCTACTTTCAGTCGCATCGAATCTTTGTCAGGACCAACTGGCCACTCAAGCAAATAGCTAACAATCCAAATGCTTCCGGGCCGGATGGTGAGCTGGACAGTGGAGCTAACACAATATGAATTCACTTCTTACCCAGAACAGCGATTAAAGCACAGGCCTTGGCAGACTTCATAACAGAAACAAACTTTGCAAGAGAAGAGAAACGGCTCCAAAACCCATACACCATCTTGGTTGACGGAGCCCGATGCAAAAGTGGGGCAGGAGCTGGAATAGTAGTACAAGCTCCGGATGGACAAAGCCTAAATTACGCCTTCCGGCTAGATTTCGATGTTACCAACAATGAAGCTGAATACGAAGCCCTCATCCAGGGTTTGGAGGTGGCTGCCGCCCTAGGGGCAACAGGTTCCATAGGAAGATACCCTCTCTTTTTTTTCCTTCCTATAAAATCCTGTTGAAAATAAAGCTCATAAAATTTAAACCTTTCGCAGAATTAGAGGTATACTCAGATTCCATGTTGGTAGCAAGACAAAGCGACAACATCTATGAAGTCAAAGAGGAAAAGCTGTGGAGGTACTTGCTCAAAGTTCAGGAGCTAAAAGCAAATTTCCAAAGGTGTGAGCTAAAGCATCTCCCTCGTAAGGAGAATGTTGAAGCTGATGCCTTGGCAAAATTGGCAAGTATGGCCGAAAAAGTACCCAATGAGGTATGGTTAGAAGTCAAGACTACATCAAGCATAGACGGGGCTCAAGTGTTTACAGTGGAACCAAATGATAAGGCAGAATCTTGGATGACCCCAATCATAGATTACATACGGCAAGGAAGGTTGCCGGAAGAAGAAAAGGAGGCCAAGATAATAAAAAGGCGGGCCGCATCATTTTTCATTGAGAATAACCAGTTATATAAGCGATCTTTTGCAAGACCAGCATTGAAGTGTGTTACCATAGCCGAAGGGGCGAACTAATAAAAGAGGTGCATGATGGGCTCTGTGGAAACCACCAAGGAGAAAGGACCACACACACAAAATCCTGAGGCTCGGGTACTTTTGGCCAAAAATGATGGAACATTGCAAAGAGTACATACAAAAGTGTCTCAAGTGTCAGGAATACGGGAACAAAATACACAATCCTCCGGCGGAACAAAAATTTATCCTCTGCCCAATCCCTTTTGCTATGTGGGGATTAGATATTGTGGGACCATTCCCAGAAGCTTCACCAGGGAGGTTCAAGTTCATATATTCGCCATCGACTATTTCACAAAATGGGTCGAGGCAATGCCCACTATCTCTATCACGGCTAGAAAATCACAGGAATTCATCTGGAAATATGTGATATGCAGGTTCGGCATACCAAAGACAATAATAACTGATAACGGAACTCAATTCAACTGCGAAAGCTTCCGGGAATTCTGTGAAGAATGGAAGATCGACTTAAGGTTCGCATCAGTAGCACACCCTCAGGCAAATGGGCAAGTCGAGAACGTAAATGGTCAGATAGTAAGGGCAATAAAGAAAAAACTCGATGAAAGAAAGGGAAAGTGGGCAGAGCTGTTACCCCAGATCCTCTGGTCTTACAGGACAACAGAAAGGGGGCCGACAGGAGAAACACCCTACAGACTAACATATGGTTCGGAGGCTGTCATTCCGGCGGAAATTGTGGTACCATCAATAAGGTGGGAATCATATGACGAAGAAGTCAACAATCAGGGAATACAGGATCGTCTAGACCTCCTCGAGGAGACTAGAGTGGCCGCCGCAGTAAGGATGGCGAAAGATAAATCCAGAGTTGAGCGATATTTCAACCAAAGGATAAAGGAGCGGAGTTTTGCCCCAGGAGAGTTGGTTCTTCGAGAGGTTAAGCAGCCTAAGAAGCTAGAGCCACAATGGGAAGGACCATACATCATACACCAAAAGACAGGATGAGCTTCATACCGCCTGAAAAATGGTGAAGGGTACGAATTGCCGCATTCTTGGCATGGAGAATGTCTAAAAAAATTCTATGTATAAAACCTACTTCATTAATAAAGAGGTATTATTTTCGAAAAAGAGCAAAAGTAAGCACCGGCCAAAGCCGCAGGCTATCATGCCTTGAAAGTAAGCACCGGCCAACGAGCCGCAGGCTATCATGCCTTGAAAGTACACCGGCCAACGCGCCGCAGGCTATCATGCCTTGAAAGTAAGCACCGGCCAACGCGCCGCAGGCTATCATGCCTTGAAAGTAAGCACCGGCCAACGAGCCGCAGGCTATCATGCCTTGAAAGTAAGCACCGGCCAACGAGCCGCAGGCTATCATGCCTTGAAAGTAAGCACCGGCCAACGCGCCGCAGGCTATCATGCCTTGAAAGTAAGCACCGGCCAACGAGCCGCAGGCTATCATGCCTTGAAAGTAAGCACCGGCCAACGAGCCGCAGGCTATCATGCCTTGAAAGTAAGCACCGGCCAACGAGCCGCAGGCTATCATGCCTTGAAAGTAAGCACCGGCCAACGAGCCGCAGGCTATCATGCCTTGAAAGTAAGCACCGGCCAACGAGCCGCAGGCTATCATGCCTTGAAAGTAAGCACCGGCCAACGAGCCGCAGGCTATCATGCCTTGAAAGTAAGCACCGGCCAACGAGCCGCAGGCTATCATGCCTTGAAAGTAAGCACCGGCCAACGAGCCGCAGGCTATCATGCCTTGAAAGTAAGCACCGGCCAACGCCGCAGGCTATCATGCCTTGAAAGTAAGCACCGGCCAACGCGCCGCAGGCTATCATGCCTTGAAAGTAAGCACCGGCCAACGAGCCGCAGGCTATCATGCCTTGAAAGTAAGCTCCGGCCAACGAGCCGCAGGCTATCATGCCTTGAAAGTAAGCTCCGGCCAACGAGCCGCAGGCTATCATGCCTTGAAAGTAAGCACCGGCCAACGACCCGCAGGCTGTCATGCCTTGAAAGAAAAATCCGGTCAGACGGCTATACTTTGAAAGAAAAAGATTCGCCTACTAAAAACAAAAGTTCAATCAACAAGCCACAAGCTTCTTTTATTACAAGGGTAAACACTTAACTAACATGGCTTGCGTAAGAAAACCATATGTACACCATTAAGAAGGGGGAGAATGTCACAGTAATAAACAAATTAACTAAAAAGAAGGAAATACTCCGACAGGCGAATAAGCAAAGATGGTGAAAAATATAACTTGTATTCTTCCCAAGAGCGGGGTAAAAACAATTACAAAATATAGTCAATACAAAAGATCCAGCAAAATACAAAAAGTATATACCGGAAGAAAAACCCCTCTGAAAATAAAGAGAACTCATATTCTATTTTTTCTACAGCTAGTCTATCACCACTACCGGCAACGCTTTCAGAAGACTTGGATCTCTTAGAGAGGCGCTGCACCCCTCCAGCGGACGGCTGGATGTTACTTCCGGCCGGAAGAAAAGAGGCTTGGCCAGCACCAAAGCATGTCTCTCCGGGGCTGCGGCAGAATCTCTCAAGCTCCAAGAAGAAGTTAGACCGCTGGGCAACAGCCTTGAACTCTAGCTTATTGTACAGGTCATCATCCAATAACTCCCCTTTCTTAAGAAAGTGCTCCGAGATGGTCTGCTGGCAGATATCGACTATCCTGCGGCACTGAGAGGCGAAAGACTCCTTCAGATGAGCATTTATGGTACCTTGCTTCTGTATCTCCTCCTGCGATTGCCGCGAAAATGACATAAACCTGGCCACTTGAGACTCGAGAGTCAGGACTTGGGCTCGGTATTTGTCACGTTCGGAGTTAGCTAGTGACAGCTCCTCTTTAGCAGTATTCATCCGACCATTCAGCTTCCGGATATGCTCCAAAAGATTGGCAGGGCTCAGGCCTGACCGGAACACAAGAAAGGTAAGGAATAAAAGAAAGGAAAGAAGGAAATCAAAAAACCAAAATCTGAAAACTCACCATGGCTCGGCAACCCAACATTCTCAACTTGAGGACGGGACATGGTTTTTTCTAGGTTTTTCACCCTTTCTTCCAGCCCGGTTTTTTCATTTGTCAAGGCAACCTTTTCTGCGGCAAGGGCCTTCTTCTCCTCTTCTAAGGTAGTAAGATCCCGGAGCAGAGACTGCTTCACTTGATCAAAGGAGGACCTTGACTGCTCTTCCAGTGCGGCCTTTTCCTCCGACAGACGGTCAAGCTCCTGCATGAGCTTTTCCTTTTCCTTCACAAGGGCCTCATTCTCCCGTTGAAGAGCTTGCTTTTCCAGTTCAAGCGTTTCAGCCTCCTGCTTGTACGAGTTTCTCTCCTGATAGAAAAGGGCCTTGTCAGCCTGAAGAGAGTTCACCTCATTCCGATGAATAGAGCGCACCTGATCCAGCAAAATGTCTAATGTCAGAGGAGGCCCGAGTCAGCTTGTCTTTCTCAAAAAAAAAGAGAAGAGATGGTTTCGTACCTCTATCAAAGTATTATCAGCTTCCACGATCCGGCTTTTTAGAGAAAAGTTTTCTTCTTGGAGTTTCTTCAGCTGCAACTCATATTCATCACGCTGACGCTCGCATTCTTGCCGGGACAGCTGCAGATCCTTGTTTATTGCCTCAGTTCTATCCTTTGCCTTGAGGTCAATCTCATACTGAACCTGATCGATATAAGTATCATGAGAGGAGCGGGTCAGCTTCAGTTCCTCTTCAGCATTATTAGCTCGGCTCTCTTTATAGCGAAGCCTGGATCGGAGGTTGCCGAAGTGAACCTCAGCACTTTGAGCCATGGACATCACCTAAGAACAACACAATTCACAGAATTAAGGAAAAAGCAAAACAAAGGAGGAGAGAAACACAAAAGAAATGTGCATGCCAACCTGAAAGATGCCCCCCCACATCTGAAATACCCCAAACCTTGGTACGTTGTGTAAATGTTAAACTATGGTATTTAAAGGCTAAAAAGTGCCTTAGAAACATAAACGAACCATTTAAACCATGGTAAAACACAATAAAACACTAAGACACCGGTTTGAGCAAAAACATGCTCTAAGGTTGGAGTGAACTTGGCTAGGACCCAAAGAGCCTACCAAGACGTTATAATATTTAATTATGACTTTATAAGGCTAATTAAGTCCTTAGGAAACTTTGGTAGACAATGAAACCAAACAAAACACAAATAAATACCTTAAGGTCAATATGGGCTAAAATGTGCTCTAAGCTTGGGATAAGTGTGTATAAGGCCTAATGGTCATACCTATGCCTTATTTATATGTTAATGAACATATTAAGTCAATTACCAAAGAAAACCAAGCTTGAAAACAAGTTAAAACACAAAATGTGCTTTAAGAAGTCTTAAAGCACGTTTTTGAAA
This sequence comes from Limonium bicolor, assembly GCA_023374045.1. Lineage (NCBI taxonomy): Eukaryota > Viridiplantae > Streptophyta > Magnoliopsida > Caryophyllales > Plumbaginaceae > Limonium > Limonium bicolor. The sequence goes on from CM041777.1 coordinate 350,935,466, forward strand.
AATTGTCTTGTAAATGAGTTTTGAATGGCTAAATGTCCATCATTACTCTTTAATTAACATGTGTACTATATAGTATCACATTTGGGTGGCTATATCAATGGGAAATCAAAAATTTCACTTCTATGTGCCTTGTTTTTGGTGAATAGTGATTTTTATAACTAGTTTGTAACATATGTTACTATAAGTGAGACAATTGATTAATAAAGTCTAAAATACCCCTAGGCACTATTTGGGGCCGGTTTTTAAGGTGTGGTGACTCACCACCCTTGTTAGTTTACTAAGAAAAGAAAGAATGACTAAGTAAAGTACTATTTTGCTTTATAACATAAATATCTCCAAAAGCAAACTTACTTTCTCATTTCCTTCTCTTCTCTCATTTCACACGGTTTCTTCATCTCCTCCCTTCCTCCATTTACGACTTGCTACAGCTCCTCTCTTCTCCATCTTCATTTCCTTGCCAAATCCAACTCCATGCTCCGAATTTAATTCCGAGACTACCGTTCTCTTAGTTGGAGCAAGCTCTACAACCTTGTCCTTTCAAATCTTCAAGAGCTCAATTCTGGTGCCATGGAGAATCACCATTGATGGAGCTTGAGCTTGTGTTTCTACACATTATTACTCTCCTTTGCTTCTAGGTAAGGAATCTCAAAGAAAAATCAAGTTTCCTCTCCTTTTAGTACATGGCCGAAAATTCACCTCACCATGGTGTCTTTACCTTGCTTGTTTTAGCTTCATTTGAATCTTCCAAGGGCTAGGAGGAGTCCTCTCTTGATATATATGCAAGCTCTCTTTCCATTCCAAGGTAAAACAATCATATTAATACCTTAAGATAATATACGTAACTAGGGTTTATAATGAGATGAAGCATAATGCTTATATACTCATTTCAATGTTGGTATATTGTTTAGTTGTTGGCAAGGAACCAAATGCCTTACCGGTTTTACAAGGAAACAAGAAAGAAATTTGTGAGGAAAAGAGGTAAAAGCTATCTCAATGTGGTTTAATGCCTTAGGAGAAATAAGCTTATAATGCTTGTTAAACTACCTAAAGAGCAAATGGTGAATGAATGACCTAGTAAAGTGTTCTCAAGGAGACTAGTAAAAGAACATATGTATTGGTGTATGTATTTGCAGGTCAAAGGCATTATTTATGTGGGAAATTCAGTGTTTAATGATTTATGTTATTTAAGGGCCTAAGTGCCAAGCAAGTTTAATTATGCACTATATTGTGATGTAGTGTAAAGTTGGTGAATTTTGTGAGTGATAATGTTCTTGATGGATTTAGGTGCTCTTGAGTGTTTAATGGTGAAAACTATGAGTTTTGGAATGATGATGTGCTAAGAGAACCCATGGCGAAATTTGTAAAATGTATAAGGATTCTAAGTGCTTAAATGAACTTGGGTGAACTAGGAATGGTTAGGAATGGACACATGCTTCACTAAGGAAGAACACATGCATTAAGGTGTTCTAAGGTGCTATAAGGATTTAGGTGTTATCTTGGAAGTTCTAGGAATTCCATGTGTGTTTTGAGAATGTATTTAAGTCTTGGAGGAGTTTGTTTAAGGTTTAGATAATGTTGATATTCTAGGAATAAGTGATGTTAGGTGGGATGTGAAAAAGGAGGTTTAGTTAGTAAGAAAAGAAGTTGAGAGATGATGTTAAGGTGTAGAGGAAACACCTTGGTATAGTGGTCAATATTGGTGAGATACCACTTGGAAAAATTAAGGAGGAAGTGTAAGCTGGGAAAGGAATTGTAAGAATGACATAAGGAGTTTTGATATGTAAGAAAGGATGTTTGAATGATGTTGTGTGGAAGAAATGTCTTGGTATAATGGTTAGAATTGGCATGAATCATCACTAAGGGACTTAAGGAGTATAAACTATAAGTGTTGGAGGCTTTGGAGGAATTTGGCTAAGTGTTTAAAGGTATAGAAGTTGAGCATTTTGCCGTGTCCGAACTTCCGTCCGGACATGGAAGTTCGGACAGGCTCTGTTGGGTAAAGGATTTTCTGATCTTCGACTGATGTCCGAACTACCGTCGAACATGGGAAGTTCGGACACACTTATTTTATTCTTGGTTTGGCCTCGAACAGCGTCCGAACTTGGGAAGTCCGGACGCAAGTTCGGACATTCACCAGTTTGCACCCTAGAGCCTCGAACGGTGTCCGAACTTGGGAAGTCCGGACACAAGTTCGGACAAGGCACTGTATGGACCAAAATTGTTGTTTTAAGGTATGGAAATGATGTGTAATGATGGGGATTGATAGGTGATGATGTTATAAGGTTGTTAAGGACATGAGGTGAGTTTTAATGGTAATTAGTGGGTGAAAAGTAGTATAAAATGTAAAAGTAAAAAAGTTGAAATGTAAGTTATGTAACTAAGTTAACGGGGAAAGTTAAGCATTAGACAGTAAATAATCAAGCAAACCCCGATGTTAATAAAAACACATGTGATGTTAACAGTTGTTCGAGAATGCTCGAGGAACATAAGTGGACGTGGTAAAGTGGACTCCGGTGACAGGTATGGTTTTCTTGCAACCTGTGTCCTACCGGATTACACCGGCTTGTATGCCAATATGTTTTACTGAGTGTTTGCCACCTTGTAAGATTAAAACATGTAATGAGTTTATAGTAATTCATTTATGTGGCGAATTTGGCCTCCGATACCATTTAACCTCAAATATGTGTTAAACCTTAGCTAACCAAATCTAGGAACACATGAGTGATCGGTATTCGGAGTTGACGGCCCAAACCTTGGGAACGTGCTAACCACGGCTATGTGTGAGTTAGTTGGACATTGTTGTTGTATGCAAGTGTGTGAACCTCCCTTGTGTGCTTAACTCGGTTATGATACCGTATGGTGTGTGGATGTGGTAGGCTCCATAATGGATCTCTAACTACTTATTATAAGTGTATATGTACTAATGGGGGGTGAGGAGTCCGGTTGTTCCGGCCACGCGTGTGATGGACGGGAGTCGATATATCCGGTTCGGCTCTCTTGGTGTATGTATAGGTGGTATTCCAATTTGGTTTCTACCTTCCCTTAGCTTATCCAAAGCTAGTTACTGACTCACGTCGGGCCACAGGGGCATACGTATGTTATTTCGGTGTGCTTGGGATTACTATATCCGACACACCTTGGGTATAAGTTAACCGTTCTATATACCGGACGGTAACGAGGATGGTAACGAGCTTAACATGGGATTGGCAAAAATCCCTAGGCTCACATGGTATACTAACTATGGTGGAAGGTTCCTTGTGAGAACCGATTTTATGGTGTTATGTAATGTTATGATGCTATGCAAATTCCCTTGCTATGCTATGATATATATATATATATATATTGGATGTTTTAAATGAATGCAATGTTGTCATGTGTACGTCGAAACAAGAAAGGTTGTTATGTTTTGTTATGTGGGAATGAGTTATGTTGTAGGATATGGAATGTGTGGATCATGGAAATGAATCCCAGTTTGTGACAAGAGGCGTTTAAAGGATAACCCGATTAATGGGTACATGTCGTTCGTTAAGGAAGTAGCTCCGTTTTAGAGGAGAGCCACTCTAGGGTTTAAGGAATCATTGGATGGTTGGTTAAGTGTGGATGTGTTGGTTATAGGTTGAGCCCATTGAGGCGAAATGTTATGTGTTGTATGTCTATGGCTTGTATGCATGATTTAAATATAATCAACTGCATGCTAAGACGACAATTAGTTGTGCGTGGCCCGGTAGCATGTGGGCTGCGGGATTACCATACCAGCAAAGGTGCTGAGCCCCTTGGGGGCCACCCTTTCTCTCCTTTTCTATTTCAGGTACAAGGAGCTGGAAGCCGTTCGAGAGTAGGACGGGGCAGATGTTTATACATGGGTAGCCATTTAAATGGCGTGAGTATGATAGGCGTAGTAAGACCGAAATTGTTATCGGCAGTAGTTTGTAAATACTCGGTACAGTGGGAATGTATGTATATAATAAATGTTGAAAATGGAATGAGGATTGTTTGTGTAGTTGCTCGGGAATCTAGTCCATCAGACCGATACAAATGTAGATGTATTAGCCTTGTTAGCCACGTGGGTGGTTAACGGCGTGTAACACCATTGGAATAAGTAAATGCGATGAGTTAAGTTTCCGCTGCAATGTGTGTTGTAAATGTATGGATGTAGTTGGGGTGTTACAAAAAGTGGTATCAGAGCGAAGTATCGCTCTGATGACTGAATTACCGAGCTTAGGAAGTACCGAGTTAGGAATTTAAGTACTTTGGGTTAAGGGTTGAGTGATAGCGTGAGAGATACGCTAGTAAGGAACTACCAGTGAATACTGGAAACCTACTATATCCATCCCACCCTCCACAATCCCTGTTTATAACTTGGGAAACAACGCCAGAGAGATGGAAGTCCCTCTTACTCGGGAATACCCGATCTGGCTATGTTAAGTACTACTGTGAGTAGGAGAACCTGTCATGCGGTAGATCCCGAAAACTGGGAATCCCGGAGACGGTCCATCGAACAATGTTAACCGCATTTAATAGCGAAGAATGAAGAATCTTGTGTATAGAAGAATAGAATTTCCGGCAACCTGGGTCGACATGCAAGCAGTCGAGAATAACCAGCTTGCAACGCACCAACCGTGCAACAGGCAAGAATGGATTAATAAACCCGAGACGAGTGTCTACGGAACCACAGTTGATAAATAATACACCAACGGTATACCAACCGACAAGGGAAACTACAAGGTAGTGCCCAAATACGTGGAACGGGCTACAAAGTGAATACAATACTATGAAAAAGGGGTTCCCAGAATGGGAAACACCCTAGTTATGATTATCATGTGAAACAGTGAGAAGTACCTAGAGGAGTATTTATCAAGGCAGTAAGATCAGTGAGGGCCAATAAGGCCACTGATGATATGGGTCAAAACAATACCACAATCGGTATGTGTCAAACGATAGCCAGTTAGCATGGCGCACTTGCCATAGCAAGTGCTGCTATAACAGGGCTGTTCGGGAAATTTATAGCCACTACAAAGTACTTGGAAAAGTACATAAAGTAAATGTGAATGTCATAACAGTGGAAGGGCCTGCTAGCCTAACCTCTGTAATGGTAAGACACCAGTCAGCAAAAGCTAGACTTGGCTAAGGTAAGAAGATGTTGTGAAACCATGGAAATTTTCTTTCAAACCTAATTTTCACAAACCCTTTTCTTTTCAAAACCAGATTTTCTTTCAAACCAACACTTCTTTCCAACCTTCTTTTAAACCAAACCAGTAAAACGAGGGGCAATGACAAGGATACAACAGTGGATAAATCTTCCCTCGATTAAGTTCGGGAAACAAGGAATGCATATTGTCAGGGGACAATATAAGGGAGTTGACGACAGAATACTTCACCTAGGCGTGTGACGGACACTACAAGTGTACCAACTGTGTTGTGGGACGACCGCACTCCGATAGGAGCATGTGGGCCTGACAGACCTACTTATAGGTTAGTTGGGTAAGTAGTAATGTATCAGTATGATACCCCATATATGTATACGAGTAGAGTCCAGAACACGGGAAGTAGTCGACTCCGTCTACGGTCAGCAGAATAAATCAAACAGGAGCTAGAAAATACAAGGAATGCTTGAAGTAAAGGAACCCAATTAAGTTAAAAAGGACTAAAGGAACTAGTGAGTTATTTTAAGGAAATGTATAGAGTAAGAAGTGCGAAGAGCACGGAATGTTATGTAAAGACATTGCATATGTCTTAATAAGCCGAGGGATAAAACATGATAGCTGGAACGGAGACTCAGCCTATGCATGGCAAGGCAGATGCCTAATGTGGGCACATTAATGTGCAATGAACGGGATGAAAATTCCCAGAATGAGTACCTACACTACCAGGAAATGTTGATCTTCACAGAAGGAGATAATAAGCCATTAAAGAACGCGAGAAGCCGTGGCTAACTGGATGTACCAATAACTGTGAACCAGATGTAAAGGCATAACTTAACGACACCCAGGAGAAATCCTTGAGGGTGTGCGCATCAACAATTGTTGAACGAAATACGTGACAGAAGCACAAGGGTTGAAATTAACACCCAGTTTAGACATAAGTTGTCAGGAGACGGACTGACAAACCTAAAGGGCATCCCATGAAAGGAAACGGAATGCAACGACCTTGTCATGGAGCCACTACAACCTCTAAATATGTAATGTTGTACAGAGAAGTACATATGTGTGGACAGCCTACAATGAGCCCAGCTCAAGGCAAATAAGGCTTATAAGCCATAAGCAAGATATGTTATATAAATTCGATTGATTGTAGAAGTTTATATGTATAAGTGGTTAAAGTGGTAAGCGAACCACTGCATTAAGAGTGGGGATACCTCTCGATATTGTGAGACCGCAGAAGCGGTAGTTATGTGAATCAAGTTCAAGAGATATGTGGAGGATGGACCACGTTGTTGTTACCCCTGGGTGATTGAATAAAATAACACGGAAGGAAGTGCTCGTACCAGTTGTGTGCACAGGAAGAGTAATAAGCCTGATAGCAATCACCATAGGTGTGTGAAGCAAATGTGTAGCGAACAACGCTCAAGAAAACATAAAGACTAAAAAAAAAAATATATATGAAATATAGTATATTCAAAAAATCAGCCAAATAAGTGGCCAGATAAACCCAGTGTAATGGCGGAAGCTAATATAATAGCGGATGCAGTATAAGTTGATGTTGTATATTAAGTAAGGATACGGTGCGCAATAAGCGACGTTGTGAATATTTAGATGATAAAATGGTGAGTGAGCAGAGTTATGAGTAAACCCAGTGGAGGATACAACAGTAAGCGATAGCAAACGAACCGAGCAGTAAGCCGGTGGACAAGTATCAGTGTAAGAATTTCAGTAAAAACAGTGTACATTCCTATCGCAATCGCATGAGAGATTTATGTCAAGAGTTTACGCCTCTGCACTCTGTATGACTGAGTGTTTTGGTATTGCACTTGCGCAGTAATGATCAAGTGGGATAGCTAGGATCAGAAGCATGGTATGGAGGAATAATGTTATAGTGGCCGATGCATAGGAAATGCAAGGCCGCACCAATGAAAGAATACATGTACAAAACCAAAGGTGGAGACATGATTAACAGTAAATAACTATAGTAACACTAAATGCCAAATATCGGTATGGAATATACCCCAAATGTTGTAATTAGCTGAGAGAGCACTACACACTAGTAGTAGCTCAATCTCAACCGACAGTAAGTCGTAGGTAGAAGCAAGTCAATCATTGTGAATTACATAGTAGTTTACGCTGTAAGCTATTGGAGAAGTGGATGGAAAGTTTTGACACTCACCGAATTCGCTCAGGGTAAGAGATACCATGCGTCGGTTGAGAAACCATTTCCAAGATAAGGGTAATACATTGGAGATGTACAATACAGTAACAGTAACGAATGGGGCAAACTAGCTCTATAATTATCAGAATGGCGCAGCAACAGGCCAGTGAGCCCATGCATCAAATGCCGAATATACATGGTGAATATGAATGGATGGCTAGTATCAGTGCCTAAAAGCCTCACAGGCCAGGACCGAAACCGGTTATGTTAGATACAACTCTAATAAGAATTCTTGGTTTAGGGACTAAACCGCCAATATGGTTAAAATCCTCTAATCAAACCATTGTGTAGACCGCGTGGAAGTTAAAATACTTCACGACGGCAGAACATATTAAGCTAATGCTCAGTGATTGATTACGTGGCGTAATCCCTTTTAAGGGGGGTAGAGCGCAAAACCACTTAGTGTGTTTACCGTACAAGTGTACGTGAACTGGGTTGTGCATAGCACAAAATGATTTGTTATGATGGTTGGCGCGTGTGTTATATAAACATACGCATTTATTTGTGGTTAAATTGTGGTAATGCGCACAGAAGATGCGAATACCATTGTGGGAATGTGTTTATTTGTTAACAATGGTGTGTGAGAGTACAAGTGGAAGGGAGTAAAGAAACTCCGGGGAACTAAAACCCCGACGGTGCATAAATGTAAACCATGTATTGATTTTGAAAAAAAAATATATGTATATATATACAATGTGGTGATTTATGAAGGGTTATAAGACCGACATAGAACCTAGTGAGAATTAAATTTCCTAGGTAACTTGAATTAAGTTGGATTTGGGATGATGATTGATAGACGGAGTTCTATCCCTTGGAGATGTAATGATTATGACTAGAAGGATTTAAAGATAGAAAATGGGATGTTTGAACTAGTTGTTGGTTGAAAAGAAGTGGGAGGTGAAACTTGATTATCATGAGATCAAGGGAAGCCGAACACAAATTGGGGTGGAAAGATAGTTCAACACTGATGCTGATCACATCAGGGTTGGATGACTCTTGAAGCTCCCTGTAAGTGGTCATAAATAACTATATTAAGAAAGATACAAAGAGCATAAATCGGACTTGGAGTTGTGTGGTGTTTTCAAAAGGATTTTCAATTGGTGTTTTCAAACAATCGATTAATATTTTGAATAAAAGATCTTCTTATACTTAACCTAGTAAAGAATATTTTTGTAGTACTTGCTCACGAGCCGAGGACGTATGAGCCCTTGTCTTCGGACCGGTGACATGAGAAGTACATATGTTAAAAATTAAGTGAATGTTTTGATCTCCCAGAAGGACGGGGACCAGAAGGTGTCCATCGCGACCGGGTTCTGCGGGATCACAGTGTATATGTACTCAACATGGGACTCGAGCCCATGGAGAGATGGAAAAGGTATTTCTGTTTGATATACATGCTATGACATGTTGTTTGGTATGTGTGATAAAGGTTATTTGCTTTGATCTCCTAAAGTGTATGCTATCAAGACCTATGAGTCTAAATGTGTTGTGTTACCCGGGCCTACGAGTCCAAATGTGGTTATGTCACCCAGACCTAAGAGTCTGAGGGATATTATGTAAGTGCAAGTGTGGTGAAGGTACCCGGACCATTAAGTCCGAGGTTACCATGTGAGTATGATATTTTATGTATAATGTGGATATGTTGCCCGGACCATTAAGTCCGAGGTTGGATGTAAAGGGTGGTTGGTAATGGAAGTTTTATGGCTATAAGTAATTCCCGTATTCTAATCCAATGATGCGAGGAAATGTGAACTTCGAGGACGAAGTTCTTTTAAGGGGGGTAGATTGAAATACCCCAAACCTTGGTATGTTGTGTAAATGTTAAACTATGGTATTTAAAGGCTAAAAAGTGCCTTAGAAACATAAATGAACCATTTAAACCATGGTAAAACACAATAAAACACTAAGACACGGTTTGAGCAAAAACATGCTCTAAGTTGGAGTGAACTTGGCTAGGACCCAAAGAGCCTACCAAGACTTGATAATGTTTAATTATGACTTTATAAGGCTAATTAAGTCCTTAGGAAACTTTGGTAGACAATGAAACCAAACAAAACACAAATAAATACCTTAAGGTCAATATGGGCTAAAATGTGCTCTAAGCTTGGGATAAGTGTGTATAAGGCCTAATGGTCATACCTATGCCTTATTTATATGTTAATGAACATATTAATCAATTACCAAAGAAAACCAAGCTTGAAAACAAGTTAAAACACAAAATGTGCTTTAAGAAGTCTTAAAGCACGTTTTTGAAAAATTGTCTTGTAAATGAGTTTGAATGGCTAAATGTCCATCATTACTCTTTAATTAACATGTGTACTATATAGTATCACATTTGGGTGGCTATATCAATGGGAAATAAAAATTTCACTTCTATGTGCCTTGTTTTTGGTGAATAGTGATTTTATAACTAGTTTGTAACATATAATGTTATAAGTGAGACAATTGATTAATAAAGTCTAAATACCCCTAGGCACTATTTGGGGCCGGTTTTTAAGTGTGGTGACTCACCCTGTTAGTTTACTAGAAAAGAAAGAATGACTAAGTAAAGTACTATTTGCTTTATAACATAAATATCTCCAAAAGCAAACTTATTTCTCATTTCCTTCTCTTCTCTCATTTCCACGGTTTTCATTCCTCCCTTCCTTCCATCGGTTTCCAAACAGCTCCTCTCTTCTCCTTCTCCTTGTAATCCAACTCCATGCTCCGAATTTAATTCCGAGACTACCGTTCTCTTAGTTGGAGCAAGCTCTACAACCTTGTCCTTTCAAATCTTCAAACCAATTCTGGTGCCAGGAGAATCACCATTGATGGAGCTTGAGCTTGTGTTTTACCATTATACTCTTTGCTTCAAGGTAAGGAACTCAAAGAAAAATCAATTTCCTCTCCTTTTGGTACATGGCCGAAAATTCACCTCACCATGGTGTCTTTACCTTGCTTGTTTTAGCTTCATTTTGAATCTTCCAAGGGCTAGGAGGAGTCCTCTCTTGATATATATGCAAGCTCTCTTTCCATTCCAAGGTAAAACAATCATATTAATACCTTAAGATAATATACGTAACTAGGGTTTATAATGAGATGAAGCATAATGCTTATATACTCATTTCAATGTTGGTATATTGTTTAGTTGTTGGCAAGGAACCAAATGCCTTACCGGTTTTACAAGGAAACAAGAAAGAAATTTGTGAGGAAAAGAGGTAAACAAGCTATCTCAATGTGGTTTAATGCCTTAGGAGAAATAAGCTTATAATGCTTGTTAAAACTACCTAAAGAGCAAATGGTGAATGACCTAGTAAAGGGTTCTCAAGGAGATTAGTAAAAGAACATATGTATTGGTGTATGTATTTGCAGGTCAAAGGCATTATTTATGTGGGAAATTCAGTGTTTAAGGATTATGTTATTTAAGGGCCTAAGTGCCAAGCAAGTTTAATTATGCACTATATTGTGATGTAGTGTAAAGTTGGTGAAATTTTGTGAGTGATAATGTTTATGATGGATTTAGGTGCTCTTGAGTGTTTAATGGTGAAAACTATGAGTTTTGGAATGATGATGTGCTAAGAGAACCCATGGCGAAATTTGTAAAATGTATAAGGAATTCTAAGTGCTTAAATGAACTTGGGTGAACTAGGAATGGTTAGGAATGGACACATGCTTCACTAAGGAAGAACACATGCATTAAGGTGTTCTAAGGTGCTATAAGGATTTAGGTGTTATCTTGGAAGTTCTAGGAATTCCATGTGTGTTTTGAGAATGTATTTAAGTCTTGGAGGAGTTTTTAAGGTTTAGATAATGTTGATATTCTAGGAATAAGTGATGTTTAGGTGGGATTGAAAAAGAGGTTTAGTTAGTAAGTTTGAGAGATGATGTTAAGGTGTAGAGGAAACACCTTGGTATAGTGGTCAATATTGGTGAGATACCACTTGGAAAAATTAAGGAGGAAGTGTAAGCTTGGGAAAGGAATTGTAAGAATGACATAAGGAGTTTTGATATGTAAGAAAGGATGTTTGAATGATGATGTTGTGTGGAAGAATGTCTTGGTATAATGGTTAGAATGGCATGAATCATCACTAAGGACTTAAGGAGTATAAACTATAAGTGTTGGAGGCTTTGGAGGAATTTGGCTAAGTGTTAAAGGTATAGAAGTTGAGCATTTTGCCGTGTCCGAACTTCCGTCCGGACATGGAAGTTCGGACAGGCTCTGTTGGGTAAAGGATTTTCTGATCTTCGACTGATGTCCGAACTACCGTCCGAACATGGGAAGTTCGGACAACTTATTTTATTCTTGGTTGGCCCGAACAGCGTCCGAACTTGGGAAGTCCGGACGCAAGTTCGGACATTCACCAGTTGCACCCTAGAGCTCGAACGGTGTCCGAACTTGGGAAGTCCGGACACAAGTTCGGACAAGGCACTGTATGGACCAAAATTGTTGTTTTAAGGTATGGAAATGATGTGTAATGATGGGGATTTATAGGTGATGATGTTATAAGGTTGTTAAGGACATGTTAGGTGAGTTTTAATGGTAATTAAGTGGGTGAAAAGTAGTATCAAAATGTAAAAGTAAAACAAGTTGAAATGTAAAGTTAGGTAACTAAGTTAACGGGGAAGTTAAGCATTAGACATTAAATAATCAAGCAAACCCCAATGTTACTAAAAACACACGTGTGATGTTAACAGTTGTTCGAGAATTGCTCGAGGAACATAAGTGGACGTGGTAAAGTGGACTCCGGTGACAGGTATGGTTTTCTTGCAACCTGTGTCCTACCGGATTACACCGGCTTGTATGCCAATATGATTTCTTGAGTGTTTGCCATCTTGTAAGATTAAAACATGTAATGAGTTTATAGTAATTCATTTATGTGGCGAATTTGGCCTCCGATACCATTTAACCTCAAATATGTGTTTAAACCTTAGCTAACCAAATCTAGGAAACATGAGTGATTGGTATTCGGAGTTGACGGCCCAAACCTTGGGAACGTGCTACCACGGCTATGTGTGAGTTAGTTGGACATTGTTGTTGTATGCAAGTGTGTGAACTTCTCTTGTGTGCTTAACTCGGTTATGAACCGTATGGTGTGGGATGTGGTAGGCTCCATAATGGATCTTAACTACTTATTATTAAGTGTATGTGTACTAATGGGGGGTGAGGAGTCGGTTGTTCCGGCCACGCGTGTGATGGAGGGGGTCGATATCATATCCGGTTCGGCTCTCTTGGTGTATGTATAGGTGGTATTCCAATTTGGTTTCTACCTTCCCTTAGCTTATCCAAAGCTAGATACTGACTCACGTCGGGCCACAGGGGCATACGTATGTTATTTCGGTGTGCTTGGGATTACTATATCCGACACACCTTGGGTATAAGTTAACCGTTTATATAACCGGACGGTAAGAGGATGGTAACGAGCTTAACATGGGATTGTCAAAAATCCCTAGGCTCATGGTACACTAATATGGTGGAAGGTTCCTTGTGAGAACCGATTATGGTGGTGTTATGTAACGTTATGATGCTATGCAAATTCCCTTGCTATGCTATGATATATATATATCTATATTGGATGTTTTAATGAATGCAATGTGTCATGTGTACGTCGAAACAAGAAAGGCTTGTTATGTTTTGTATGTGTGGAATGACTTATGTTGTAGGATATGGAATGTGTGGATCATGGAAATGAATCCCAGTTTGTGACAAGAGGCGTTTAAGGATAACCCGATTAATGGGTACATGTCGTTCGTTAAGGAAGTAGCTCCGTTTTAGAGGAGAGCCACTCTAGGGTTTAAGGAATCATTGGATGGTTGGTTAAGTATGGTTGTGTTGGTTATAGGTTGAGCCCATTGAGGGGAAATGTTATGTGTTGTATGTCTATGGCTTGATGCATGATTAACATAATTCAACTGCATGCTAAGACGACAATTAGTTGTGCGTGGCCCGGTAGCATGTGGGCTGCGGGATTACATACCAGCAAAGGCGCTGAGCCCCTTGGGGGCCACCCTTTCTCTCCTTTTCTATTTCAGGTACAGGGAGCGGAAGCCGTTCGAGAGTAGGACGGGGCAGATGTTTATACATGGGTAGCCATTTAAATGGCGTGAGATGATAGGCGTAGTAGACCGAAATTGTTATCGGCAGTAGTTTGTAAATACTCGGTACAGTGGGAATGTATGTATATAATAAATGTTTGAAAAGGAATGAGGATTGTATTGTGTAGTTGCTCGGGAATCTAGTCCATCAGACCGATACAAATGTAGATGTATTAGCCTTGTTAGCCACGTGGGTGGTTAACGGCGTGTAACACCATTGGAATAAGTAATGCGATGAGTTAAGTTTCCGCTGCAATGTGTTGTTAAATGTATGGATGTAGTTGGGGTGTTACAACATCATTTCAAATACATCATTTATTGGGAGGGAATGCCGCATGATGGCATCCGCCCCCCCATCTCCGATCTGCAGCCTCTGTTTGGTAGCAGTAAAGGTTGCCGGAGGAGCAAAAATCCCGTATGGGTGACCTGATCTCTTTATTGCCTCCTTCCAAACGGAGGAGTACTTGGCAGAGTCGCAGGATATCAAAGGGAGAGGGTGCCCACGATGATAAAACCACCCTTCCTTTTGGGAGGGTCCGGTATAGGACTCCTGAGCAGGAGGAGGAGGGGAGGAAGAAGAAGAAGCTATGATGTCCTCTCTCTGCTTACTCCGGAGCTCAGGATTCTCAGGCACCTGACGATACTCCATTGCTCTATCCCGTGCCGCATCCATGGCCGCAGCAACATCAATAGAAAATGAGGCTGAGGCCTCAGGGTCACCAGAGGTTTGTCCCTCTCCTGATGTCCCTGGCTGTGGGGCCTTCGGCTTTGACATAGTTTTCTTTTTGAGTCTTTGCTTGCCTGGAGCAGGGGCTGCCGCAATAATAAAAACAGTCGGTATCAGAAGGCTCAAATGTATACAAAGCTGGAAACAGAAGGATACTAAAAAAAAGAAGAAGCAAAAAAAAAACAAGGAAAAACGACAGAACAACCAAAACCTTCTTCAGCTGGAGGATCGGAGTGGAGTCCGGGCGCCTCCAATGTGTTCTCTTAGATAGGATCTGAAGAAAAGTAACCCAACAAATCAGGAAACTGCTCGCAAATCGGAGTCGGGTGACCAGACTCCCGCCCCAGGCGAGAACCGAGGTCTAGACCCGAACCAGGAGTGAGGGGAAGAAAGACACGATGCCCAGACTCGGGGATCACGTGCCAAGTACCTGACAATCCGGCGGCGGCATGTTCAGGGGATTCCACCCTTTCTTTTTCTTCGAATGACCAACTTTTGTCATCTCTGCTTTCTTGCCTAGAGCGCTTTGTAGAAGAGGGAGCATTCTCCAAAAGCTGCTCAGCCGCACTGGTAGCCGCATCCAGAGTATCATAGTAATCAATCTTCTCGTCACCATTCTTGAATGTGACAAAGTTCCAGCTGTGGAAAGGACCAATCTTGTCCCCCCTCTGGAAGAAATCTGCATACACACACTAAAACGATAAGGGAACCAATAAAGACAACTAAACTTCCGCTAAAAATTAAAAGCACTTACTGTGATAGGTCATCAGAGAAGACAGGAGTGCTTTTGTAAAAAACGCCTCAACAGTCGGCGGTTTTTTGTTTTGTGGGACTGATGAGAAGAGAAGAAATGGTATCAAGCCAGAACAAGACACGTAGAACTTCCGGCCGCTCTAGCCGGATGAGAATAGAGATACATAGAGCATCCGGCCGCTCTAGCCGAATGGAAGTAGAAACACATAGGGCATCCGGTCGTACCCAGCCGGATGAAAATATGACTTAGGCAAGACAAAATATGGCACAACCGACCGTCTGTGGTCGGCCAAAGATACTAGGAGAGGGTAAAACTGTACTTATACATGTAAAGTACAGGCTGGCACCATGAAACCAGGCCCAAAATACTATAAATAGGGGTGTACCCCCACGAAATAAGATGCGCAACATTTGGCAATCAAACTTACACTCGATTCCAACTAAAGGCTTTCTCTCTCTCTCTCACTCTCACGAGATTCTGTAATCAAGACCAGGTAATGTAGGATAGTAAACCAGATCGGATTGTATTAGGATGCAGTAGACTGTTTCAAACTGGTACAACTCTCCAAAACAAAAGTTTAAAACATAACTCTTAAAATAAACAATAACTTGAAGGCAAATGCTTAAAACAGAAAAACAAGGCACGTCCAAATCACCAAGTCAAGGATAGAGATAAATAACAGGAAGGTAAAGATAGTCAATTAAAAAGAAACCATACCATAAGTTAATGAACATCCATTGCTTGTGTTAGATTCAGTTTCAATTAGGAGTAGAAAGACCCAAGTAGTCACAAGGACTTGAAATGGAAGAAGGAATCCAAGAACCATTACTCGAGAGTGGAAAAATCAATTGGGAGAGATGGCCCCCACCGCCAGTCAGTTGTAACAAGGATGAGGAAACAGACCTCTGCTGCGTTGTCACAGGATTGAGGTAAACAGACCTCCGCTGTCAGTTGTCCATTTGGACGAGGTATAGCATACCTCCGCTGCCACCGACCCGTTCTCGGTCATCGGTGAAAAGTGTGTGCACACTTAATAGAAGAATCCATACTCTTACCAAGATTGACATTTTCCCATATTCCCGCTAGATTATTAACTGCACAAGTGCAATACCAAAACACTTAGTCCTACAGAGTGCAGAGGCGTAAACCCTCAGTAGTTAATATCTAATGAGACAACCAGCTAGGAAGAACCAATAATCATGAAAGTTGTACATTTGAGGCTCAGTTAGTCACATCAAGCTGAGTTAGTCACACAAGCAGTTTCCTTTTGAAATTCATTCAAGATCAGTTGGTGTTTTCCAAAACATTCCATAAAGTCCGTTAGCAAAAGTATCTAAGTACGAGAAATCGTACCTGGTAGGCGCAGTAGCAGTAACCAACTTGAAGGTGCGAACTTCCACTAACAACCTATAATTAAGGCGTTCCAAGTGCTGATTAGCTAAGGAACTCATAAAGCTAAACGTCTTTTATTCTTACTGGATTATAGTTTCTGATTTACAATTACTCTCTCATAAGGATCTGGGCTAGATCTTGTTAATTAAATCCTTCATTAAGCCTATTTCATTTAAATCAGGAAAGATTTAGAGTTTATCTTGAGAGTGGCCCAAACTCTCGTTGAATTGTTTAAGTGGGCTTTGGAGTTCATGGACTTGGGCCCAGTAGGATAGCCCAAGTCTGTGTTACGTTTTCGTTGATTGATTAAATTTCCTAAAATGGATTTTTGCGAGGTTTTCGAACGCGCAACCTCGATCTAGTTCCGGGTTTGACTTAACCAGTTACGCTATTAGATTTGTATGTCTTAAGTGTACATTTTAACTTATTTCAATTACTTACTCTTGAACATAGGTTTAGCTTAATTAAACCCTTAAGTTACACTTGACTAATTTACTTTAATACCTATTTAAGGGTTAGAATATGTATTTCCCCTAATAGTCCACCTAGATGTCACATCAACATATAATATTTTAATTGTTACGTATGAATTAGGTTTACTCCAATTTTTCCCTCTTATTATATTTCCCATAAGGTATGTTATTTCTTTTATTTACTTTTAATGTACATATATTAGGATTTATTCAAGACATTTATGATTATTTATGTAGTTTTATTTATTAATTACTCTTATTAACTTGTCTACAAATCCACATCCAATATATGATTCATAATATAAAGTATTCTCCTTAGTTTAAAATTAGTATAATAGCTACCATATTATATAACTAATATAAATGTAGATTATTTAATTCCTTGATTTAACCTAAGTTACTATTTTATTTCTTTTATATATATGTATATAGATATATATAATTTTTACTTCACTTAAAAGTTTATACCCAAAAATATTTATTAACATTCTGTATTAAATGTTAGTTTAGTCTTATTATATTTTTCCCAACCTATAAAGTTCATTAATCAACTATACTTTAATTTTGGGTTACATTAAAACCATATATTGTAAGATAACTTATGAAAAATTCATAAACACAATATTTAGACCCATTTACTCTTGTCTAAAAATTCCCAAATTTAATATATAGTAACTATGATATTTTAGACATATTATAAAAAATTTAGTTCATAAAAATATCGTTTAAATTACCTAAATAATTCCATAATACTCAGAACTTACAAAAGTATAACTTACATTTAAAACTCAAAACCCATATTAATTTACATGAAATTAACTATAGTTTATTAGGAATCTATGGTTAAAATTTCAAGTCAAAATACATTAGGGAAGGTCATCAAAAAAAATTCAACAAGTCGGAGTTTTATTCTGGGATGTATATCGCTTAATCATCAATAATCAAAATGTTATTCATTTATAAAATATCTTATAATATATGATGCTATGTAACACCCCGTCCAAGCCAATCGTGGTTATCGCAATTCTTAACACTTAATCGAATTCGTCGCAGCGGAAATAACATACACCGGGACCTTGCCACGGTCTGATCGTTAGAATATACCGGCCTTATCAATTACAACACTTATCCAAAATAAACAACCGACCAAACACCACCAACCAAAATACCACCAACCAACCGAGTATAAGTAACTAAGTCATAATCACAAACTTACATCAGTTTCAATATAGACAGACGGGAGCACAAGCGCAACCCGTACTCAAAATAAACAACCCATCCTAAGTCTAACCGCCCCTACTCTCGTGGTGCGACTTCATGGGCCTCTTACCTGCAAGTGTAAAAACAGCCCCCAAAGGGGGTCAGCACGAATGCTGGTACTCCCTCTCATGGCCCCCAAGCTAACGGGCTACGACAACTAATTGTCGATAGCATGGAAATTGATTAAGTACACAAGCATGATTTGAAGTGCAATAAACAACAATCCACAGATGAACATACATAGTTCACACACATTGAACGACACAAGCGTTCCCTTATTAAGCGGGTTAGTAACCCCCTCCTTAGTCCTGACTTCCTTAACCTCAGTTCCTTATCTTACCTCAATCTTAACCTTAACTTAATCTCAGTATACAAACCGTTCCTAGAAGGGAATGGTTGTAGCTTAATCTCAAACCTAGGATTTAGGTGTTCCTACCGCACCATCTTAATGCCACCTACCTTGGACGGGAGTCCAGCGTAGCTGACCCGGCAACCGGCCCTAGGCAACAAGTCCGAAGACAAGTCCTTAAGCGGAGGGCAGATTTGATTCAGATACCGTCCCCTTTCCTTAGCATGCATGACCGGAGTCAGTCCCAGGTTTCCTCACTCAAGTTCCAGTTAGTAAAAATCTTACCCACCATGTGTTAGTTAAACCTTATCGGGTATTAACCAACATTCACCAATACTTAACTCTTATTCTAACTCAGTAAGTACTACTTAAGTTAGTAGTAACAATCTCAAGTCTCGTGGTTTAGTGTAAGGAAAACACATTCACAACGAGAACAAATATAACCGGTTGCATGCTTTATCTTGTCTTAGTCATACCAATTAAACAGATAGCACACAAGCCGAGGGACACCTCGTTAGCAAGCAGGTCGCAAGAAAGATTGTACCGTTCACCGTCGTCTATCGTTTGTTTAACCTTCTCAGGGTCCCAATTCACAAACCTAAAACATTGATTCATTTTTAGGCCATTAGTTATTTGCACCTTACTTAACTCACTTAGTCCCTAAAGATTCCCATTCGATACCCTCTTAAATCCTTGCCACTTAACCTTATAAACTTAACTTTAAACATTAAGGTTTTTACTTAACTTAACTTAATCCCTTAGGTTCTTAGGGTCCTAATCATTACTACCCTACCAATGGCATACCTTATTACCAATTATCATCCTTAGAATTAAAATTTTCTTTTTTTTAAGTGTTAAGGGTCGTCCGACCCACCGTCCGACCCAACTAACTGGGTCGGCCCATTCCAGCAACTCTCGGATTGAAAAATTCTACTTCGTCCGACCCACATCCGACCCAAGCCCCCTGGGTCGGACCTTTCCCGAAACTTTCCCGTCTTCTAAGACTCACCCGTCGACCCATGTCCGACCCAAGTCCTCTGGGTCGGACCACTCCAGAACAATTACGGGTGACTTAACAGAGGACGTCCGACCCATGTCCATCCAACCAACTGGGTCGGACCAGTCCAGAACAAGCCCAAAAATTGTGCAATCCTCTCCAACTTTTTCCTCAAGCCTCCTAATGTGTTCTAATATCATTTAGACCCTTAAACTCACCTTAAATCATCCTCCAAACTCATTAAAACAACCTCCAAAGATCATTCCAATCCTTTACTAAATTCTTACAACAACTACCAACACTTAACACTTATTTCTTTCCTACATTTCAACATCCCTTTCACCTAGAACTTCTACTAGCCAAAAGTTCCCTCCTTTAGAACTTGACCACACCATATACACTACTTTCCACCCCTATTACAATTTCCAAGTCTTCCTTAAATTCTAAACTCTAGTTTCTACCTAAATCATCTCAAAGTTTTACACTCATTCACATCAAACCTACTAAAGTTTCCTAACTTCTTTTTCTCAAGGTCTCGGTGCCTAAAATTCACCATTGTAACCCCTAGTTCCTCCTAGACGTACCTAAGTCACCCTAGTTCACTAGAACATCTTGAACTCATTCTTTTTCATCAAAACAACTCCTAAGGTTTCTTAACACTTCCTCGGTCATGAAATCTCCCTAACACATCTTAAACACTTAGGTTCTTCACAAAATTTTGCCATGGGTTCTCTAGGACATTGTTACACCAAAACACTTAGTTTTTCACCATTAATTAGCTATCAACATTCAAATTCTCACCAAACCTCCTTAGCACACATAGAACATCAAAACTACACTACATCACAATATATTGCATAAACTTAAGTTGCTTGGCACTCAGGCCCTTAAATGACTTGGCTTTTAGGCCCTTAAATGCATAAATCTTAAACACTGAATTTCCTCATTATATATAGCCTTTGACCTGCAAATACACACAATAAGGCTCCCATTGCAATTCAAATGTTCTTACAATTCACCTTGACATTCTTAAACTATCTCCTTTTTCTCATTTGCTCCTTAGTCATAAGTTCTCAATATAATAGTATTCTTTCTCCTAAGTTTCATATCCCTTTTTCATTATAAACTCTAAGCTAAACTTGTTACCTATCCATATCCCATCCCTTAATACATTAAAAACACCTTAAGGTAAGTAATTTACCTTGTTCTTTTACAAGCTCACAAACTTTCCTCCTTGGCCTTTTTCCTTGAACAATCTCGGTCACCAAACAAGTTCTCCTTGCTTATGTTCTAACCAATATTCAATGACTCCAATGAGTACTAAACAACACACTAACCTTAAGGAACAAAACCTAGGTTAAAAATGTGTTTTAAGGTATTGAATTGATTGTTTTACCTTGGTTTCTCAAGACAGGCTTGGATATGAAGCAAGAAGGACCTCCTCTATCCTTTGGAGAGTAGAAAACAAGCTAGAACAAGGCTTAGAAATGAAGCCCCATGAGTATGTATTTTCGGTCATGAAGAAAAGTGATGGAAACCTAGATTTTCTTACACTTTCTTTACCTTAAGAGAATGGAGAAGCCAATAGAGTCTCCAAGCTTGAGTTTCCTCCTCTAATGGTGGTTTGGCTTGGCACCAAAATGGAGCTCTTGAAGTTTTGAAAAGATAGAAAGAAAGAGCTTGAGCTAACTAAGAAGAGTATGTAATTTGTTTTTATTTTGGAGCTAAAATGAGCAAGTAGTGATCAAGGGAAGATGAAGCTCACATGGGGGCTGTTCTTCACATTGGATAAGAAGAGAGGAGCAGCTCAAAACCGGTGGGAACAAGAGAGAATGAAGAGGTGAGGAGAGAGGTGAATAAATGAGAGTGAGATATTTATGTTTCTTTACAAAAGCAAATAGTGACTAGTACATTTCTCTCTTTTTTACTAATAATCTGGCTTACTCACATGGTGAGTCATCCCCTTAAAAACCGGCCCCCATTAAGTAGCAAGGGGTAATTTAGTCTTTGTTGACCAATTAGCTCACTTATATTGACTTATGTTATAAACTAGCTTAATTTAATTACTATTCACAAAACAAGGCACATAGTAGTGAAATTTTTATTTCCCATTGATTTAGACCTCCTAATGTGATACTAAGTAGTACACATGTTAATTAAAGAGTAATGATGGACATTTAGTCATTCAAAACCCATTTACAAGACAATTTTTCAAAAATGTGCTTTAAGAGTCCTTAAAGCACATTTTGTGTTTTAACTTGTTTCCAAGCTTGGTTTTCTTGGTAATTGGTTTAAAATGACCATTAGGATGTTACTAAGGTCTTAGAACAATATTTGGGTGCTCACCCAAGTCTCTCCAAGCTTAAAGCATGTTTTTGCTTAAACTGCTCTTTCGGTGTTTCCTTATATTTTCTTTGATTAAAATGGTTTCTTAATGTTCCTAAGGCATTATTTAGCCTTCTTATACCTTAGTTTATCCTTTAAATACCATATCTAGGTTTGGGGTATTTCAATCTACCCCCCTTAACAGAACTTTGTCCCCAAAGTTCACACATGTACTAAATCATTCACGGTACTCAATTTCTTAATCTTAATACCACATCTTATATTCTCATTCACACATCTCAAGACTCAAGGTCAGCCACCAATACAATACATAAGTATTATACATAACTCAAACTTATCACCAAAGTGTAGCAACTTACACAAAATCACATCTTAAACAACCAAACAAACGACAACAAGTTCGTTTCCTAACTCAAAAGCGAGGAAGCTCTACCCCCCTTAAAGGGGGTACGCCCCGTACCCTATACAGACGATCTAGTCAACAAACAAAGAAGGGTACTTCGCCCTCATCTTATCCTCTAATTCCCACGTGGCCTCTTCGACATCCTGGTTAGACCAAAGAACCTTCACCAGTCGCACTGACTTATGGCGAGTGTCCCTAGTCTTACTGTCCAAGATTCTCTGAGGAGTCTCCACGAATCTCATATTTGGTTCTAAAGTCAACCTCTCAGGTTCTAACACATGGGAGGGGTGGTGCATGTATTTATTTAGCTGTGAAACATGAAAAACATCATGAACTTTACCCAGTTCAGCCGGTAGTAAATCAACCGTAAGCAACCGGGAACACCGCTCGTAATCTCCTTAAGGACAACAAACTTCGGGCTAATTTGCCCTTCTGCCCAAACCTGAATACACCCTTCATCGGTGAAACTCGCAGAAATACCTGGTCGCCCACTGCGAACTAGGTCCCGTCGTCGAACATCAGACGAACTCGGTAACATCTGTCTTCATCCCCGACCAAGAAGTATCTCTTCATGTCTTTATACATTTTATAGGTTCCCGGATGGATGGAAACTGAAGAAACAGTGTGATTCCCTAAGTATACGGTCTTCAGATCCGTATTGCCCCGTGGTATGCATAACCGCCCTTAAGTCTGATCAGATCATCGTCGTGAAGTCTGAAGTCATATTTCTAACTCTCAAAGGTACCATCTGTCAGCTTCTATCTGACTTCCCTCATGTACTCATCTGTCCTCTGAGCCTCTCGCACCTCATCAACCAAGCTGGAGAAAGAAACTAGCGAATGGAGTGAGTGTGCTCGACGGCTCAGGGTGAAATACCCCTAACTTTTAAAATATAATTAAATGATCTATTAATGATCTAAGATGATTAATAAACATCTAAATATTATTGGGAAACAATCTAAAAGATCTCAACAAGGCAAAACACGCCTTAAGATCGGTAAAGCCAAAAATGTGCTTTAAGACACCATAAAGGTTGTATGACCTCAAATAGGATCCAAAGTGGATTCCTAAGTATTATAATGAAGTAAGGAACACAACAAAACTGTTCTCGAAGGAGAACTAAGCTCAGGAACACCCTGTGACACAAAAATGTGCGCTAAAACACCTTAAAGCACGTTTTTGTGAGATTGCCTTCTAAATTGATTTTTAATGGGCTTAAAAATTATAATTACCCTTAAATATGATATTTTATCATATTATATCATAGTAGGAATTTAATTCCCGAAATTTACGAATTTTTACAAATTTAATATTAAAATATTAATAAAACCCTAAAGTGGGGCCCGCATGAGTCAATATTGACCAAGCATGGTCAAAGGTCAATAAATTGACCCATTTGGACCATGGAGATCAGCTGGAAATAAGAGAGGAGACAGCTCACAATGATTAAGAGACAAATTGATACCTAACACAAATTTACAATAGTAAAACTTACTTTTTAATTATTTCAAATCTTACCCACCTATTCCTTCCTCCTTGTCCGATTCCCTTCTGCCCAGCCGAGTTCCTCCCTTCCTAAGAAGCTCTCAAGTCTGGTTCTTGAGCATGGAAGGCAAATCTAGCTCCTAAGCTCTTAAGGTAAGTGTTTTAAGGTCATTTTTAGCCCTTTTTCTTCATCTCTTCACTACCAACACCTAGATTTCGTGGCTCATCAATTCCTATGGCTTATTCTCAGTGTTCTAAGGTTAGAACAAGAGCTAAACTCGGTTGAAGCAAGTAGAGGGACCAAGGTTGCTCAAAATTGCATTTTAAGGTAAAAACATACCTTAAGCCTCTCAATCTTTCAAGCGGTTTTCTTCCTCTGATTTTTATGCGTTTATACACTCATAATCTTCATATTTACATGTTCATTCAGTTGGTTAGCCATTTGGAGCAACGGTGACCAAGATCCAAAGGAAATACCCTCTTTAAGGCATTTTTCCAAGGTAAAACCTAATAACAAGGTAGCTTGTTGTGATATAACTTTTCTATGTTAATATGGTGGATCTAACATCTTGTGGTGGTTTGGTTCAGGTCGAAACCACCTAGAACTTTCCTTGCATTTTTAAGGTGATTTTTGCCTTAAATCTTACATTAATTATTCCTTATGGTTAAACTCAAGCTTGGAGTGTAACCATATCTTGTTTTTGTGTATTAAACATGTCTAAATCAAGTGGTGAATTTTCCTACAAGTGACCGAGCTCATACAAGGAATAACCAAGGTATAAACACCTTAAACTTATGATTTTTATAATTTTTAAGCTATATATATATATATATATATATATATATATATATGGCCGAGAGTGAAATTACATATATGGGTCATATTGACCTAAAAAAATGGAAAAAAATGGCTAAGATAAATTAAGCTAGTCATTTAAGAGATTTAATTAACATAATGGTCAAATTATGACATTATGTGGAAAAATAATTAAACCATGGTGAGGCCGAAAATATGTGCTATATTTTGAGACATTTATTGTGTAATTTATTTTGCAAGTTCAAGGTTGTAATAAGGCCATGTCATTAGGCCATTTTAATTTAAGTTTATAAGCTTATTTATTATTTATGCTTATAATTAAAATTGGGGCCAATTCATAATTACTAGGAAATTAGAAAGCCGTGGGCTTAATTTAGAGTAATTTAGGGTTTTTAAATGAATTTAATAAAAATTATAACATTTTATAAAGTTTTGGGTCAAAATTGTAAAAATAGAAAAGTATAGATTATTATTAGTGATTACCGAAAAATTGGTTCCCATTTGGTATTAGGAGTCAAAGTTGACCATATAGGAGACTTTGACCAAGTTTGGAAAAATTTAAGAAAATTAAAATACTATCTTATAATAAGATATTTATTAAATTGTGAAAGATTTATAAAAGATGGGGTTATAATGTAATTTCCGAAAACTTGGGGTACTAAATGGAATTTAGAATAGTCCTTAAGTTATTAGGAATTTTTAGAAATTTATTTGGTTAAATTTGGAGTTTATATGAATTATATAAGTAAACATATGGTATTTTATAACATTGTTACAAATGGGTAACAAAGGGGTGAAAACCGAGATTTAAAGGAAATATAAAGGATAGGAATAATATTTATAACCTTTTGGTATAGTTTGGTAATTTTTGGAGTTATATATAGGTTTTATAAAGAAATATGTATAATATATAGTTTTAAGGGAATTAGAAAACTATGTATTATGAAGTGGGATGGAATTGTGATTTATAGAATTTTAGTGGTGTATAATGGAAACCGAAAATATAAGGGGCCATTTGGTATTTTATAAACAAAATATGACTATAGGTTATAATTGTTTTAAATGACTTAAATGTCATAAGATATGTTATATAACAATAATGTAACATTATATTAATTAAGTGGTGGGTTTGTAAGTATTTAAAAACATAGGTGCTGTTCGGAAATATTAACATTTTTAAATGGAATTTATAACATGGTTTTAATGTTATAAGAATTATAACATTTATAATATAAGAGGTATTCATTAGAAAGAATGAATACATATTATAAGACTTACCATATAAGAAATAGTTCCATAATACATACACATAAATAAATATATGTTATGGTGGAAAAATATAATATGGTTTAATGACCATGTGGTTTCATAATTAAAAATGACATATGAAAAAAGGGAAAAGAATTACAAACATTAGATGTGGAATTCTAATGTTAGGAGTATACATGGGATAATAAGAATTTATACATTCAAAGTATTGTTTACAAATGAATTATACCACATCGAATTTAAAAAAAAAGAGACAAACCTTAGAAAAATAAATACTAAGGTGAGATGCATAGTGCATGACAAAGGATCACACATGCAATAATGAAATAAACTATACGACATACAAGGGTGAGTTAAGTCACATGCGATAACGAGTTCAACAATAAGTATATTAATATACAAGACAAACTACGCATGTAATGTAACACTTTTTCAATCTCGAGTTAAACCTAAAACCCGACAAATATTGATAGCTAATAACGGGGGGGTTAACCGGGAGTTATTAGTGACGGTACGGGGTACCGTAGGATTGTGTGTTATACGGTATGCTAATCAGTAGCATTATGTATTGTTTAGACTGTTAGAGACTACACAAGGAGTATAGGATCTTGCTGATTCATACTCCACCGTAATACATCAGGGTGAACGGTATGTTGTTATGTGTCTCTGATTGTCTCTGAGGGCTTCCTCAGTTCAGACTTCTGTGTGATCTGTGATAAGATTGTTTGTCTGAATGTGATAATTAATATGCATGAATTGTATATTTACAGCTGCTTATTATTACTGTTGTTGAGTTAACAGTATTGGTTCGTATATGTGAACCTATATATATAAAACGAACTAGCGGCTATGGTGCTATCTTATATGAAATATAAGGATCGTCAGAAAAACGTTGTAGCACTAGGATAATAAGATATACATATTATCCGAGACTTTTATACGGAGCATTGGCCTTTCTGAACGCCGCTCTCGTGTCTAACACTGGATCCCGAGTTTACAGACTCTGGATTGGACTAATGACCTTAGTCTGCTGTGTTAGGAAAAAAATGGTAATGCGATGTGATGGTATAATTAATTAATGGAAAGGAAGTAAAGCCAGGAGGATGTGGCTCTTGGTGCGCGCTGTGATCACAAAAACGATACCAGGATGTCCGCGTACGGGTCCGCAAGTATCAAGAAAATTTCCCGTGAGCTAGAATGGCTCGTTGGTCGGAGACTCTACCGTTGGAGTGGCTACTGCCGTGGGTGACCCGCCATAATATATGGGTAACTAGAGACATGTCGTTTTAACGAGACATTGTCACTAGGTATAACTGAACAAATAATACAGTTAAGAATTATACAGTGGCGAACGATATTGGTTTCTACACCATGGACGAGAACTAGTACTTGTTTATTGCTCTCGTTGTTTCGCTTGGTTGTTCATTGGTTATACTTGTGGTTATATTATATATGGTGATGGTTGTGTTTATTGTATGGATGTTACTGTTAATTGTTTTACAGTTTTAAATATTAAAACGGTATTGCATGTAATGAACCTCATGCTCTCGACCAAATAATTGAGGGGTCTTTGGGGGCATGACGGGGCATGTGATGACATATACTCAGCAGGGGCTGATTCCATACCACAAACCACTTTCATGCAGGTGACTAGCTGGTGGGTCGCAGCGAGGCGTGACTATTGTGATATTACTGTTGGTTTAGACTTGGTACGGTGTGATACTCAGGTTGTTTTGGACTCGGGTTGTTTAACCGAGGTGTGTTTGGTTTAGATGCTCACGGTCTGTAATAATTGGTTGTTGTTAGATTGTTTTAAATTGTTTAAGTACTGCTATCTATCTCTTGTGATCACTGCGGGAATACGTTTCGCAAGTTGATTATCAGGTAAATCGTTATCACCCGTATGGGCGAGTGATAACAGTGACACCATTAGGGCGACAGTCTTTTACTTACTGCTGTGAATTATTTATATTGTGCGACATTTACAGGATTATTAGGAGCCGAATTAGTAGGGGTGTTACACAGGGCGTCTGCTACAACATTGGCCTTCCCCTCTTTGTATTGGAGGTCAATGTCATAGTCTTTCAAGAATTCTAACCATCTCCTCTGTCTGAGATTCAACTCCTTCTGAGTAAATATGTATCTTAAGCTCTTATGATCGGTGTAGATCGTCACACTAACCCCGTATAAGTAGTGGCGCCATATCTTCAAAGCGAAGACTACAGCTCCCAGCTCTAAATCATGTGTGGGGGTAGTTCTCCTCATGTTTCTTCAACTGGCGTGAGGCATATGCCACCACCTTGCCATGTTGCATGAGCACGCAACCCAGCCCTCTGCCGGATGCATCACAATAAACCTCAAAGCCCTCTGTACCGTCTGGAATGGTCAGAACCGGTGCAGTGGTCAGTGAGTCTTTCAAACTCTGGAATGATCTCTCATAGTTAGCCGTCCATACGAACGGTGCATCTTTCTTCATCAGACTGGTCATCGGCTTTGCGACCTTGCTGAAATCCCTAACAAACCTCCTGTAGTAACCTGCAGACCAGACCGAGAAAGCTCCGGATGTCGGTAACAGTCTTCGGCCTTGGCCAAGTACGTACGACATCAATCTTTGCTGGATCCACTGAGATTCCAGCATCTGAGATGACATGACCTAGGAAAGAGACCTGGTCAAGCCAAAACTCACACTTGGAGAACTTAGCATATAGCTGGTTCTCCCTTAATATCTCCAATACCCTCCTCAGATGTTCCTCATGTTCAGCCTTAGATTTCGAGTATATCAAAATATCATCAATAAACACCACAACCGACTTGTCCAGCTGCTCCCGGAACAAGCGGTTCATCAGATCCATAAACTTCGCCGGTGCGTTCGACAAACCGAACGGCATCACTGTAAACTCGTAGTGGCCGTAACGTGTCCGGAATGCCGTCTTCTCAATGTCTCCCTCCTTAATGGCTATCTGATGATACCCCGATCTGAGATCAATCTTGGAAAACACAGATGCTCCCTTCAACTGATCGAACAGATCGTCAATGCGGGGTAGGTGTGGTAGTTTATTCTTCACTGTCACTGCATTTAGCTCTCTGTAGTCGATGCAGAGGCGGAGACTACCATCCTTCTTCTTCACGAAGAGGACTGGCGCTCCCCATGGTGACACACTTGGTCTTACAAATCCCTTATCTAACAAATCTTTCAACTGTTCTTTCAATTCATTCATTTCTGCCGGAGCCATGCGGTATGGTGCCTTGGCTATCGGTCCGGTTCCAGGTAGCAGCTCGATGGTGAACTCTACCTCCCGAGTGGGTGGCATGCCGGGCAGTTCCCGTGGAAATAGGTCGGGGAACTCCGACACTACCGGTAAGTCGGGGTCGAACTCGGGGTCTCTTTCTATGTCCTGTACATAGCAGAGGTACACCTCTTCTTTTCTCCTCAATTCCTTATACATTGCCATGGCGGTGATGATCTTAATCAAAGGCTCTCTGGGCCTCTGGCGGTATGATATTGTTACCCCAGACGGACTCCTGAGCAGCAGTCTATGCTCGGCGCAGAGGATACGTCCCTTGTGCCGCTCCAACCAGTCCATCCCGAAGATAACATCAAATCCCAACTCCCTGAACTCAATAAAACTAACTGGGAAGTCTCCCCCTTAATTCTGACAATGGCTCCTCGGTAGTAACGAGTGCAATGAACCTTCTCCTTAGACGGAAGCGTAACCGTGAAGTCGGGTAGCTCATCAGCGTCTAGCCCCAACCTGCTCGCGAAAGATGACGAGACAAAGGTATGCGAGGCCCCTGAGTCGAAGATAACTGATGCCTCAATCCCATTAATCGGAAAGGTGCCGGTGAGGATAGTGCCGCTGGCGTCGGCCTGTGCCTCTGTAAGTATGCTTAACGCACCTTCCGTACCGAGTGCATGACCTAATTGTGTTCACAAGCTTCATGAGTATTGATGGTATAACAAGAGTCGTTACAATTTATATGAACAACACTGTTATTTTATTCATAACCATCCTGTTTACAACATATGCTTTAATCTTACATCTCATTCCTTATCTTATTCTAACATTACATGGCTAATATTGTCTAAAGGTTAGGTTTAATCTCCCAGGTCTCATATGCATCGCATTAATTACTGCTGACGGTGTTGTATTCAGCTTGATTCTCTTACCCATGGTACAACATCCTTGATTCTCCTCCCATAACTAATACATCTCCAGACTTAAGTACCACAAAATTATTCGCACGGTCGCACGCTTCTGCTCGCCGTATAAAAACTCTGCATCATCCATAATGGACCAAGGCACTGGGTATCCCTCTTTCGAGAGACTTCCAGTTGTCTCGTCCTTATCCTGGTGTAGTCAAGTCGCCATCCTTCTCGTAGAAGTTCACAATGCAAATGTTGCTTGTATGTCGGAATGGTTCAACTTCCAACTGCTGAGACGATCTCCACGACTTGTGTAATTACTGGATGGAACTCTTCGGGTATTCCCGGTGGTGAGACTCCATCTTGCATCCTCGTGGTTGGTAGTTCTTGGCATACGGATTCCAATCCTTGCCTAGCTCATCATTTTTAATTTCATCCTTGCTCCCACTGGGTGCTCCGGTGTGTAAAAACCTCCGGTCCCATTCCTAGTTGATTGCATCTTCTGATGATGGCTATTTGTGCTTCGGGTGTCAGGTATCCCCTTAATAGAATCATACCTGGGCGGATAACCTGACATTGTTCGGTTGGAAAGTCTATGGTTTCGATGTCGGTGTGCTCCGGTTAGGTGTAGATGGTATTGGATAGAAGATGTTGAAGCTTCCTAAAGTGGTAGTAGGTCATATCTTACTTAAGTTCTAATCTCATCTCATTCTTACTTAACTCAATATTCACCAAACATGCATGATAATGCGGTAAGCAGGTAATTTTATTACTAAGTGGTTATAGCGGTACCTGGCCTCGATGAGGTTCAGGCTCATCGTCCCGGTCCACCAAGTGTAGTGGTGGGTCCCGACTTCTGGGTCACCCGTGGGTTTTGTTGCAGCTTGCTGCACCTTCCTCTGACCGTCAGATCCAGCTCCCTGATCGGTCTTGCCCTTGCCCCTAGATCGGGCCTATAGGCTCTGCTAGCGGGGTTCCGGAAGCACTCATATGCCCGGTGTCCGTATACCCCACAATAGTTGCACTCCACCTTATTCCCTTGCAATCGAGCCCGGGGTGGTCCTTGTGACACCACCTACAGATGTAGCGGTGCTGGTAGCCACCACCGGCTCCCTTCTCTGTCTCAGATCCTGATCATTCGCAATATTAGTACTCATATCTCAAACGGTTATTAGTGTCTCATAAGCTCACTCAATATCAATCCCTTACCTTTGGCGCCCTAGAGCGCAGGGGTGTAGCTGCGTATGCGTACGTCAACTTCAATGGCTCTTCCGGAGCCTTCTCCTTTTCCTCCTTCCCTTTTGGGTTCTGATTTTTCTAGGCCTAAGGCTGGTACTTCTGTTTCTTGTACCCACCTTGCCCTTGGCTCTCTGTGCTCTTACCAGAATTCTTCCTCTTAGCATTCTCCTCGTCCTCAGCTGGACGGTTATCTCAATTAGCAGTGGCATGATAGCACTCCTGCTTTCCACAGTATTAGTCCTCTTATTTCTCATAATCTAAATTTTACTCATTTACTTACTCAAATCTCAATCATTCTATTACCTGCAAGGTAGTGTAACTCGTCGGCCCCATGCCGTAGCAGAGTCGATGGCTAAGCCCGCCATAGAAGCGGTCCACCAGGATCTGGTCTGAATATCCAACACCTGGCAGAAGACGGAGCAAGGCGGTGAACTCCGAGTAATACTCGTCCACCGTCATCTTTTCGGTCTGCTTAAGCGCATCCAACTGCAAGCGCTTCTTCGTCTGGACATGGGCGGGGTAGTACTTTGCTCGTAGCAAGGCGGGTACTGCTCCCAGCCGAACTCTGGATTGGCCACATGCTCGGCCCTCACCAGCTTCCACCAATCGCCTGCCGCCCCTTTCAGGTAGAACGCAGCTAGATGCACCTTGATCCCAGCAGGGACGTCAAGGGTCTCGAAGGCGGTCTCCAGCTCGGAGATATACGCCTCAAGCTGGCGGGATCGGTCTCCCCCTTAA
>CM041777.1:350967792-350998675 GCA_023374045.1 Limonium bicolor
GATAATGAGTATAAATAACCCGAGAGAAAGGGGTGAGTATATGAATGTGTAACCCGAGAGAAAGGAGTGAGTATATGAATGTGTAACCCGAGAGAATGGGTAAGTATAAGAATGAGTAGCCCAATAGGATGGGTGTGTATACGAATAAGTAACCCGAGAGAGCGGGTGAGGTATCGAATAAGTAAACAAGGCATAGTGAGGAATAACCCTCAATGCCTAAGAGTAACCAGTTACCACTAACAACATTGTTATGTTAGTTAGGAATCGTGTTCCATGATTGGATGTAGATTCCTTGTGTGATATACATATATATTGTATTGCCATGATGCATGTTTTTTTTGATTAAAATGAACTCCATGTATATCCGACCCAAAGTAGTCGGCGTACCGCGGTTAGCACGCGGTATATGCGAATTTCATGCGCAGCGTAAGCTGACCCCCTAGGGGGAACGTTTTTAGTGTGCAGGTACTTGAAGCTGACCACCGTTCGAGAGAGTAGGACGGGGACTGCAGTGAGCATGGGTAGTTAGATTGTAATTACTTATGCGTTTGAATGAGGTGTAAGTCCGAGTATGTTATCGGCATCCGTATATTGTAGACTCGGTATGGTAGAGATATGAATTGAGTATTGTATTTTTATGAAGTACTCGGTTGTTCCAGTTCATCAGACCGTTACGGTATGTAAGAAAGGCCTGGTTAGCCACATGGGTGGCTAACGGCGTTGTTTCACCCCTCGTTGTAATTAGAGTTCCGCTGCGTGAGTAGGAGTAATTAGTAACAGATAAGAGGTAATGACGAGATTAACGGTTGGGGTGTTACAAAAATGCACACACACGTATACATTTCTTATACAAGTATGTTCCCACCGATTTGATGTTACAAGAACATATATGTTCATACTCTCCTAACCTTCAATCCACTAATATTTATATACATATAGGTGTATATAAATTCTCATATGTGCAATACTAACCTTAATACCTCTACTAATTTTGTAGGAACAAATTCCTTTACCATATTGGTCCATCACTTAATCAACTTACTAAAAAAAAGTTATTAGGCTCAACAATTCAAATGTTGCCCATCATATATACATATATAAAACTCTAATTTCTCATATAATTAATACCATTCTTATCACTTATAGATTAATACCAATTTCATAAGATGATTCCTTAATAAAATCCTTTAACCTCTTTTACAACTTACTAATTTAATGTCTACTCCCTCCTATTCTAAATATAAGTCGTTTTAGGCTTTAGAATTATGTTCAAATTATAAGTCGTTTTAGACTTTTTGTATCTATCTTTCTACTTTTACCCTTTCTACTTTTTTAATTATCACTATCATTGCACTCTACTTTTTATCTTACCAATAAAGTATACTTACTTTTTTATTCTCCCAATACAAAAAGTAAGGGTATACTAGTCTTTTTAAACTCTTTCTTAAAAATTGTGAAAAAGTCTAGAATGACTTATAATTAGAATAGGAGGGAGTAATTAATTATGGTTAGCCCAAATCAATACACTAATTGTGTATCCACTTCTAACTTGGACTTAAGTCCATTACATATAAGAGAAATGATCAATGGGCTAAAAGCACAATTTGACTATCCTTCAAGCCAATTTAATTCAATTCCCTTTTTATTTTACAACCCATTTTGGTTTGTCATTTTTTTTTCTTCAATGGATTATCTCCTTTTATTTCCTAAATCCAATTCCTTATGAATATTCTAGTAGACCAAAGCCCAATTTAATATTCAGATTCCTCCCATTTCTAATTTGGGATTAAGCCCTGAAATCCAATTGACTAACTTTAATTTTAGCCCAAATGATTCCTAAACCCAATTTAATTTATCTAATTTACTTAGCCCAACTCAATGTTTGACTAATCTAATTCAAATTTGACCATTCAAAATCCCTAAATCGATTTAGCTAATTTGAGAAACTCTAATACACATTCAGATTCCCAAATTGCCCTTAACTTTTCTAGAAATTACAAAATTAACCCTACTTTTCTGGTTTACGTTTTTGTCCCCAATTTTTCTCAATCTAGGTTTTCATCCATAAAGTATTTACAATTTTGCCCCATAATTATTCCCAGAACTCGTATTTTACCCATTTGCCCCCCCAAAATCAATTCGTAACCCTTTTTTTTATAACATTCGAGAGCCCCCATTCAATTTCCAATATTAGAACCCTAAATCGATTTCTGGAAACCTAACCATAATTTCCAAAAAAACCTTAATCTGATTTCTAAAACGCACAAATTTCTACTGAAATTTTCGAAACGCTAAATCAGATTCAAACCCTAATCGATTTCATTTCAGAAACACATAAAATTTTCTTGCAATTTTCGGAACCCTACCGAATTTAGGGTTCTATTTTCGCACACAAAATCCAAACAATTTCAGATGTAATGTCCATGTACACAATGGAGTTCATAGTCTATAATTTCGGATTTTTTTTTGACACCACAAACCACACATTACCGCACAGATCTAGCCAGAAGTTACAGATTTTCGCAAGGAACAATCGGCTCTAATGTCGCCGAGAAACAGAGAGGGGAAGCAGGGGAATTTCTAGCCTAGTTTTCTGATTCGAACTTGGTCAAAATCGAACAAAAATGTAGAAAAACGAATATGAATCTGACTATATACACCCTTGACAACTTTTAGAGGAAATCGGCTCTAGCAATCGCGGCTCAACTGGCTTCTCCTTCCCGGTTTGATTCGTCCGTCTTCGGTGTTCAGCCGCGCCTCGCCTCGCCTTGGAGCTCCGCCGCTGCCTCGTTCGTCACCACCGGGACACCGCGAGTGAGGAACAACGGGCGAGTTTACCGTGAGGAAAAGAGAGTGAAGAGATGGCGCCGATCGTGAAGAAAGGAGAAGAGAAGAGAGGTGGCGAGACAGAAATGGAGGAGTTGGGGTTACTGCCGTGAGTGAAGATAGACAAAGAGAGGCGCAGCAATGTATGCCCCTTGTGCCAGTTAGGGTTACTAATTTTACCGTGAGTCTAGAGAATGAAGATTGAAGGTAGACTTCCTTGTTTCAGTAAGGAAATTTTAGTTTAGAGAGGTGGGCTGGTTATTACCGTGAGTGCTGAGAATAGACTGGGCCGGCCCAGTCATGTTGGGTGGGTCGGCCCACTTGTTTTTTTTTCAATGATACATATATATGTCGTTTCTAGTTTATTTTGGACCCATTTTTCATGTCGTCTGAAACACGATGTCCCGTTTAATGAGACGAACCATTTTATGATTCCAAATTTTTTTTTTCCAACAATAACAATTATTGTCATTTATGAATTTAATTAATTATAATTATATTCCTAATTGGTTTGTGTTTCGCCATTTTAGGCGAAAACGCGACGTCTTTTATTTCGACTGCTTAACCAATTTTTGAATGCCTCTAAAAATTACCCAAATAACTTCATAAGGTGTTTAAGACCTCATGTGCACGTCTAAAATATTCGTGACACGTTTTCAAAGTAAAACTATTAGTTTTATTTTCGTTTATATTTCTTTTTCCTAAACTTCCTTAATGTCGTTTTAGGTTTCGTTTATGTTTCCTAACGACTTTAAGGGTTAAATTAAATATTATATTATTCCCTTGTACTTATTTAAGGGTATATTATTCTTTAATCTCTCATTAATTACTTTTATTTAATTAATTCATAATTAATTAAAATAATCAAGGTTTGGGATATTTCAATCTACCCCCCTTAAAAGAACTTTGTCCCCAAAGTTCCCATGTGTCTTATATCATTAGAGTACACAGGTAACTTCATACCATAGATCATATAGATCATGCTTATATGTATTTAAACTTATTGACTCATTAGGTCTGTCATATACTTATACTGCAAATACCACACAACATGACTCAGCATGTATAACACTCAAAATTCCCTTTGATGCATTCTCCCCATGTCATCGGTCCGTAGACAAAGGCACATTCGTCCTCGCCTTCATGGGCTAGAATACAAAACAACTCTGTTCTCCCCATGTCACCGGTCCGAAGACAAAGGCTCATGCGTCCTCGACTCCATGGGCAAGACTCAGTGAAAAGGAAATCCTTTTTACGAGGTCATGTGAGGAGTAATTCCTCTAATTAAAAATACAATCAACTTCAATTTCGTTTTATCCTAACGCCTCTATCCTTAGCGTGATATAATTGTGACCAATTGTAGGGAGCTTCAGGAATCGTCCGACCCTGATGTGATCAGCATCAGTGTTGAACTATCCTTCCACCCCAATTTGTGTTCGGTTTCCCTTGATCCCTAGAAAATCAAGTTCCACCTCCCACGTCATTTTCAAACATCAAATAATTCACTCATGTCCAATTTTCTATCTTTTTAGTATTTCTAGTCATAATCAATACATCTCCAAGGCGTGGACTCAGTCCATCAATCATTCCAATTCAACTCTTAACCATTACCTCATGATTCTCATTCCTACTAAGTTCTATATCAGTCTCATAACAATTCTCACCATCTTATACCTCATAGCATGACTATTTCCTACCTCATATTGATATCAAATAATATCTCATAGTGCTATCTTATTCTTTCTCACACATACTTTCATATCGACTCATATCTCATATATTCCTTAAGTCTCTTTAATCCTCTTCACTAATTCTCTTAACTTGTACTCACACCAGAGTTAACAAGATAGGTACTTAATATGCATGGTATTCACATCTTCTGTGCGCAATAACCATAATTAATCTCAAAGTGTTTATGTAAAACGAATTCTCAAATTCTTTTGTGCTATGCACACCGTAGTTTACGTACTTAGTACATAAACATACGCTAAGCGGTTTTCGCTCTACCCCCCTTAAAATGGATTACGCCCACATAATCAACATTATATCATCCTTGAACATAGGTTCAAGATGTCTAATTCTCACTTAGCATTCTAGCTTCCATGTCATCTATCTCACTTATAATTCGATCAGAGGGTCATAACTATGTTAATGGCTTAGTCTCTGTATCGAGGATTCTTAACGGTACTTATATCATTTTCTTAACTTAGTTTGGTCTAATCTCAAAGGTACTGATCTGCTATCTTCCGCTACGTGACTCTGATAATCTTAGGTTTAACTGAGTTTCTTATGCTTTTATAGTATTGTATATCCTTCTGCCTCCTTACAGTTTTATAAATATTGGTCTCTCAATGGACACGTGTTGTCTTTAATTATACATGGCCTTAATGAGTTGTAACTCGTTTATCCATTCTCTCTGAAGATCTAACGTTCATACTCTTAGTGTTCCCTCAAGTGTCTAAATCGTTCTCTCCAACTGACCTTTGGTCTGAGGATGATTCCTAATCTAAAACTACTGTTAAGTGCTTATTGCACTTTACAGTTTTAACTTTAACTTCTTAAGACATGTTCTGTCTACACTTAATAATCCGTGCTCTTCGCACTTCATAATTCTTAATTATTTTCTGTCTGAAATGAGTTCTCTGATTCCTTTGTGTCGTTGGTTCAACTGAGTTCCTTCTCTTCAACTGTTTGTGGTAGTAGCTGCTCTTGTCTGATCTTGCGTCGCTGACCGTTGTACAGAGTCGACTACTTCCCGTGTTCCTTACACCACTCGTCTACATGCATGGGGTACCTTACTGGCACATTACTACTTACCCGACTAACTCGTGAATGAGTCTGCCAGGCACGCAAGCTCCTGTGGAGTGCGGTCATCCCACATCTCGTTTTAGTATACTCGTAGTGTCCGTCGCACGTTTAGCTATTGCTAATTATGAAGTATTTTGTTGTCGATCTCCTCTTTCATCATTCCATGATAACACTTATTGTTCTTCTTGAACTTAATCAAGGGAAATCCATCTACCGTGTTCTTAGATATGACGTGCTCTAGCTTCTTTCTGTATTCAGTACAGACTTGATCCTTTAGTAACTGAGGTTTCTTTCCATCGAACCTATCATCTTGTTTCTCATGTTGATCTACTGGGAACGCACTTCCGGTTCCTTAAGGAATGGAAAGTGTGCTTCCGATGAAATCTTACTCACATGATCTAGACTACTGGCGTCAATGCACAGTTCGTCTACCATTTTTATTTCATTACTCGTATTGGTCTTAGCTCATAAATCTAATTGCCTCAGTGTCAATATTTGACGGCTTATACATAATGGTCGCTTTACTGCGCACCATGACTTAATCCCCTTATATAGGTATTATCCTTATGACCTCTACTACCGTGGTAGTTGGCCTTTACTCTGTTGCCCATTGATGGTGCAACTACTTACTCATTTATTCTAACATCTTATCTTATACTCAATTCCTTCCTGGTGTAAACACACTGGGGTTCTCTAATTTCGGTGTTTGGCGGTTGCCATACCGTGTTGTGAAATGGTTATCTCTTAATATGAAGGTGTTTCACTTCAATTTCGGTTTCGTATGTAGGTCAGTCTCTCTCACGTTCTTCCATCGTTTATGATGTTATTTACCAAGTAATTTAACTGGTTACAAAAGAAGTCATCCATTGAGTCATAAGCTCTTCTGAGCATTGGTCACCTGACGTGTCATATTGTGCACTCTCAATGTTTATCTCTAACAATTACTGATTTTCAATCTTGAGCTTTGGATATAAGGTCTGTCTACGCAGCCTTCCTTATTACTTACGTGTAACTGGTATGTTCCAAGGAAATCTCAAGGTTTACGGTTTCCGTTCTCTAATGAACGAGTATTCTATCTCGAACAAGGGAAAGCCCTTCTTGAGGGGTTTATTCCCACTCAAGGCCTTACATTAAGAAGAGGTATCCCCACCCTAAAAGGAGTGGTTTGTTCTCCGCCCCCGTCAATAATATTATCTCTCTATTATCACTGGTGCCCATTCTGGCAATTCCTCTACAATTAAATTATAGGTCATTCTATCTCATAAGTATACCTTAGTTCACTCATTTTTACTCAATTATCCTTTAATGATCCCTAGTAAGTCCTAGGTCATAGTAACTCACTTAACACTTAATACACTTGGTTTCTATACAAATTTCGCCATGACTTCTCTACTATATTATCATGCCCAAATGCATAGATTTTCTCCTCAAATCAACCCAAGTTAGTCACGTCCTTAGTGGGCATTCACAACACACCAATTACACTCCAACTACTTCAATTCACAATACAATTGCATAAACCTTAAATTGCTTGGCACTTAGGCCCTTAAATGATAATTTAAACACTAAATTTCACATAGCCACCTGCACACAACAATAGTCCCATGGCTCTTAGGCCCTTAAATGACATAAATTAAACACTGAATTTCATAAAGCCACCTGCACACAACAATAGTCCCATGGCAATACATAAGAGCTCCTATAATTCATTGGTGATTGTTTTACTAACTCATTTGTCATTAGCTCCTTAGTGTTTAATTTTCTCTTGAGTGAGAGCCGCTGGTCGGTTCACTGTTGGTACTCTAGCTCATTAGTAGATTAACTTCATAACTACTAGTTCTTTGAACTTTATCATATGTTAGGTTACATCATTTGGTGTGGTATTGGTTTTCGTGGTAAGCTGCTACATCCTGCTTCCCACTATGGAAGCTCGCTCAGGTAATCCGACATTATTCGGTGTCTGAAACGATACTATCGCTCACATAGACTTGAATCTCTTAGCGATTTAGAATTTATTCATATTAGGCATCGGCCTTACGGTGTCTAAGTTGGATATTTGTCCTGGTTATCATGTGTTTTCATCTGAATGTTGTGTTCAACTTTCGTTGACTATGCCACCCGTCCATGATTAATCATACTTGGGTGTTTATGAGTTAGGCAATCAATACCAATCATCGTTTATGGGTTTCATTGGGCTCAACTATACCAACTCTGTGGTGTAGTCCCTTGAGCTTCCCTCTTTCGGGATTGTATGTCTTAGATCCTAGGTAGGTCATTCCTTAAATTTATTTTCTCTGATTCCGTTTCTGGGGTTTACGAACATCTTCAATGAAGAATGTTGTTACTGGTATTCTTGGTGATCACTCTGGGAGTTTTGTCCCGTTCTCATTGGAAGTCGTTATGTCGACTGTCTTCATTGTATCTCGTAATACATTCATTGTATGTTATTACTTACATAGTGTTTTACTCGGATCATTGAGCGATCTCCTAGGTTCCTCTCTTCGAGGTTTGGGATTGGTGTTCTTACTCATACTGTCAATTGTTATTGTGGTAGGTTGTACCGTTGCTGATATTTATACCGTTTAACATTCCGACCAAGTTCAGCTCCCTGCTGACTGGTGTGTCGACTCATCTTATCATGGTCAGGCTGTCAGGCCCTTCCAAGGTCTCATTCTCTCGTTCTTATGGATTTACAATCCGGTGTTATTATGCATTACGACTGTAGCATTCCACTATCTCGCCATGATGGCTTTTCGTATAACTTAACCGTGGTAGCACTTGCTATGGCAAGTGCGCCATGCAAGATGGGCTACCGGTACCGTGTGCGTCGGTAGTGGTGCTTCCACCTAGTTCCCATATCTTTGGTAGTCCTCGGGACTCCTTCGATGTTCTCTTATTTTGGTTAACTAGCCATCTGGCAGTTTCCTGGTTGGTTTGACAGTACTGTCATTGTCAGGGTGTTCCTCTTCCTGAGGGAACCCCTCGTTACATACTTATATCTTAATCCTCGCTCCTGTTCCCACACATTATGTCGGGGTTACTAAGTAATGATTCTCCTTCAGGCACCACGTTGTAGTCCTAACTCGGAATACCATGTGTATGAGTTTTTACCGTCGTCTACGCTGTGTCGGCCAGGTTTGTAACTTTCCTCATTGTATGGGGTTTGGAGTTCCCGTTTCTAACTGGACTTTCCGGTAATCTTAACTCTCATGCTTTGTATTACCCCACTGTTATGCTCATTCGGACCACTGTCCAGTACTCATGTCACTTATCTTTTTCCTCTACATTGCACTCGTAGAGCTTCCCTTATTATTGGTATGGTGTGGTAACTCGACTGCGTAGCATGTCGACCCATGTTGCCGGTAATTTCCGTTCTCTTACTGGTAGAATTCCATTGGTAGCGTCTATTTCCACGTTGCGCTCCAATTAAAATGTTCAAGTTCTCATAAATTGTTGTACAACGGTGTGTTTCTCATATTGCTTAATGATAACTAACTGCCAGATCGGGTTTTCCCGAGTAGGAGAAGGCTTTCTTCTCTCTGGCGTTTGTTCCATGTATTCAAGGTTAGGGATGTGGAGGGCGGGTTTAGGTACTATGGATATCCGGTAAACACCGGGAAGTCCTAACTAACGCACCTCACGCTCTATCTCTCAACCCTTAACCCATAACTTAAACTCAACTTCAGTATTCCCCTAAGTTCGGTAATTCCTGTCATCAGAGCGTAACTACGCTCTGATACCACTTTTTGTAACACCCCATCTCGATCCAATCGTTGTTATCTCAAACTTATCACCATATATACAAACGTTGCAGCGGATTCAAA
Source organism: Limonium bicolor (assembly GCA_023374045.1). Lineage (NCBI taxonomy): Eukaryota > Viridiplantae > Streptophyta > Magnoliopsida > Caryophyllales > Plumbaginaceae > Limonium > Limonium bicolor. Next base: position 350,977,251 of record CM041777.1, read on the forward strand.
TACATTCCAGGACCTTGCCACGGTCTGACTAACAGAATATACCGAACACTAGTACATACAAATCTTAACCAATACACATCCTTCTACGAGTGTACATGCACAACTCGTATGCCACACTTAACCCGTAACGCTTGTACCCCTTCTTAGTCTCGCGACGGCCGCCTCCTGACGTTCACCTGTGTAGTAAAAACAGCCCCCAAAGGGGGTCAGCACGAATGCTGGTACGATCCTCTCATGGCCCCCAAGCTAACGTGGCTACGACGACTAATTGTCGATAGCATGGAGGTTGATTAGATGCACAACATAATAGAAAGTGTAGTAAACAACAAACCAAATATGAACGATCAATGTTCAAACATAATGAACGACTTAAATGCGTTCCCTTAATTAGAGAGTTTATTATTTAACTCCTTAAGTAATGTTCCCTCTTAATCTTAGTCCATCCTTATCTTACCTCAATCTTAGTCTTATCTTAGCCTTAGAAACAACCATCCTCTAAAAAGGAATGGATGTAGCTTACCTTAGTCTAAAATACAAACCATCCTTTAAAAAGGAATGGTTGCAGCTTATCTCAAACCTTACCTTAATCTTAGAATACAACCACTCTTTAAATAGAAATGATTGTATCTTACCTCAATGTTTATTTTTGTCGGGTCAAAAGCAACCCTAGCCAATGAGCTATTAACTCCATTGGTTGAATAAACAGCTTATCTTATAATTTAGGATTTAGGTGATCCTACCGCACCATCTTAATGCCACCTACCTTGGACTGTATGTCCAATGTAGCTGAGCCGGCAACCGACCCTAGGCAACAAGTCCAAAGACAAGTCCTTAATCGAAAGTCGGATCTGCTATAGATACCGACCCCCTTTTTCCTTAGCATGCATGACCGGAGTCAGTCCCGGGTTCCTCACTCCCCCCTTAAGTTCCAGTTAGTAGAAGTCTCAAGACAATGTTTGTTGGTTAACCTCTTTCGGTTTATAACAAACTAATATTAGGGAGCGTTCCTTAGTCTCACTCAAATCCTTACTAAGCGTTGGTTAGTAAGTTCTCACGGTAAGTTGTGTTGTTTTCAAACATCACACAATAACACAATAAACATAATGTTCCGGTTGCATGCTTTATCTTGTTTAGTCGGCACACATAAACAAATAGCACACAAGCCGAGGGACACCTCGTTAGCAAGCAGGTCACAAGAAGAACTGTACCGTACACCTGGAGATTGGCTAGCTCTTAAAACGATGCTCGCCTAACCCGTCGAACACCTCCGACTATCTAGATCCTATAACATAATAGTCGGGCAGGTTAATAACTTAATTATCTCCTAAACATTTCGTTACCATATGTAACTCTCTTAATTAAACTTCCAACTATATACACATGCGTATATTTACATATAAGTCCTCGCAAGTCTATATATATATTTAACAACATCGTATCAACTCTAAAAATACTTTCTAACTTTAATTGTTGTATTCAATTAATTGTATCATTCCAATCTCTAATTAATTGTTCCAGAGTGTTAATCCTTCAATTACATATATACACGTATTTTCACATCTATATACATATAATTTCATAAACTCCAATGTTAACTATTATGCACACACACGTATACATATCTTATACAAGTATGTTCCCACCGATTTGATGTTACAAGAACATATATGTTCATACTCTCCTAACCTTCAATCCACTAATATTTATATACATATATGTGTATATAAATTCTCATATGTGCAATACTAACCTTAATACCTCTACTAATTTTGTAGGAACAAATTCCTTTACCATATTGGTCCATCACTTAATCAACTTACTAAAAAAAAGTTATTAGGCTCAACAATTCAAATGTTGCCCATCATATATACATATATAAAACTCTAATTTCTCATATAATTAATACCATTCTTATCACTTATAGATTAATACCAATTTCATAAGATGATTCCTTAATAAAATCCTTTAACCTCTTTTACAACTTACTAATTTAATGTCTAATTAATTATGGTTAGCCCAAATCAATACACTAATTGTGTATCCACTTCTAACTTGGACTTAAGTCCATTACATATAAGAGAAATGATCAATGGGCTAAAAGCACAATTTGACTATCCTTCAAGCCAATTTAATTCAATTCCCTTTTTTTTTACAACCCATTTTGGTTTGTCATTTTTTTTTCTTCAATGGATTATCTCCTTTTATTTCCTAAATCCAATTCCTTATGAATATTCTAGTAGACCAAAGCCCAATTTAATATTCAGATTCCTCCCATTTCTAATTTGGGCTTAAGCCCTGAAATCCAATTGACTAACTTTAATTTCAGCCCAAATGATTCCTAAACCCAATTTAATTTATCTAATTTACTTAGCCCAACTCAATGTTTGACTAATCTAATTCAAATTTGACCATTCAAAATCCCTAAATCGATTTAGCTAATTTGAGAAACTCTAATACACATTCAGATTCCCAAATTGCCCTTAACTTTTCTAGAAATTACAAAATTAACCCTACTTTTCTGGTTTATGTTTTTGTCCCCAATTTTTCTCAATCTAGGTTTTCATCCATAAAGTATTTACAATTTTGCCCCATAATTATTCCCAGAACTCATATTTTACCCATTTGCCCCCCCAAAATCAATTCGTAACCCTTTTTTTTATAACATTCGAGAGCCCCCATTCAATTTCCAATATTAGAACCCTAAATCGATTTCTGGAAACCTAACCATAATTTCCAAAAAAAACCTTAATCTGATTTCTAAAACGCACAAATTTCTACTGAAATTTTCGAAACGCTAAATCAGATTCAAACCCTAATCGATTTCAATTTCAGAAACACATAAAATTTTCTTGCAATTTTCGGAACCCTAACCGAATTTAGGGTTCTATTTTCGCACACAAAATCCAAACAATTTCAGATGTAATGTCTATGTACATAATGGAGTTCATAGTCTATAATTTCGGATTTTTTTTTGACACCACAAACCACACATTACCGCACAGATCTAGCCAGAAGTTACAGATTTTCGTAAGGAACAATCGGCTCTAATGTCACCGAGAAACAGAGAGGGGAAGCAGGGGAATTTCTAGCCTAGTTTTCTGATTCGAACTTGGTCAAAATCGAACAAAAATGTAGAAAAACGAATATGAATCTGACTATATACACCTTTGACAACTTTTAGAGGAAATCGGCTCTAGCAATCGCGGCTCAACTGGCTTCTCCTTCCCGGTTTGATTCGTCTGTCTTCGGTGTTCAGCCGCGCCTCGCCTCGCCTTGGAGCTCCGTCGCTGCCTCGTTCGTCACCACCGGGACACCGCGAGTGAGGAACAACGGGTGAGTTTACCGTGAGGAAAATAGTGAAGAGATGGCGCCGATCCTGAAGAAAGGAGAAGAGAAGAGAGGTGGCGAGACAGAAATGGAGGAGTTAGGGTTTCTGCCGTGAGTGAAGATAGACAAAGAGAGGCGCAGCAATGTATGCCCCTTCTATTATAACCCAAGATTTGGTTATATTTTATTTCGTCACAAGTGGTCTTATGTGGATGTATTCTGGATTCAGGACATGGAGGTCTTTCTTATTAAAGGCGAGGACGAGGAGGTCTTTTGCCATTCGTAGTTCGGACACATGTTCGGACATCTGTCTGTTTTCGACTTCTGAGTCTCGACTTGTGTCCGAACATTGATGTCTGGACACAAGTTCGGACATGGTACTGTTTTGACCATAACTTGCTCGGTTGAGCTCTGTTTTGACTTCCGTTTGCGGGGTTGGATTCCCCTTCTGATTTTTGAGCCATCTATGTGCTTTCTGGTGCCTTTGGTGCACATATGCTTATCTGTATTTAAGCTTCTATTTTGGGACTGATAAGCCGCAGACTTATCATATTTTATGCACTAGATTTAGTATATATTTCTAAATAAAGTTATACTTATGTTATTTATGCTTATTATGTGTTAAATATATTATTTGTACAGATTTATGTTTTTATGAGTTTTATGTGCAAGGAATGATTTTCTAGGCAAAAGTTCAGTTGAAGCCGGACTCCATGCCGGGTGTCTGCACGGCATACACAGAACAGAAAGAAGCCTTGCCGGATGTGGTGCCGGGTAAATGCTATCCGGCATGAGTGTAAAATCGCCTCGATTGACCATACGACAGCACATGTGATCCACGTGTTTTCCAACCGCTGCCGGGTGTGATGCCGGGTATATCCTACCCGGCATAAGCACTGTTTCGCACGGACATCGACGGTTTCGACCGTTAACAGTTGGGCGCATTTAACACGTGTGCCGGCTATTGGGGACCCGGCACGACGCCCGGCATCGACACAATTAATGCCTATAAATAGGCCGAGGAAGGCTACAACTCAACACACTTCAACACCCCTATACACTCCATTCACATCTCTATTTACGCCCCATTCCATTGTTGGTGTCCAAGGAAGTTTCTACAGTTCCATCCACGCGAAGAAGAAGAAGAAGATCCTGTCGGGTTAAGGCTATGACCATTCCCTTCTCCCCTTTGTATTCTCTTCTTGTAGTTGTGTGGATGGAGATGTAGAACTCCTTGCTTATTCTTGGTTAGGGATGAATTCCTTCTTGTAAACAATATGATTTCTTTAATATAATTTTCAAGTTTATTAAGAGTATGGTTCTTATTGAAAGAGAATAAGTTGATCTCTTTTTCTCTTCATGCAATTCTTACTTGTGGAAGACAAGTCCCAAGTAAGATAGGTTAGACTCTCTTAATGGTCTTCCTACTCTCTTCTTATGATTTAAGGGTTAGTGGTAAGAGTGAGAATTAATCCATTTTCCCCCATTTCCTTGTTCATTTCGTGGCATGATATATGCTCGATTTGTTAATAGGGATGAGTCTTCTGTTTTCTACTCGGAAACTGGAGAAATAATATGCAATATGGCTATGCCGGATGCACTGCCGGGTGGCCAATGTCCGGCATATTCAATGTCTTTGAATATGCCGTGCAAGTGGTATCCGGCAGGACACCCGGCACGTTCAGTTGTTGGTTAATTCGAAGGCCTGTGTTTATGTTGAGAGTTCATATTGATGCTTAGATGGTTTCACACCCTGGATCAAGGATAATTTCATTGTAATTACCACATAGTTTAGTTAGTTTTATTAGATTAGAAAACATTTCAATTTCCCCCCTTGTCTTAGAATAGGTATTACCGGATTAGGACTAATTTTCTATAAGTCCCTTGGGTTCGATACTCTCGGTCGTAATATATTTACACTATACTCCGACCGGGTTTTATTTTGCTACCCGTAGTAGAGTTGTAGGATTAGTTATTTTTATTCATTTTGTATATTTTTATCTACAATTTCTCGTTAGCAAATTGGCGCCGTTGCCGGGGACTTGGAATTAGTCCAAGTCCTAAATTCGGTAAAACGCCCTATTCTTTATTCTTTGATTCTTTGATTCCTTGATTCTTTAATTTATTTTCGCACTTAGTTTGCAGATTTGAATGTGCCGTGCAAAGTGCCGGGCATCTGTCACCCGGCAAACCCGGAGGAAGTCCGATGCCGGACAGGATTTGCCCGGCATCATGTCCGGCATGTTCAAATTGTTTTCAAAATTTCATACGCTGTTGAGTTTAACAAATCTTAATGTATTCTTGTCTACTCCTTTCATTATTTTTCTCTTATATGAGTCCCTATACTATGTTTCTTTATTTTGAATTTCGATTTTTGCGCATGCCGTGTATTGTGCCGGGTTTGCTACACACGGCATTAGTGGAGGAAGTCCTATGCCGGACGGGTTTGATCCGGCATGTCACCCGGCATGCTCAATTTCTCTCAATATTCTTGTCGCAAATTTTAGGGACAATTAGGAGTAATCTCCTACAATCCCTTATTTACTCTTACATTTATTTTTGATTATCCTTTACCTTTCAATATCTTTTAATTAAGTTATGTTCGATTTTTTTGTCTCGCCGGGCGTAACGCCGGGTAAAATCAACCCGGCAATCTTGGAGGAAGTCCAATGCCGGACTTCGAACACCCGGCACCACGTCCGGCATACGCAACTTTGTTCTTCTTTTGTTTTTTTTTACGAATTTAATTATGTCAATATCTTTTTATTTATTATTACAAACATCTCGTTTTATCCATCTCTTCTTTCTTTTTGATTTATTTTATTTTCTCTTCGAGTTTAAATAAGCCGGGCAAGAAGCCGGGTAAAACCAATCCGGCATTAATGGAGAAGTCCATTGCCGGATACAAGTTGCCCGGCATTATGTCCGGCATATTCAAAAAAAAAAATCATTTTTTTATTTGTCTCTCTTGAATTGGTAACCTTCCTGTCTTATTATTATTTTTCGTACTATAATTTGTTTAATTTTTAATTTTGTGTACTCCTCCAAAGTAAATTAGGTGAATGCAGTTCCAGCACACTCCCTACACAAATACTCAAATACAGCAGGCGATTGACAAGAGCTCTCTTCCTCAGCAGGTGAATGTGGTTAGTGCACAACCACACACCTAGAGCACTGAATTCCAAGATTTTTCAACACCTGAGGAAGTGGAAATTACATGAGATCTGACCGTTCGCACGGAGCATAAGTCGCTGCAGCAACTTTTTGCTCAACCATGACCACTTGGTCAAACTCCCGTCTCTAACGCTAAATTTATCAATGGGAGTATGCGAGGTCATTCATAACCTCTATCAATATCTCTGATCACTCTGCCAAGTAGCCAAAGGCTAAGTGTAGGGCAGCCCCACGCATCTGGTCTTCTTTCATCACAGGGGAGTCACTTCTTTTCTTTATTTCTTTATTTTTCTTTATTCTTCTTTATTTTTCTTTCGAACACTGGGGACAGTGTTCCTGCCAAGTGTAGGGCAGGGACCCCCCTTAAAAAATAAGTTTTTTATAATATGCATAAGTTGTGCGTTTTATCAATGTTTTACTAAACTTTTTGCATGTTTTTGATCGAGATAAGATTAGGAATGAATAAATGCTTGTTCTCTCAAGAGGTAAGCTTTCTAATGACTTGTAGATTCCTGTTTTTAACTTTTTGATTCTCTTTATTAACATGAGTACATGATCTTGCTCCAATTCTTTCCTTTATGTACTTATGGGTGTTATACTTTTCTTTCCAAATTGTGAAAAAATCTTTTGGGTGAAAATCTTAAAAAGGGTTTTTGTGCAAAAGAAAGAAGAAGGAAAAGAAAAAAAAAAAAAAATCTTCTTCCAAAGGAAAAGCAATATATTCCTAGAGGTTGCATAAAGTGCCTCAGAATAAAAGCAAGAAACGAGAGTTTTTCCATTTATTTTTCTCCTAAATTCCCCGTTCTTCAATGCAAAAAATTCATGGTTGATTCAGAAACCCTTGCAAAATAGGGCTGAATAATAAAAACCAAAGATGAGAGTCTTGGCCACATTCAGAATCTCTTGAAAAATAGAGCTGAATGATGGAAACCGGAAAAAGGAGAGATTACAAAAATCCCTTATGCAAAATAGCCCAAAAGTTTTTGATCGGTTTTGAAATTCCTTGTTTTATACCCATTAGTATGTTTCGATAGAATAAGGTGGATAAGTGATACTTATGAATTAGAATCATATAGTTGGAAATATTTATCTACATTTCATTCTAGAGTTTATCTGTTTTGTGCATAAGTAATTAGTCCTTTCTAATCCTGTTTTGCTCGAGGACTAGCAAAAGGTAAGTGTAGGGCCTTGATAAGCCGCAGACTTATCATATTTTATGCACTAGATTTAGTATTATATTTATCTAAATAAAGTTATATTTATGTTATTTATGCTTATTATGTGTTAAAATATATTATTTGTACAGATTTGTTTTTATGAGTTTTATGTGCAAGGAATGATTTTCTAGGCAAAAGTTCAGTTGAAGCCGGACTCCATGCCGGGTGTCTGCACGGCATACACAGAACAGAAGAAGCCTTGCCGGATGTGATGCCGGGTAAATGCTATCCGGCATGAGTGTAAAATCGCCTCGATTGACCATACGACAGCACATGTGATCCACGTGTTTTCCAACCGCTGCCGGGTGTGATGCCGGGTATATCCTACCCGGCATAAGCACTGTTTCGCACGGACATCGACGGTTTCGACCGTTAACAGTTGGGCGCATTTAACACGTGTGCCGGCTATTGGGGACCCGGCACGACGCCCGGCATCGACACAATTAATGCCTATAAATAGGCCGAGGAAGGCTACAACTCAACACACTTCAACACCCCTATACACTCCATTCACATCTCTATTTACGCCCCATTCCATTGTTGGTGTCCAAGGAAGTTTCTACAGTTCCATCCACGCGAAGAAGAAGAAGAAGATCCTGTCGGGTTAAGGCTATGACCATTCCCTTCTCCCCTTTGTATTCTCTTCTTGTAGTTGTGTGGATGGAGATGTAGAACTCCTTGCTTATTCTTGGTTAGGGATGAATTCCTTCTTGTAAACAATATGATTTCTTTAATATAATTTTCAAGTTTATTAAGAGTATGGTTCTTATTGAAAGAGAATAAGTTGATCTCTTTTTCTCTTCATGCAATTCTTACTTGTGGAAGACAAGTCCCAAGTAAGATAGGTTAGACTCTCTTAATGGTCTTCCTACTCTCTTCTTATGATTTAAGGGTTAGTGGTAAGAGTGAGAATTAATCCATTTTCCCCCATTTCCTTGTTCATTTCGTGGCATGATATATGCTCGATTTGTTAATAGGGATGAGTCTTCTGTTTTCTACTCGGAAACTGGAGAAATAATATGCAATATGGCTATGCCGGATGCACTGCCGGGTGGCCAATGTCCGGCATATTCAATGTCTTTGAATATGCCGTGCAAGTGGTATCCGGCAGGACACCCGGCACGTTCAGTTGTTGGTTAATTCGAAGGCCTGTGTTTATGTTGAGAGTTCATATTGATGCTTAGATGGTTTCACACCCTGGATCAACGATAATTTCATTGTAATTACCACATAGTTTAGTTAGTTTTATTTAGATTAGAAAACATTTCAATTTCCCCCCTTGTCTTAGAATAGGTATTACCGGATTAGGACTAATTTTCTATAAGTCCCTTGGGTTCGATACTCTCGGTCGTAATATATTTACACTATACTCCGACCGGGTTTTATTTTGCTACCCGTAGTAGAGTTGTAGGTTTAGTTATTTGTTTATTCTTTTGTATATAGTTTTATCCCTACAATTTCTCGTTTAGCAGGGACCTAGTTATCTCTGTGTTTGAGCCTTTGGATGGCTGGTTACGCTGTCTCGTAGCGCGCTATGTAGGATCCTTCTGTTTACGGGTGATGTTCCCCATTCTGTTCACGGGTGTTTACACCTGTTCTGTTCACGAGTGAGGTTTCCTCGTTCTGTTCACGAGCTGGTTGCTCGTTCTGTCTGTATGCTGTGATTGCTAGTGTCCCACTCTGTTTTCTGCTTCTGTCCGTTTCTGACTCTGTTTAGTCCTCTATCGTATGGACTTCTGTTCTGTTTTCTGACATGCTTTTGGGTTCCTTGACTCCTTCTGATTTGTTAACATTCTGTAAAATGTTTTGAGCATGCTGGTTGATGAAGTTAGTCATCTACTGGGCATAGTTGTGTGCTCATTCCCCTACTTTATCTAACATTGCAGATTGATCAGCGAGGGTCACTTTGCAGCTCTGGAGTTTAGTTCATTTTGTTATTTGTTTCGTTGAGACTTGTATCTGAATTTGAGCCTTTGGGCCTCTTTATTAGCTTCCGCTCCTGATATTAGTTTGGTGGGTTCTGTAATACTTTTGGGATGTTGCGACATCATTTTGATTATACCTTATTTAAGTATTCTGTTTTGGGCCTTATTTGCTTATTTGCGTTTGAATATTAGAGCCTTGCGTTATTAAGTAATAATACGCAGCGTGTAATACCCCTGACTCCTAGGCCAGTGTTTGGGGGTGTTACATAGAGTGGTATCAGAGCTCTGGGTTCTAATCTGCTGGGATTTTAAGTTAGCCAGTCAGTCAGAAACGTCAGTGTTAGTGTCTAAGTCTAATTGCCTGCTGTTGGACTTTCAGAATACCGCCAAAAAGGGCTCCAGGAAATGTTGCTGATGCTGTTCCGCAGTTCATGACGCAGCTCATGCAGACCATGGCTGCAGGGGGTGGACCAGCTGGAGGAGGACCAGCTGGCGGAGCAGGCCCAGCTGGGGCAGATGCTGGAGGGAGAAATGTGAAGGCGCTTCAGGAGTTCATGAAGCTGAAGCCGCCATCGTTCGATGGGGCAGGAGACCCCCAGGAGGCCAGTCATTGGTTGACTGAGGTCGAGGATTTGCTGCGTGTGATGGGCTCCGAGGAGGAGCAGAAGGTGGACTTCGCCACCTTTCTTTTCAAGGCCGAAGCCAAGGAGTGGTGGAGGTCGGTGATGGGGAGATTCCCACAGCCTTGGACGTGGGAGCAGTTCACTGGGGAGTTCAACAAGCAGTTCTACCCCGACGTTTATAAGGACCAGCACATTCTGGAGTATAACCGACTTCGCCAGGGGCGCGATATGAGTGTGGAGGAGTACGTCAGGAAGTTCATCAGCCTGTCTAAGTTTGCACCTGAGCCTGACGAGCATAGGAAGGCCAGGAAGTTTGAGAGTGGCCTGAGGCCTGATATCGTCTGCTGTGACGCCTCTGATAAGTGCGAAACATATAGACTTTTTAGGGTTTAATCACCTTATTAATTGCAGCATTTTTAGTAATGTTTCTCACTTATCTTGGGTTTTTCCTATATTTATGTTATTATATTAACTGATGTATTATATGTGTTAAAATGTAGGAAAAATGACAAACAAAGACACATATATTATTAAGGGATTAAAGAGCCACGTGCATGTCACGCAGAGAAGCGAGTCCGCCTCAGAACCGCCTCCTTATATAGCGGACAACACTAGGGTTTATTTAAATGCAAACCGCTTCATGTGCCAGGCGGAAGAGACAGAGGCGACCGCCTCCTTACCAGGCGGAAGAGACAGAGGCGTCCGCCTCCTTATCAGGCGGACGTGACAGAGTGTACCGCCTCCTTATCTAGCGGACAAGAGACAGAGGACCGCGAGGAGGTTAAGACAGAGATGACCGCCACTTAACAGGCGGACAACATACAGAGGAGACCGCTAATAAGTGGCGGACACGTGTAAATCTGTAGGAAATTAACGGGTTAATCTTCTACCCAACTCGCTCTTCAACTTGAGACGGCGCCTACCATAAATCACGCACGCGATTCACCCTGTCCCCTGCGCATCAATAGCTGCAATCAATGGGGAGCTGCAATCATCGAGCTTATCAATGAAGCTGCTGCTGTGCTTCATCCTCCTCTATAAATACCAGCTTCATTCATCCTCATTAAGTGTCCTTCCCGGAGGCTCATTCCGTGGTTCCTCTGGAGTTCCAACTCACGCACCATCTCATTTCTCTCCTTTCCGCCTTCTCCATTTTATTTATTTTAATCCACCAAAATTCACCTCTAGCCCGTACACAAATAGCAGAGTGAGACGGAGTGATTACTATGATTTCTGTTACTCTTGTCTCTGTCTATCTATTTAATATGTTAGGCTAGTTTACGTACGCTTTGGGAATAATTATTATTTCTGTATTAATTATGCAATGTTTTTACTGGTTTTAATTTAATGAAGTTTGTTACGCTTAAAGCTCTTCTCTCGCCTTTTTAATAGATCTCGCGAATTTATTAAATTGCTTGCTAAGTCTATTTTGATCAGACCAGTGATAAATAGATAGCGTTGATTAAGCCGTAAATCTGGAGAAAGCTCTATTATGATTTAATGGGTTAGTATTTTCAGATGCAATTATATTTCCCTCGAATTTAACGTCCGTTTACATAAGAGTGTTCGAAGCTGATTGACCGGGCTTTCTGGTAAACAGTTCTTATGAGGCTATGACTTAGCCTTAAGATATTTTAAAAAGGAATTTTGCCAGACAATTATAATTACAAACCGTAGGAATAGCATGAAAAGCAGATAATATTAATCGAACCAGAGTCCCGTTTAGTTTATCTGTTAATTTATTTATTTTAACCTTTTTGATTTATAAAAAACAAGTCAATTAATCCCCCCTCCTCCTGTGACACGCTTAGGTACTATTATAGTATATTAGTCCCACGTTCGACATCCGGTTGCTTACATTTTCACTATACTACGCGACGGGATTTGTTTGCAGGCACGACGTTTATTTGGGTTTAATTTCTTTTCTTTCTTTTAATAATTACAACACACTTAAACCACTCACAAATACGTCTGCAGCCTCTTTCTGCGTCATAAGACCTTCAGGGACGTAGCTGATGTCGCCCTGTTGGTAGAGGCTGACTTGAGAGGTCGCCAGTCTGGAGGGAAGGACCAGAAGAGGAACAGAGGTCCGACGAGAGCGATAGGAGGGATCAGTCTGCTTCTCAGAAGAAGCAGTCTACTGGACCGAGCTGGAGACCGCTCTGGGGACCGTTCGCGAGATAGAGGTGGTTCGTCTTCGTCAGCTCTTGCTCCGAAGTGCCAGGTCTGTGGCAAGTTTCACAGAGGGCAGGACTGCTACAGGAAGTCTGGAGCCTGCTTCAAGTGTGGATCCATGGGTCATAGGATAGCTGACTGCCCTCAGGCCGAAGGAGCAGAGGTAGCTCTGGAGGTAGAGCTGGTGAGTCTGCTTCAGGGTCCAGAGATCGAGACCGGGCTGAGCAGAAGAAGCCCCAGGGCCAGGCCAGAGTGTACGCGATGGCTGGAGAGAGAGACCGATCGACTGACAGAGTTGTCACAGGTATTCTCCAGCTGTCTTCTCGTTCTGTTTTCTGCTTGTTTGACTCTGGAGCCACCCACTACTCTTTATTTCGCTGAGTAGGGGTGAGCTCGGTTTGCCGTTGTGCCTCTGGGTGTTGATTGTGTGGTGCATAGTCCATTAGTTAGAGACTCTTCTATGTTTTAAACTCTGTGTAAGATAGTCCTGTGTTAGTCAGAGATAGGACTCTGTGTGCTAACCTCATCCCTATGGAGATGACTTCTTTTGATGTGATTCTGGGCATGGATTGGCTTGCTGCGCACCATGCCCACATTGATTGTGCTGCTTCGAGAGTGACCTTTGAGGAGCCTGGTCATCCCCGCCTAGTTGTAGCAGGGAATGGACTCCCGTGCTCGCCGCCAGTCATATCAGCTATGCAGGCGTTTCGTTTCTGAGGAAAGGATGCCAGGGATATCTGTGCTACATCCCTGAGGTTCGCAAGGATACGAAGTTGGAGGAGATTCCAGTAGTCAGAGACTTCCCAGATGTGTTCCAGGATGATGTACCTGGGCTTCCCCCTGTCAGAGAGGTGGAGTTCTCGATCGAGCTCGCACCTGAGACTCAGCCGATTTCTAAGGCCCCATACCGCATGGCGCCTGCTGAGCTTAAGGAGTTGAAGGTCCAGTTGCAGGAGCTGCTGGATAAGGGCTTCATCCGCCCTAGTGTGTCGCCTTGGGGAGTGCCGGTGTTATTTGTTAAGAAGAAGGACGGTAGCATGCATTTGTGCATTGTCTACAGGGAGCTCAATAAGGTTACCATTAAGAATAGGTATCCTCTCCCGCGCATTGATGACTTGTTTGACCAGTTAGCAGGAGCTAAGGTGTTTTCGAAGATCGATCTGAGGTCCGGTTATCATCAGCTAAGGATTAAGGCAGACGATGTGCCTAAGTCCGCCTTCAGGACTCGTTATGGACATTACGAGTTCCTAGTGATGCCATTCGGTCTGACGAATGCGCCTTCTGTGTTTATGGACATGATGAACCGGGTGTTCAAACCCTTTCTGGATCAGTTCGTCGTGGTATTTATAGATGACATCTTGGTGTATTCCAAGAGTGCTGAGGAGCACGAGGAGCATTTGAGGGCTGTCCTCCAGACTTTGAGGGAGAAGGAGCTGTACGCGAAGCTGAAGAAGTGTGAGTTCTGGCTGGATCAGGTGGTGTTTTTGGGACATGTGGTCTCTAAGGATGGTATCTCCGTGGATCCGGAGAAGATTAGGGCCATTACTGAGTGGGCCAGGCCTACTAATGTTGGGGAGATTCGTAGCTTCCTTGGACTAGCGGGCTACTATCGTAAGTTTGTGGAGGGGTTCTCCAAGCTAGTGATCCCTTTGACTCGTCTGCTGCAAAAGGATGTGAAGTTTGAGTGGAGCGAGGCATGTGAGCTGTGTTTTCAGGAGCTGCAGAGGAGGTTGACATCTGCGCCGATTTTGACCCTTCCAAGGGTAATGAGGATCTGGAGGTTTTCTGTGATGCGTCCCATAAGGGACTTGGGTGTGTTCTGATGCAGCATGGGAAGGTAGTAGCATATGGCTCTCGTCAGTTGAAGCCATATGAGAAGAACTATCCGACCCACGACCTGGAGTTAGCTGCTGTGGTGTTTGCTCTGAAGATTTGGAGGCATTACCTCTATGGAGCGGCGTGCAAAGTTTATACGGACCATAAGAGCCTCAAGTATCTGTTCACTCAGAAGGAGTTGAACTTGAGGCAGAGGAGGTGGCTGGAGTTGCTGCACGATTATGACTTAGAGATCCTCTACCATCCTGGTAGGGCGAATGTGGTTGCTGATGCGCTCAGTAGGAGGGGTCCGTCTGGGACCGTTTGTGCTTTGTCTGGTGTGCAGAGGTCTGCTCTCGAGTTGCAGCGTATGGGTGTCTGGGTCGTCCGTCCAGAGAGGTCTGGGATGTTAGCAGCGCTGCAGGTTCAGCCTACCTTGATCGACCGGATCAAGGCCAATCAGGAGCTCGATGTCGGTTTATGTAAGATCAGAGAGAGTGTTGCTGCTGGTCAGGAGTCTGAGTTCAGAGTTTCAAGGGATGGCTGCCTGAGGTTCAGAGACCGTGTCTGTGTGCCTGTAGATGACGCCTTGAGGCGGGAGATTATGCAGGAGGCTCATGGAGCTCCGTACTCGGTACACCTAGGAGGTGTGAAGATGTACCGGGACCTACATGAGACATTCTGGTGGAGTAATATGAAGAGGGACATCTCCGACTTTGTATCCAGATGTAGGACCTGTCAGCAGGTCAACGCAGAGCATCAGAGACCATCTGGTTTGCTTCAGCCCCTTCCCGTTCCGGAGTGGAAGTGGGAGAGCGTCGGTATGGACTTCGTCATGGGACTGCCTAAGACTCCGAGGGGTTTTGATGCGGTTTGGGTCATTGTGGACTGGCTCACGAAGAGCGCCCACTTCTTGCCTGTCAGGAAGACTTTCAGTTTGCACCGCTTGGCTCAGTTATATGTGGATGAGATAGTGCGTCTGCATGGGGTTCCAGCTTCGATAGTGTCTGACAGAGATCCGCGTTTCGTGTCCAGATTCTGGCAGAGTTTGCATCAGGCTATGGGTACGAAGTTGTCTTTCAGTTCAGCTTACCATCCTCAGTCAGATGGTCAGACAGAGAGGACGAATCAGGTCCTTGAGGACATGCTCAGGGCATGTGTGTTGGACTTCGGGGGCAGCTGGGATCAGCACGTTGCTTTGATAGAGTTTGTGTATAATAATAGTTTTCAGACCAGTATCGGGATGGCTCCATTTGAGGCCTTGTATGGCAGGAGATGCAGGTCACCCATCTGTTGGGACGACCTGAAGGAGAGAGCCGTGATCGGTCCAGACTTGGTTCAGGATACAGTGGGCAAGATTCAGTCTATTAGAGAGCGCTTGCTTGTGGCTCAGAGTCGTCAGAAGAGCTACGCCGATCAGAGGAGACGACCTCTAGAGTTTGAGGTGGGCGACCATGTGTATCTGAAGGTTTCCCCAGTTCGTGGAGTTGTCCGGTTTGGGAAGAGAGGCAAGCTTAGCCCTCGTTTTGTGGGTCCTTTTGAGATCCTGGAGAGGATCGGACCGGTTGCCTATCGTCTGGCTTTGCCTCCATCTTTAGCAGCAGTGCACAGTGTTTTCCACGTTTCTATGCTGAGGAAGTATATTCCGGACTCATCTCATGTGATCGACTTCAGTCCGCTTCAGTTGAGGGAGGACTTCACGTTTGAGGCAGTTCCTTTGAGGATTTTAGCGCGGGATGTCCGCAAGCTCAAGAGTAAGACCATGCCCTTGGTGAAGGTGCAGTGGTTGGGTCAGTCAGAGGAAGAGGCGACCTGGGAGGTCGAAAGCGAAGTGCGTTCTAAGTTTCCCGCCCTTTTCGAGCAGTAGGTATGTTTTAATTTCGAGGACGAAATTCTTTTAAGGGGGAGGTGATGTTATAACCCAAGATTTGGTTATATTTTATTTCGTCACAAGTGGCCTTATGTGGATGTATTCTGGATTCAGGACATGGAGGTCTTTCTTATTAAAGGCGAGGACGAGGAGGTCTTTTGCCATTAGTTAATTAGGTAGGGATTTATTTAGGTTAATAAATTCCTTAATTATCCTCTCTTCTAATCACGCTCCCACGACGTTCATTCTTTCCCCTCACTTTGTCAGTTATCGAGACGCTCCTCTCTTCTCCGCTCTCTCTCTCTCTCTCTCTCTCAGAAGTTACGTTCTCTCAAGCTCTCAAGCCTGCGTGTGTGGCTTTGCAATTCGAGTTCTGCTGTGGATCCTTCTCTCTGTTGCACTCCGGTTTCAGTATAAGGTAAGAGCGTAGTCTATTCTCGTTCAATTCTACATTTGGGAAACCTTCCCCCGTTCTGATTTAGGTTTCTGCAATCTGCTGTCAGAATCTTCAATCCTTCTGCGTGGCTGTGTTCGGAGTCTCCTCTGTGTTTCCTTTTGCTGTCAGATTCAGGTGAGGATTGTGTGCAGTTTTTGGATTGCAATTCCGGTTTCAGGGTTTGAGTTTCCGTTTTCTGAATTGTGAGTTTCTGCAATTGTGATTTAATCAGTGATTTGGAATTGCGTTGTTGGTCAGTGTTGCTGGAGCTGTGTTGGTCTGGACTCTGCCATTCAGATTGTGTTTCATCTGCTGTTAATTTGAGGTAGGTGGCTTATGGATTCAGCTTGTGTGTTCGGCCTTGGGGAGTTTCGTTCCGATTCTGCAATTGATTGCGTTCTGTCTTGGTATGGTGTTTGCAACTGTCTGTTTGATGATGTTTTAATGCCACAAACCCCAAGGTTGTTTTCTACAATTGTATGATGTTTTGACATTGCTTTAATGCCTCTGATTGTGTAAAAATCGCCTCTGTTCTCTGTGTTTTTCGGCGTGTCCAAACTTCTGTCCGACCGTTGAAGTTCGGACATGCCCTTCCGCGTTTTAATTTTCTGAAGTTTTCGCTGTGTCCGAACTTCCGTCCGACCTTTGAAGTTCGGACACAGCCTTCTGCCTTCTCTGGTTTTGGCTTCGACTTGTGTCCGAACATTGATGTCCGGACACAAGCTCGGACACTACACGTATTCGTTTTCGTAAAACGTCCGAACATCAGTCCGAACTTGGATGTTCGGACACCACTGACTCTTCTACTGTTTTGAAGTTCGACCTGTGTCCGAACTTTGTAGTTCGGACACATGTTCGGACATCTGTCTGTTTTCGACTTCTGAGTCTCGACTTGTGTCCGAACATTGATGTCCGGACACAAGTTCGGACATGGTACTGTTTTGACCATAACTTGCTCGTTTGAGCTCTGTTTTGACTTCCGTTTGCGGGGTTGGATTCCCCTTCTGATTTCCGAGCCATCTATGTGCTTTCTGGTGCCTTTGGTGCACATATGCTTATCTGTATTTAAGCTTCTGTTTTGGGACCTAGTTATCTCTGTGTCTGAGCCTTTGGATGGCTGGTTACGCTGTCTCGTAGCGCGCTATGTAGGATCCTTCTGTTTACGGGTGATGTTCCCCGTTCTGTTCAAGGGTGATTACACCTGTTCTGTTCACGAGTGAGGTTTCCTCGTTCTGTTCACGAGCTGGTTGCTCGTTCTGTCTGTATGCTGTGATTGCTAGTGTCCCACTCTGTTTTCTGCTTCTGTCCGCTTCTGACTCTGTTTAGTCCTCTATCGTATGGACTTCTGTTCTGTTTTCTGACATGCTTTTGGGTTCCTTGACTCCTTCTGGTTTGTTAACATTCTGTAAAATGTTTTGAGCATGCTGGTTGATGAAGTTAGTCATCTACTGGGCATAGTTGTGTGCTCATTCCCCTACTTTATCTAACATTGTAGATTGATCAGCGAGGGTCACTTTGCAGCTCTGGAGTTTAGTTCATTTTGTTATTTGTTTCGTTGAGACTTGTATCTGAATTTGAGCCTTTGGGCCTCTTTATTAGCTTCGCTCCTGATATTAGTTTGGTGGGTTCTGTAATACTTTTGGGATGTTGCGACATCATTTTGATTATACCTTATTTAAGTATTCTGTTTTGGGCCTTATTTGCTTATTTGCGTTTGAATATTAGAGCCTTACGTTATTAAGTAATAATACGCGGCGTGTAATACCCCTGACTCCTCGGCCAGTGTTTGGGGGTGTTACACCTTGTGCCAGTTAGGGTTACTAATTTTACCGTGAGTCTAGAGAATGAAGATTGAAGGTAGACTTCCTTGTTTCAGTAAGGAAATTTTAGTTTAGAGAGGTGGGCTGGTTATTACCGTGAGTGCTGAGAATAGACTGGGCCGGCCCAGTCATGTTGGGCGGGTCGGCCCACTTGTTTTTTTTTTCAACGATACATATATATGTCGTTTCTAGTTTATTTTAGACCCGTTTTTCATGCCGTCTGAAACACGATGTCCCGTTTAATGAGACGAACCATTTTATGATTCCAAATTTATTTATTTTCCAACAATAACAATTATTGTCATTTATGAATTTAATTAATTATAATTTCATTCCTAATTGGTTTGTGTTTCGCCATTTTAGGCGAAAACGTGACGTCTTTTATTTCGACTGCTTAACCAATTTTCGAATGCCTCTAAAAATTACCCAAATAACTTCATAAGGTGTTTAAGACCTCGTGTGCACCTCTAAAATATTCGTGACACGTTTTTCAAAGTAAAACTATTAGTTTTATTTTTGTTTATATTTCTTTTTCCTAAACTTCCTTAATGTCGTTTTAGGTTTCGTTTATGTTTCCTAACGACTTTAAGGGTTAAATTAAATATTATATTATTCCCTTGTACTTATTTAAGGGTATTTAATTCTTTAATCTCTCATTAATTACTTTTATTTAATTAATTCATAATTAATTAAAATAATCAAGGTTTGGGATATTTCAACCACACAACAATAACTCATAGTCACACATTAATAGTCCATAACGATAACCAATAATCACATATTAATAATCCATAACGATCACCAAACAAGATACGCGTAATAAATTGTACTTGTTAGTTAGCCACCTGACCTTTATCCTTTAAACCAAATGTTTAGCCTTTTCCAATTAATTTCCACCTCAAGTGTCATGTTAAGTCAACCCTAAATAACTTATTAATGGACAGTAGTCCCCTGTGTTCCATTGGAACTGTTACCAGTGACCCTAGGCCCTGGTTATTTGACCGATCTAGTCGAACCTGTGCACCAACGGCAGTGCCCTCCGCCATCCCCGAATGTGGCTGATGGATTTCCTTGAGTGACTCTCCATTATAATCTCTCGTAGTGATCACAATGCGCAACCAGAAAGTCGAAACGATCTGGATTTCTCTCTTAATAAGTTAGCCCTTTTTGTCAGTGACATAATAACCAATCCTTGAGTTAAGACTATAACAGTTGACCATCAGTTAGGTTCAACAATACCTTTAGGTCAGTTAGTCTTGTTCCAGCTTAGATGTAGAAACTTCCAGTCATAAGACGTTCGCGTATAAATAAAACGCAACAGAGTTGAGCAATACAGTAAACAATATCATTCACATAAAATCAGAGATATCGCTCTTAAACAATTAACACATAATGTCTGGACCTTAGGATAATCCTTAGGACATTCAGACCACACAATTAACATACCGTTCACCAAGTAACTGCTAGCTTGACAAACTCCTGTAAGTAGTCCCTCCCCGTACGCTGTTATTTAAACATGCAATACCGGGTAATATTAATATAACTATTCATTAAATATTACAGTACTGTCACTGTAACGTTTATACTCGTTGTATAATAACTCTGTATGTTATTTATTCTCCCCTGTTATTTAAACAGTGGTTCTAGATAACCTAGCAGTTCATTATTTTATGTGGAGTTCACATGTGATAATGAATTTCCATT
This sequence comes from Limonium bicolor, assembly GCA_023374045.1. Lineage (NCBI taxonomy): Eukaryota > Viridiplantae > Streptophyta > Magnoliopsida > Caryophyllales > Plumbaginaceae > Limonium > Limonium bicolor. The sequence continues at coordinate 350,997,337 of CM041777.1, forward strand.
ATACGGTATATCCTTATCTCATTATTTATATACTCATAATTATTCCCACTTATTCCTTATATCATATCATTTGGTTAGTTATATTTTAACCACCTTTATTTTATAAACTTTATATTATACCCCATAATATATCATATTACATTATATTACCTAGTTTTACTTCCTTTCCTTATTAAATTACAACACCAACCTTATTAATTCGGTATTCATCTATTATACCCAATAACTTAATAAATTATTAAATAACCACATAACTTATTAAACTAGCCATTTAATTACTTGTAGCCATTTTTAATGTTCCAAAAATTTATAAAATAAGTTAATACACTTATATATATTTCAAAATTCACCAAATCCTATATATAGCTCTCGGCCACAATTTAATTTTATCATATGGTTTTAAAACTTGGTTTAAACTTTATAATATGTATATATAAATGTATATAAGCCATATAACACTTCTAAAAATTATGCTAATGACTTAGAATGATTATAAACTAAAAATAGAACAAATAATTCTGAGATAATTCGGTTGATAATATGTGTGTCCTATTTAATTTTTGTGACACAATTTAATACCTTAAGGTAATAATCTTACCTTATATGTTATAAATTATTTTCCTTGATATTCTAACTCAATAATTTTCGGCCTTAATATTAACATGGCCTAAACATAATTTTCATACCAAAGTTTGAAGCTTTAATCAAGCTTAAACTTAATAAACCTTAATTATATAAACTTACCCTTAAATCAAGACAATTCTTGTACTTGATTTTTCCTTGAATTTCCAAGCTCTCCAAATGTTATTTTGATGAAGATATTTCGAACTCCTTGTATATGTAGGAGATCCATTTGTTAGACTTCTAACAAGAGTTATAAATAATATTTGTAGAAATTTTACAAGAGTTTACCTTAGGAATTTAACAAGGTATCTTTGATACACCTTGGGAAGATTGTAGATCCAAGTTTCCTTCATGAAATAATGAAGAGAATATAGATTTAGAAGTTCTTATATTTTCGAAAATGATATAGGATATTTCATCAAGATTTTCAACATAAAAATATACCTTAACTTGATCTTGTTGTTCCTTGTTTGTTGTTGAATTTAGACCACCTTGGAGCATAATGCTTGGCGATTTCTTGTAGGTTGCTAGGATGATTTCTTGCCTCAAGACTTGATAGAATTTACTAGGAAATTACATTAAAATGGTGTTAGGAATTAGTACACCATTAATGGAGTTATTAGAACTTAGGAATTAACTTAGGAAATTAAGAGAGGATAAAAGAGAGAGTAAGGTAGAAAGGAGCTTACCATTCGTCAGTATTGCAAGGGAAATG